>VZRZ01002702.1:1299509-1315311 GCA_013398175.1 Climacteris rufus | reverse complement strand
AAAAAATCAGAAAAACAAACACCAGCCTTTGAGATACTTTGACAAAATTGCCCTGTGAGTATATTTGGCCTATGTACTATCATTGATCCATTAAACCACTAAGCTGCTATGGGCCCAGAGCGTGGTATAAAAGAAGGCTGAGCAAATCATTCTATGAGGAACAATGTGCAAAAACTTCCCAAAGTGAGATTTTTTTATTTGTAAAGTCCTTTCTTGCTAAAACTAAAACACTGAGGGAAAAAAAATCTGTATTACTATTCATAAGTAAAACAGGAGCAAACAGGATAATTTACATTCCAACCCTTTGTTCTGAAAGAAGACTTGATTTTGAAATGTTGATTAAGTCAACATAGAATCTAAAATAATACAAATGTAATGTTATGTTTTATTAAGATAAAAACAATTTATTTGACCAGGTGTAACATTAAAAAAAATCAGAAGAGACTGAAAAAGTCCTTTGAAATTAAGGCAAATCCTTAATAATTGTTCCCTATTAAAAAAGAGACAACCAACATTATTTCTTTATTGCTGCATTATTGGGAACTGGGGCATTAATATAAAAATATCTTTACTATAAATTCTTTAAATGGCATGAACAAATGTAAAATTTACCTCTGCAGTTAAGCTAGCACTTGGCATAAGTTCTCAGTGCAGACAGTTTTCCTGAGTGTTCAGAATGTAAAGCATAGGGACCATTTAAGTTTTGCTGTGAACTTGAGCAGATCTGTGCTGTGGCACCACAAGGACAGTGGTGAAGTTGCACAAGCTGAGAGTACCAGGTCACCTGCTGACTCCATGCTCAGGTGTGAGCTAAGCATGAGCTTGTCCTTACCTGGATGATTTCCTGGCATAAGAAGGATGAATGTGCACAGGGCAAGTGGGCTCCAACCACCCTCAGCTGAATGTTGGTAGCACATGTACTAAGAAGCCCTTGGGCTGCCTATTTAACCCTAAAAATCTGTCTCATGGTCTCTAGGTGTCTGGAAGTATGATTAAGGCAATGTCAATACATAAAAATTGAGAGCTTTGCAGAAACAAAGACAATCCCTAGGTCTGCAAAGCATCTAAATAGATGTGGGTTTATACAGTGAAATCAGAGAATAAAACTGCAGCATTTTTTAGTGTTAAAGAAGCTTCACCTGGTGAGCAGTGGGAAGGAAAGGCATTAAAACATCTGCTTATTCTTTCTCTATCACTGCCTTGCTCAGTCTTTGCCTACATAGCCTATGCTATTTCCCTGTTTAGGCTGGCATGTGGTTTACAACCCTATGTACAATAAATGTAAAAATGTAATAAATGTAAAAATGTAATCCTTGATTTTAAGGCTGGCAAATATCTTACCGCTGATATACTTTTAAATAGAGAAAAACCTCTTTAAGAAAAGCTAAACTACCTCATAAAAAAAAAAATTCCTGACTATTTTGCTGATATAAATACTGCTTTTTGTTGGGGGGCAGGGAGCAAAAGTCAGAAATAGGGATAGCCAAAACTTTAATTTTCCTTTGTTTTTTTACAAAGAAGGGGATATTTTGCATGAAAATGGTCAGTCCTGAATTTTGCCTGCTGCATATGAGTTTATCAGTCTTGACATTAGTTTTAGTGCCTACTGCAGGGAAATCTTTCAGTCAGTTATGACTAGCTAATGCAGATTTGAAGAAATGTCACATATTATGAAATGCTGACATTCTTTTTCATTTACACATAACATGTAAGAATTTTTTTGTCTCCCTCGTCCATAGCTGTGCCTGTCCCACACAACTCTTCTTATTGACAGTTCTTTGCTTGCGTTCCCCTCAGCACGTTTTTCTTCTGTAAATGAGATTTCAGTGCACTTCCCCTAAACTTTCATTTTCACCTACTTTCGCTCTATGTATTGAATGTATAATCTACATATATATATATCACATAAAGGTATATACATATACATTTTATTGTATAACACAGTTATGAATAGAAACCTTGGCGACACGTCTTACAAATCATGTAAAACTCCAATTGACTTGGGAATAAGTTGCTATTAAGAAGTTCAGAGATGTTTAAGCTACTGAGAAACCATGCCTTGTGGGAATGTCAATTCCTCTTTTGTTCATCATATATAGCAAATCCAATGGTGAATCCTATTTATTCCTAATGGGGATAAAGATTAATTATACAAGTTAAAAGCTGTGTCCACCAGCCCTGTGTAGCTCTGCCCTAGTCTTGAGATATAATGGCATGTCCTCGTGGAGACTTGAGGGAGCAAGAGAGATGGAGCAGTGGATGATGTGAGGAGGGGAAAACAAACCGGAAATGGGCTCAGGCAAGAATTCTTATTCCATAGTCTCAGTAAAGGCAATAATTAGGTAGTTTAAAACAACTGTATCCAGCTCTAACTTTTGAATTTTCAGCATCAGAGGTGCAAGAGCTGAACAGCTTTAAATATCTTCTAAGGAGAAGGACATAAATGGTCTTTTGTTAATCAGCACGTTACTGTCCTCTGCGTGTTTGTGGATGCACACATCCTCTTTCTGAACAAACCCTACTAATAGCCTATAAGATCTTGAAAAAATCTCAGCCTTGGATTTAGATTTGTTTATTCTGCCTGTCCCTAATTACCATTTCCCAGAAGAGTCCAGCCTCAATCCTTATCTTTCTATTCAGTTTCTCCAGCGAGGGCTTGAACATTGCTCCCTGCTGTACCTAAAAGTTAGAAGGAAACAATCAGCATCTGACTGTAGTTTAACTGAACAACAGTCTAAATACTGTGTAATATAACAGGTGCTCAGTTACTCAACTGCCTTCTAAGGATTATTGGAAAATTATGCGGAATACTCATTCAACCTCTAGTGTGTCAAGTAGAAGGAAATATTTTTGAAAATACATAGGTACAGGACCAATGGTTCTATATCCTTTTCTAGCTATCCTTTATCAAACCTTCTTTCAGAGTGTTTTGAAGGCTGTTTTCCTTACTCATGTGTTGCATCTTGAAGGTGCTCACAATGGTGGTCTTTGTGAGGAAGCAGTAATGACTGTTATTAACTATATAGTTAAATAAAATAAATGTAGGTCTAAGTAAAGCCTTTAAAACAAAATGAAGGAAGACCTTCAGAGGTAAATCTCCAGGCAGAGAGACTGGCAACCCTGAAACAGATTTGCAGCCAAATCTCTTTAGCTTGAGGTATGAACAGAAGAAGGTACTCATTGAAATTTTGGCAAATATCCACAGCTTAGCTGTGACTGAGAAAAAGTAGAAAAGAGACCCGTACCTGTTATTACAGATATGTAAATACAGATTTCGTGATGTTATAGATCAGTTTTAAGGTATTTTTCTGCTTAGTTTTACTTTTTAGAGAAAGTTCCTCTGTAAAAAGCAAAATTGCTTTCTTATACAAACCAGAGCAGTTTTATGAATTTTAAATCACTTACCCATAGCACATATAACAAAATCTGGATGTTAAGCACAACTGGTTTGAATAAAATATTTGCTTCTCTTTTTTGTCTTTAAAATGTTACTTAGCCAAAAAGATATTTTAATAAATGCATAAAACATATTCATCAAAATGCAAAATTAATAGAGTGCATATTTCCTCCCAGATACTTTTGTAATTGGTTTTGCCAGGGGTAGTTTAGTTCAGATGCAATCTCTGTTTGTTCACTGAGGGCCTATTCATTATATTTTATACAATTTCACTGTGTTTTCTATATCATGCATTTTTCATATTGTAAAATTTTAATTTTAGCCTTATTACAGAATGGTTTTATTTATTGCTATATGCAATAGACTCACATGAAAAAGGACAAGAAAAACTTGCTGTAATAAAACCCATGAACTTGACCTCAGAGAGCTGTGTCATTTTTCAGCTGTTTGAGCTATGCCAGAATGTTGCGTAAAAATCTCATGTTGCTCATAAACATTCAAAACCAAACCCTGGGTACCACCCTGGAGTTTTTTTGTTCAAGGCTTTACCTCTGGCTTGGTTCCTTCATGACACAATGTATGGCACTCCAGTCCTGCAGCGGGGTCTGGGAGAGTCAGTGGGACTTCTCCTAACACACTCATGAGGAGCAATCTCTTCTGGCAATAGAATTTAAAACCATTTTGGCTAAATGTAGGCAGTTAAGGATGCTGTACCTCTTTGGAAAGCCCTGGGAGTACAGCATGCCAGAGAAATTTTGTTTATCCAACATGTGGTGTACTAGAAACAAGAGAAGAAAAGGGACCAGTTATGTACAGCACTAAATGTGTATCTGCTCATCTTAAAAAAAGATTATTTTTAATAAGGAAGAAATAGCTATAAAAGCTAGAGATGACTGCTTTCAAGCATAAACAGAAAACTTAAAAGCCTTACAAGACTAATTTTTTCTCTTATTTGAAATAGTCTCACGTTTAACAACTCTACCACACAATCTGTGCAACAATAACCCAGAGATCTGTTATAAAAAGGTTCATCTATATCGTCAGAGTAGCCTAATTTCTTTACAGGGATCTGATAACTGCAAGTCATAGTTACCTCAGGCAATGCCTGGCTGGGCTCACTAAGTTCCCTCTTGACAGGAGTTCTCCTAGGATGGACGTTATCGGGGAGAAACCTTTACTCAAACTATGCATATGGGAGCCTCCTTTTACTGACAAGCCTCCTTTTACTGACAAGCCTCCTTTTACTGACTGCATTAAAATCTGGCTCATAGAATGATGAATTGTAGAATAATTGAGTTTAAAGTGGCCTGAAAGTTCATCTATTTCCAACCCCCTTGCCATTTGCAGAGGCAGCTTCCACAGACCAGGTTGCTCAAAATCTGGAAGTACTCTCTACAATCAGATGGACACTGTAGTTGCAAGCAGAGGAGCTGGTGAAAATTTAACTGTGGCAAAGCTTGACTTTATAAGGGTTTATTGTTTAGCTTTAGTTTGTTTAAAATGTTTTCACTGCATATATATAAGGAGACTCACCTTTAATATTTTTTCTTTTAGCATATTCAGTTGATTTTACTGCTGAAAGGTTGCAGCCAAAATGACAAAAAAAAATTATAAAATGTTTCAGAGCAACATGGCCTTCTGTCACGCTATGATTTGAGTCTACATGGCTCTAGTTTTAAAGCTTGAGGGGAACAGCAGGACATCAATAATTCCTGCTCTCTAATTAAACACTGGTGACTGTGCCTAGAATTTTATTTTAAACAGAAATGTGTCCTTAATGTTTTCTGTAACTACAAGTGGACAGCAAAGAAATTGTGCGTGTTTTCCCAGCTGATTCAGAGCACAACAGTGGATTCAGTACAGGTTTCATCAGTTCCTTTGATGGTTTTGTTCATGGTCTTGGGAGACTTGTCACCAAAATGTGACTTTATATGCGTATATCCTCAGTAACCTGCATATATCAAGGAACCTGGTAGTGTGTACTCTCTCTGCCTACAAATAACTCATCTTCTAGACAGAATAGAAATGTAGCTTGAGTTAACCTTTTAAAATCAAAACATGTTTGAAAGCCCATTGCAAAGAAATCAGCACTTTAGGTTAGCTATACTCACATTTTGACATTTTATCTCGTTACATAAATCTGCTTTTAATATATACATAATATATAAATAGGCAACCTATCAATACTTCAGACTAGATCATCTATCCTATTCTATCTCAATCTGCAGTCTGTCTATATTTTGATGAAGGCCAGGCCAGACTCATAAGCAACTTGAGGCTTGCTCATCTTTTAGATAGGGAATGTCTAATGAATGCTTGTGATTAATTACACTGTTGACTGTGTGGGAGGGAATTGTCTGTTTCTTGCGAAGATTGGATTAAAGGGAAAGTAATTCCTAGTCCCTCCCAAAATACAGAGTAAAATGCAGGTTTAGGGGATGTGCTGTTATGAAAGTCGACCTCATGCAAAAATGTGGCAGCTGTATGTAGTGTGGACATCTCGTCTGCTCTTACATCCAAATTTTGAGCACAGCATTCTCTTACAGCTGTATTTGCATATTGAACATTCTTCTGTTTCCTTCAAGGATTATAGCCCATGATTAACCTTCTAGCACTCCAGCATTAAGGAGGGAAGGGAGATTGTGGGAACACCTGGAAGTATACTTCAGCTTTCAGTAAGAACCACAGTTTGGGGATACACTAAAGGAAGAAGTTTAAGTAAGAAAATAGTGCTAAGGGATTACAGAAAAAAACATATTATTACACTAGCACAATAGAAGCTTTGGCATCACATAGCAAAAGAATGAAATATCAATTAGCTTCTTTGCATATGTTCAAAAAAACAATAAAACAACCAACCCCCCAAACCAGCAATAATTTCTGTACCTCAAATTTAAAAGTGGGCTTTTGAAGGCAAAGGAAAGCTGTAGCCTATCTCAGGGGGTTACTTACCTAATGTAGAACTTGTTTAAGTGTGTTTATCCTGGCCATATCAAAGAAGATAAAGAACCATTTGAGACATTTCCCCTATTTCTTGAAGATCATTAGATTTAAAAAGAGAAAAGAAAAAGGAAAAAAACCAGAAATGCCACAAAAGAAAACATTCCTTGCAACAAATATTTATTTAGAAATCTAAGACTCTCTGGAAAGATGAATTCTTTTTTTCTAGCACTTTCTTTAATGTTATCAAGTCAAACTCAAGAAATTGTTCACTCATACTTAGCTTTGAATAACACCATTCCTGTTTCCTGTGTGTAAAAATCTGGCGTGTTTGAGAGTCTCTCTTGTTTTAAATTTCTTATTTGGCCAAAAATAGATATCTGCTGAATAATACTAAAGTTGAATCTTACCAGCAAGAAATACACTCTCCACCTTGTAACAGTTTCCTGTGACAATCTCTTTATTGCAACTTCCATTCAAATTTCTGAGCCCTAAGATTAAGTTTCTTTTTTTTTCATTTGACTGTGTCTTTCAAAAATTTAATATATTCAATGTTACACAATTACATTTATGACTGTCAAGGCACAGAGTTCACTTGCACAAATTCTTGGATGTCAGAACATTTTGATGAGATGCTTATGAGAGGCAGTCTAGAGCTTACCTGGAATATAAGATAGGTGACATGAATTTGGCAGGGCACTATGCTATCCTGCACAAACTTCTTGAATCAGTTTGTGACAGAATGAAAAGTGTACTTAAAGTACTGTTTTTCTGGAAAAAAATTTAATACTTGATTCAAGGAACAGGGATACAAAATTAAAAAAATCACCTCCTGTGTGCTTTTTTATGCCAGTGTTATTAGAATCGTAAAATACTTATGAAAATAAAAAATTAATCCTTTATTTTTAATTTTTTAAAAGAGCAATATTTCCATTTGACCTTGTCAGCTTCTACCTGTACAGTGACACATGGATATATGTCAGCCCAGAGGATATTTGTCCAGTAACACAGTGTTCTGAATAAGTTATCCATTAACAGATGAGCAAGTTTTGTTAACTTCCCTTTAGAATGAGAAAACAACTGCAAGAGCTTATGTTGTCCTTTAACTTCCTGTTCCAAACATTGTCAGACTAACCAGAGATTTGAATTAACTTTCTGTCTGTGGTAGATTCTAACCCAAATCTGACCTGATTTAAACATTTTTAGTGAACCAACACTTATTGAGGAAATGAAAAAAAAAAAAAAAGAAAGAGTAGAAGAGATCATGCTGCATGTTTTCCAAGCAGATCCTGAGGCATTAGGAAGACATTGTAATTTCTTTTTTCCCTTTCTTTTTAGTAGAGCTGGCATCTGCTGAATTGCTTAAGAAATGCATTTCAAAGGATGAGGAAAGTAAAAACATGTTAACAGTTAGTAGGTGTCTAGAAGGTAGCAAAACCAGAGGATACTAGAAAGCTGACTTAGAGTCCCCAGGATGGGGATTCATGTCCCTCAGACTTACTCTGCTTCCACTCATAAGGGCTGATGGAAGGATGGAATAATGAGCCAACAATCTATTTTCTAACTTAAAGCTCCAATATAAGCTTCCATAGCTGGCAGGTCAGGAAGTTTACTTTGAGCAATTTTTCTGGTCTTTTTGCTATCCACTAGCGATGGTAAAGAAATTGCTGTTTCATTTCAGGAAGGGGAATTTTGTTCCTTGTCAGAGATAAGTGTACAGATCACCTTGAACAATAAATGTATGTTTATTTCATTTTTTCCCTTTCTCTCGGTATTCATGATTTTAAACAGAATGCAGGCCTAAGTAGAATAAAACTTCCACTTTCAAAACTATTTGTTTTCCCCATCTCTTCCCCTGCAGAGGAAGCTCTTATTATGTGACTTAATTAGAAACACATTTTTGGGATGGGAATGCACAAGACATAATGTTAGGCATCTGAGGGACAGAGACTGACTTCTTTGGAAATCCACTATCTGATGAAACAACAAAGATTTGGGTATGAATTATTCAAGACCATACTCAAACTATTCAGAAACCCTGATATGGGGCTTTAAGAAAACAAGCCTGGAATCTGTTTAGTGAATTTCTCCAACTTGAGTCTCTTGAGGTTTGGTAAGTTCCCTCCATGGGAGTAAGAGAGAAGCAGATTTTTAAGATCTTGGGAATGGGCTAAGAGGGAACATTATCATTAAAGATGTGCCAGCATTTTTACCACTAATTCATATCTACAAGGAGGGTTGTATCACAGTTACATTAATTCTGCATGGTTGCATCTACCATGAAAACTAAATCTGATTTATACACTGTCTACACTTTGAGTCAAGCATATAAAAGTGCAATGGTGCCTGGACATCCTTTGTGATGAGAAAAATATTTTTGTGTGGGGGTGTGTGTGCATGTGCCCATGTCTCTGATTTTTCAATGCAAATTCCAGGTTTCTAAGAAAAGTAAACAGTTTCCGTGCAAAAAAAATTTTTTTTTTTATGGTAAAGAAAAGAGGAAAGACCTAGCTATAAAAATTAAACTATTAAACTTATAACTAATCCATATAACTAAGCCAATCAGAGTTCTGGTATCAGCAGCTGAACTTGCTCTGTTTCCACACAGAGCTACATGCAAGCAGACATCTTTACATGGTCTAGGTTAGAATGAACAGTTATAACTCATCATGGATCATGGACAAAATTATTAACTCTGAAGTTTTGATTTACCCATTATTTGTATTAGTATGTATTAATAACTGTTTCACAGAATAAATAGCCATTTTATGAAAATACCTCATAAAAAGTGTATTATCACAGGTTAGAAACCTGATATCGATCATTTGAACAGTTACTCTGTCAACATTCCAGGAAAAAGAACAATTAAAGCCATATTTCAGGTTCTACCTGAACTCTAAAAGCAGTTCTAAAGTCATGTCAAGATCAGTATAATCACCCCTGTAAGAAGTAACTCAGGCTTCATCTCAAAGTTAGTAACTTTGCTGTATACAGAGATGTTGTCTATCAGCAGTGATATTATCAAATCACAACATGTTTGCTAACAAACCTTCCAGACAGTCCTGGTCTTTTTCCATTTTTCTAGCTATTCCAAGTCTCTACTTATCATATTTTACAGGGCTGTGAGCTTACAGGATCAGTGTCTAGATGGAATCATCAGTACCCAAAACTGTGACATGAAAACCTAAAATGGGACTGAGACCTATCTGAGGTGAAGAGAATTAGGTTTAAGCCAATTTAAATCAGTTCAGGCAGAGGATCTTACAAGGCAAGTACAATATTGCCACAAGCTCTAACAGTGAGTTTCTTATTTCATTCTGTCATGCTAGGATACAAGGATAAAAACATTGCTAAAATAACTGTATCAGGATGTTACACAGTCAAATAATTTTGGGTCATGATGTGCTCAGATGTGGCTGAGGGATGCAATTATGGCCATATTTCTCTGAGTGAACTCAACCTCTTTGTTCTTTTGAGTGGTCTCCATTGCATTGCTACAGCTGCTACCTTTCTCTCATGGTACTGCTCACACATGTCCATACTGGGTTTGGTCTTAGACTTTCTCTTAAGCTTTTCATACACCTGTATACATTTAGAGACCCTACATTATAAAATGTAATTTTATAACAGTAATGTATGCTATTGGTTAACATTTGGTGTCAAGAAGAATGATCAGACCACTTATAAATGTCTTGTTTTAATACATGGATGAGCCTAATCTAAACCTCAATGGCATACAGTAACTTCTTCAAGGAACAAGGCAATAATACAGAGAGATTTTGGCATTTCATGATATTTTCTAGGCTGAATCAACTGCTATTGACAAAAATTCCTGGGTGACTTAGACGTCACTGTGCTTTGAGCTCTTCAGTCTCTTCTGAAAATGGAATGTTTTCTTCCAAGCCACTCAGGCACTGGAGAAAGCATTCTATGCCTACTAATTTTGCAGACAGTTTCACAGGAATGACAATTATGTAGCAAAAAATTAATTACAACATCTATGCTTTCATGCTAGGAAAAAAAAAGATACCGACTTAAGCCTGTTGTTACTGGAAAAGAATACAGAAATTCCATTAAAATATTTTGGCTTTGAATTAAAAGAGAGGATCAACAGTGTTCTAACTTTGGGCATTTAAAACACACATGAACATTTGATCCAGCTACTAATAGATATAGCAGCATTTACATTTGAATACTTGATTGTGTCAAAGTTGTAATTGTTGTACAGAGCACATCAAAAAGATGCAAAATTCTCAGTTTCACAATTCTCAAACTCATTTACATTTGTAAAACCAACATTATATACATTGACTGGACCAATATCCCTGTCAGTTAAAACCCTTTGTTTACATTTTTTCCAAGGATGAATCACTTTAAGAAATAAAAAAAAAAGGGTTTGCTAATCTAAAGGAAAATTTTGTTATGAAATATGTTATGAAGTGGTATATCTTTTGTCTTTTTAACATTACATATTCAAAGCTAGAAACACATAGTAATTAAACACGCGGTTTTAAGTTTATTTTCCTTTTTTGAGTTGTTTGTTTGGTTTTTTTATTTCTTTTTTCCTTTTTTTTCTTGAGAAAATGAGAATTTTTGCTTGTTTGCTATTCTGATTTTGAGACTCTAATAGTCTCAATAGTTTCATAACTTCTGGAAAATACTAGTGGTTTTTCCATGAAACTTGTGTTAGAATAGATTTAGCCTGAAGGCAACTTTGACTATTGTAGCTGATTTAAGTATCCTGGGAACATCTCCTCTGAGATATGTGCAAGATAGGTATAGAGTTACAAAAATTAGTAGTGGGTCTTTGAGTGGGAAAGTTCATACTGTGAAAGATATCTGCATTGAAAAACAACTTGCAGATTCAAGGGAAGAATTTCTCTGTGTAAGAGAGGTGCAATTAAAAACACCAAACCTTAAGAAGCAAGCCACAAGTCTTACTACTGACTAAACAGGAATGCCAGGAAGCAGGAAAATCTGCCATCATGTTCTGCCTATATATTATCCTTTAAGCTATTTTAAATGGCATTCCCTATCTTCTATAATTAGAGCCAAAACAGCCTGAATTTTTTCAATTCCATTTGAAATTCAATCTCAGAAAGCTCTTTTTGTACTGCATCAAATGATAGTTCAGGCATCCTGTTTCCAGTTTGGAGGTAGCCATAGGCCTTACTAAGTCCCATGGACTTTGTTTAGCAATACAGTAAAAGGAAGGGTTACTCTTTATGCTTTCCACAGCTGAAATACTACATGAGCTACAACCAAATGAGTGTTGCTATCTTTATTTTAATTATGTGCAATTAAATGTTCTGTCAGAATTCCCCACAGTATTTCTTCAAGTGATTCTCCTCAATTAATGTAATGACTTTACTGACTTTGGAGAGAAAAATTTAAAAAAATAAAAAGAAGAACCTAAGCAAAGCAACAAGTAAATAAATAAGTCTAGTCTGAGATATAACCTTTTCTTGATGCATATAAAACAATACAAATAATTTATGCTTGGAATTAAATTTTACTCCTTTTAGTGAAGAAATTATCAGTGTAGTCACCAGTGCTAATCTCTGCACTCCATATTGTTCTACTCAGTGTGGAAATACTGCAACAAAGAATGAAAGCAAGTTGATGTATTGATAGATTTTTGTTTGAAGTTGCACCTGTGTGAACATTCTTAAGCTATCCTGGCCCAGTATAACAAGACTGAACTGAAGGGATTCCCTAAAATAGGAATTTCATGTTAATTTAATTAATATCTTTGGAGCTGACCAGAAAGTCATCACTTACTGCATGTCAACAGAGTGAGTTTAGAGAAGAGGTGCAAAAGGTGAATTAACCTATAGGAAATATGAAGAATAAGGCATCAGGTTTAAGCTGATGCTGTCCATGTGACACAGCAAGATCAAAGCGTACCCAACATGTGGCACTCTGTCCTTGATTGTTTAGAGAGAGGGAAAGAAGAATTTTCACCCTTCACATCAAGCTACTCTACCTGGGTCCTATGTGCCCCAAATCAGCACACCACTTTCCTTTTTGTCCAAGGAATAAAGCACATGCAGGGTGCTATGGCAGTGCTATCAAAGAACCCTTACATCCTCCCTCCAAGCAACTTCATGTAAATCTGAGCCCATAGTACTATGATTTAGGCTAAACTCTGAGCTTTTATTACATACTGGACCTGCTGACATTTGGGAAAATGCAATGTCATATTCATCCACTGTGCATTGATAGAAGCTGATAGGCATGCATTAGTCTTGACAGCAAGCGCTGAATAACTGAAAGCTGTGTACAAAAAGTTGGATCCTTGCCATAGATTAAATAGATACTGTGCATAGATTGATAGGTACAGAGATTTTCTTCTTGAGGAACAGAAAAGAACAACAAAAATGTGGCTTACCCAAGAACCGTATGCAGGATGAATTGGTGAGAGAAGCCAGCTTAAAGTAAAAAAAATAAACTCCCAACACACAACTTTGAAAGTTCCCATGTTTGTATGTGTCAAATCCTGACATGTTTCCTTTGAAAGGTTGATTCATTTTACATACATCTCTTCACAATGTCTCTTCTTTTAGCAATACTGATGAGTCATCTGGGAGTTAAAACAAATGCAGTGGGCCTGCAAATATTTTTCAGATTATTTTTACTTGTGAGAGGGAAGGAAGGAATAATGCTGTTAAAAAAAAAACAAAACAGCAACAACCCAAACAACTGTTAGGTGATAGTATAGAAACAAACTGCAATCTTGATTTTATAGAGACAAATCCTGACCTAGGTGCCAGTAAATGAGAAAATGTGGTGGTTTTCAAACAATGCACCCAGTGGGTCTGTGGGTACAGTGCAACCTGCAGGGGTAGGGGTCAGTCGTCCTGTGGCAGTGCTGAGCCATAGCTGAGCAAACATTTCATCCTGTTCTGACAGCTTCTTTTGAAGAGTGATGTGCAAAGCATGCTACCCTCAAACTTGAAGGTTTCTCTTCTGAAATGGCCAGAAACTACTTTTTATTGTTCCATTTCCGTATGTTGAATTGATGACACAAGATTTTTCTCACTTTTAATAATAACATATAATGAGTGGTCTGCAAACCACCTGTGGGACATTCACCTATGGTCCTCAAGGAGTCAATTGATTGCATGACATTACTTCCTACTGTTTCTAACTAGGCAAAATAAAAGGAATGAAGAGAATAAATAATGTAAGGCATGAAAGCGGACAGACATCCAAAACACATGCATGCTGCACCACAATGTTGGGAAACATCCTTTGTAAATGTATTGCAATGTGTTTTTATATATTGTGGATTTGGCTTGTTTTATTTCTAATAGAGGGATAATGTTGCCCTGAGTTTTGCCGTTCTGATGTTTTCATTCTTCTGTAACTGTTTCTCATACATTCCCTGTAAACATATCCATGTTTTTTGTAAAGGTAGTTTATTATTTACGTTCCTTTCTCCTGGGTGGTGAAGTCTGATGGACATTTCCTTTGACGAGTGTGATTGAGGGGCGGTGAGTTGTCCCTCCAATCCACTGTGGTTTGTAAGACACATATAAAATAAACTCCGGCCCGTGTTGGGCCCAGTTGTTTCTTTGCTCTGTTAGCAGGGGTCCGCGTCCTTCTTTTCATGTCCTTATTGCAACAGGATAATTTTATTTCCCAGGTAGGGGATTACTGCAATGCCAGACATCATCCCATTGTTACATTTCTCAAATAGTGTCTATAGGTTTGAGAAGCACGTGTATACATCACTTAAAAACTCAGGATTTACACCAGGAACAGACCTGCAGCTTGTCTGCAGCAACAGCCATGCTCCCCTAGTGACGCTGGGATTTTGGGAGGGACGTTTTCTCTCTGAAAAGATCTCCTGGGTTAAAAATAGTCTGCATTACTTCTATTAAGGGTTTTGTCTCCCAGGTACAGCTGAGATGGAGTGTTAGTCATACCCGGGCAACATCCATCAATAAGTCTGGGCCATGGGATGCACAGTTTTAATTTAATTGTATCTTTTTAATTGAGTTTGTATGTGTAATTACAAAATCTTAAGAGATTTTTTTAACAAATTATTTTCTTTTCGGAAGATATGAAAAAATAACTACCCTTATTATTTTGAATGATGTATAATGAAAGATAGTTAACATTTCTGTTTCATTGTTATCATTATTTGTTCATCTTGAGATCAAATCTAACCCCCAAAACTGCTATAGAAGAACTTCATTTATTCTATATATTTTGTTTGAATTCAATTAGGTATATAGGGATTTGTAAGCAAATTATTTCTTGAAAGTTAAATTTGTGTTTTCTTCAAATTTTAAAGAAATAAAAATTAAGTCAAAACTTGGATGGCTACTTTATCATTGTTTTTAATTAAAACTGTAATCTTTTCTAGTTTTCTGAAGCTAATATTTTGTGACTTATAAATCTTTATGAATGTTATTTCTAATAGAGTTCTAGGATATACAGATTTACCTAGTTTTGGAGCATGAAGTGATGTTTGAAGTGTCTGAAATGATGTTTGAACTCCATGGCAGGTTGAATAGACAAAAGAGGTTGTTAATTGCCATCCTCAGTAGAAATAACTTGTTAATCTAATAATAATACCATATTGTCAAGCTGAACTCTTGCTCTTAGTGACACGTGAGAAAGGGGATTTGTACTGAAACCCCAGCCTACAGAGTGTGTTAGAGTTGTGCTAACACCTTCAAGTATAGGGAAATAAAAGTTTAAAGAGGGAGTCAGCCAAGCTGAACCTGATTTAAGCATCTCTGACATGTCAAGATATCACTGTGTTTTCTAGATACCGTTTTTTTTTTTTTAATCTAAGAAGAATCAGTGCTGAAACTGGTCATGATGAACATTGCAGCACAGTAATGACAGCAGGTATCTTGCAAATTTACAAATGGTTCACTTTTGTATTATGTCACCTCAAAAATTTCAATACTGCCATGATCATTCCACATAATGTGAAAAAGATGGAAATGGTTTTCCCTAGTAAAAATACTGGAATTTATTTACCTAATAGGTCTATCTTAGGAAGCTATACTTATTTAAGATGTAATAGATGTAGCACTGATTGCCTTTTCTTTTTTTTTTTTTTGGAAGAATTAAGTAATACATAATTTCTTAAATTATGATGTGATGGGAGGAAGTTATTTTTCACCTAGTCTTCTGATTTGATACTACTTCAGTTTTGATTTTGAAACTGGACAAATAACTCTCCTGGTCCTCATTTTTGGTTAGAAAAAAATTACTGAAACTGGTGGAGTTTGCCACTGTCCCATTTTCTCAGTGCCAGCATCTACAGGTGTCAAATGCATCCAAACCACTGCTATTAATGGCCATGGAAAAAGTGAGTCAAGGAGGAGGAGACTTACTTGTGAAACATCAAACCTAAAGTGGGACAACTGAGAAAGCTTTTCTAGGTGACTGAAAGAACATCTCCTTAAGAAATTTAGTGAACAATGAACTTTGTGCAAGAAT
>VZRZ01002702.1:1165496-1299418 GCA_013398175.1 Climacteris rufus | reverse complement strand
AAAAAAAAAAAAAAAAAAAAAAAAAAAGAGGCGGGGGGGGAGGGGCAAAGTTTAAATTAGCTGTCTTGAGGAAAACCATACTAATAGAAGTGAAAATAAACCCACTGGTAACAGAGGTAATGAACAGCCAAGGCTGGTGGGGAGTATCCACTACACTTCCTTTCCCAGACAAGAACCAGAGACTCACCAGGAACCATGGAGTGACTCCTTTGGTCTCCAAATCACTATGGTTACTGTGAGCAGCCTTCCTCCAGGGGTGTTCCCAGCCCCAGCTGCTTCCTGTCCAGGGCTTGCAGTGGGAACCAAGTGCCTGTGATCACAGCAGCCCACATGCTTGCCTCCCACCACAGCTCCGGTTTCCTGTATTCCCAGCTTCCCTACACCACCCACCAGGGCTGTGATCCCCTCCACTTTCTCACAAGCCTCATACTTTAGCCTTTCATGGTAGTGCAGCTTATAGTTCAGCACCCACCTACAATCACTTAACTGCCTTAGTATTTCCCCTCGCTATCTGCTTTTCTTTTCTTTCTTATTAATATTCAGTTCTCATTAGATGATAATTAAATAATTTTTCTTCCAATTCAAATGGCCAATGAAGCAGTAGCCAGCCATGGCTGATGGAAATAGACAAAGGGATGTCTTTACCAAGTGGAGTAAGAGAAGAAAATCTTGGATTAATGACATCAGTCTTCTCTATCAAATTGACATCAGGTCAGTTTGCAAAAAGCCCAGAGGTAGTTTATTTCTGCTGATGTTGACAAATGGTTGATCAGGCCATGAAGCACAGCACAGAACAAAGTTCTCTGATCTGCAGAAACTGGGATAAAGGGTAAAAAGCCCAACAACATAACTTATGTTATTACAGCTGGGCAAACACATAATGATCACTTCTTAATGACTTGTAGACCCAGATGTTTGGGGTGACATTTTATTTTTAGTGATTGCTTGTGACCCTTCATTCCTAGGGCAATAATGCTGGATGCACATTTGATAAGAAATACATATGGACCTCTTACTTCATATAAAAATAAAATACCATTTGGATATCAAGATAAATTTTTTATTGCCTATATTAAAACTCTTGGGAAGCAAAATATGCCTTCTAGATATTTTCACATTGGGAATCTCAGCTGTGCTCAAGCCTTGGTATGTGAAATAAAATATCCACACATTGTAATAATAATTCCACGTTGCTATTTTCTCCTTGGCTTGCCTAACAATTAGTGTCAGATGTAACCTTCTGCATCTATAAAGCTGTTGACATCAATAGAGCTTGATCTTGGTTTCTCTGCTTCTTATTCCACCCTACATGAAAACTCCAAAAAATGCTCATCTCTTAACAGGGTCCTTGAATTATAAATATTTAGTATAAGAATCCCAAAGCACTGAAGGTGAATCTTTGTGATGAAGGAGATTATTTTTGCATCAGCTTTAGTATCAGGCATATCTTCATTATGCACCTGTAACCATATGGCCATTCACAAGCACTTTGGATTGATAGTTATTGTGGCTTTTTCTGAGTGTTTTCTATGTGAGAATTTTATTATAAATACAATATATTTTCATCTGTACAGAAGGTGATTTTCTCCTTGGAATTGTGATGGAGTATCACAGGAATCTCCAAGATGAGATGCACGAAAAAATGTGATGTATTTGAAGGGTGTGATTAGCTCTTGTGAGAGAGATGCCAAATTCTTTATCTTGTGGTTGTCTTAGAGTAATGGGAACAGTGGTGTAGGACACTGCACACAAACACAGCATTTAGGACAATGCCTGGCAAAACATTCAAGAAAGAGTCAGATTTCATAGCTTGCAATCTATCTCTCAAATTTGCAGAGAAACCAAGATAAAATTTATCATAAGGAAGCTTTTTGGAAATGGAACTTTTCATCTATGCAGGTCTTTACCTGTTAACACTCTTCCTGCCCATTTGCCAAAGAGAGAATTTAGCAGGAACCGGAAGATTCTTCTGTTTGCTGCCTGTGGAATTAGTAGCCAGCCTTGCCTCTGCTTTGCTCTTCATGATAAGCCAGTGGAGGAAGCCCTGTAAGCTTGAACTAATTCTTCTGCTGAAGAATACACCTTACAGCTTACAAGATACAGGGGTCAGATTCCGTCATTGCTCAGTGAGGGAACAGAGTGGAAAATAACTCTGTCCATCCCTCAGCCTCACTGGAACCATCTGGAAAACCTTGCAGTCTGCTTCTTTGTCCTTGTCTTACAGGGTTTCCCATGGGAAAAGGCACATCTAGCCCCAAATCCATGGATAACATTTTTTCCATTAACTTTGCTGGTTTTCATTATCTGGTAATTGATAACAAACACCTAATAAAAGTTTTTCACATTCTTTCACAATTTCTTTGCCAAAGCAAAAAAAAAAAAAAAGAGTAGAAAATTTCATAGTGAGGGGATAGGATGTTGTTGGGGGATTTTTTTTTAATATATAAACAAAGACTTCTTCCATATAGGGATAAGAAGATTAAATTTCTTTAATAGCTGGGGAAAGGCTTGCTTGCTTTAAATAACTATAGAAACTTCCTTTGTGGTGCAGCATTCCAGAGTGAGGCCACATAATCTCTTGGTGCATGTAAATTGCTGTGTGAATTATGTTCCAGTTATGAATTTAGAACTTAGCTGTGACCGACTCTGAAAGGAGGAAAAACTGTCACTCCACACAGCAATGGAAGAATTACCAGAGCCTTTAGCACTGGGACCTGACACAAGTGTTGGCAATGTCAAATACTTGGATTTTTCTGAAAAGAAAACACAGCAGTGCAGAGTTTATTTTGCCTTTCCACGTGTCAGTCCATGTACTTGGGAATATGATGGATTTCAAAGAGTGGTACTCCAAAAAGTGCTTCTGCCTTTCTCTTCCAGGTCCTTATTAAACATGATGGGAGTCTCAGGGGTACGTGCCTTGGCTGACAGTGGGTGCTGTGTTTCCTTTTCCCCTAGGACAGTGTGCACATATCTCACATCCTTCCAAAAGTTAAGCCTGGAGGGATGGTTTATTATCTGGCAATTGGCAATTTGTTAAAATAATATCATCATAGCTGAGATAAATATTTTGACAGTCACTTCATTTTACATTTTTCATCCTGCTTTCTCATCTGAGTGGTCAGAAGGTTTGCTTGGCTCTCATTTCTTAAGTTAAGTGTACATAAACCATTAATGTGTATGAGTTGATGTCTCTTTGGTGTGATGCAGTCTTTGGCAGGTAGAGTTAGTCTGTGAAACTACAAATACTTCAGCCTCTGAACACACAATTTCTAACATAACTGCGGGAAAAGATTAAAGTTAGAAACATGGAACCTAGAACTCCAAGTTAAGCAGAAAATAGTCTTGAATAAAATGCCACATTCAAGTGTACATCAAAAGCATGTCTGTGTTTATTATAGTTTGAAAATAATCACTCATTGCAGTTGATGAGAAGAAATCTACTGTCTCTTCATGTTTAGAACCACTGTGTTCTAACCCACCTGCTGTATCCTCTATGCAGATCTACAAAACACTTTGAATATAACAAACTGGAAAAACTGGACATGGGCAGAGAAATCAGCAAGCTAGAGCTGAAAAATGTAAAATCTTATTCAAAATATGACCTAAGATGAAAAAATAAAGAAACTACTATAGCTCACTACCTCTCTATTACAGTGAGATTTATGGCATTATTTATTATACCTAATTTTCTCATTTTAATATTAAAAATATTATCTGTTATACATTTATGGTTAATTTAACCCCTGTCACAGTCCATGTGTGCAGTGGCTGATAGGAAGATTTCCATATCCGTATTTTGGTGGCCATTACAAGATCTATTTGGACTGCCATAACTGTGCTTATGAGCATTTTTTTTAAGACTCACTGTAGATGGCTTTTATGGTGTGCATGTTGTAGGAGGCAATGCATTGTGATTTCACAAAAGTAAGTCATAAAATGTGTATTGTTGAGATTGCAACCACTCTGTAACTCTTCCTCCACTCTGTAATTCTTCCTCCTTCTCCCTGCAATTGAGAAATAGCCCTTTTCATTAACTGTAACTCTTGCAAACAGTTTCAGTGCACTATATTGTGTTAGCTGTATTCTGACTGTAAACTCTAAAGATCAACAGGATGGAATGCTATTCTAGATTTATTTATCTAGGCCAATTATTTGCCCAAAATATAATTTGTCCCTATAGTTTCTCTGTATGTTTGTCTGCTCACCAAAAGCAATTTTACTGGATCTCTTTGAGAGATTGATTTCTTCTGAGAGAGTCAATCGAATTTCTGCTATTGTCTTCAGTGGAAGAAGGAACTAGCTCTAAATGAAAAGGTTTTCCCTTTTTGGAGACTTTTGCAGGATTACATTATTATTCTGTTCAGCTGAGCTCTGGCATATGCAGGTCACTTCAGGATATTTTCATGCTTGGGACCAGATGGAAAATGTCTTTTGCAATCAACAAAAAGATTCCATTGTTGACATTTCAAATTTTTTTCTACAACTGTAACTAATTGGCTTTCTACAAAATTTAACAGTGTCCAGAAATGATTACAAATACTTTGCAATGAGATTACTTTCATGGCTCAGAGAGTACGCAGTGTCACAGAAATTCACTTTATTTTGGTGTGCTCAAATTCAGCTTGAAGTGAATCTGTTGCTTGGCTAGCTTAACTGATACATTATTTGACTTTCATGTGGAGTAACTTTATGGTTGTTCAGTCCACTAATGGACCTATCTGAAAACCCTAATCATATCCTGGTAATTGGATTTCTCTCACAAACTCTTCCCTTCTTCACACAATAATTGTTAACTTATGTGACAAAAAGCTCCCATCCATGTAGGCAAAGGAGAACAGAGGAGCAAAGGTGGGTGGGGGAGCCCCCATGATCTTAGCAGATGGATGAATACCCTGATCTGCCTCCTCCTGAGGCTGTGCCAGGAGGGTTATCAGCCTCACAGTTGGGGAGTGAGCCCCATCCTGATGGTTCATAAGAAAACCCCCTCAGCACCTTTGGGTGCTGCCTGAAAGGGTCAGTGGTCTCGTGGGATGTGAGGGAAAACACTGGGGAGAGATTATGAGGCACAGGTGTCTGGTGCCAGAAACTGGAGCCGGTGAGGGTCTGTATGCCAATGGGATTCCTGAAGCTACAGGAGCTCCACGTTTACACTTATGGAAAGAAAAGTCCCTCACAAAACCAAGGAAAATATCTGATTGCTTTGCTGGACCTCTCACCATATACTTGAATAGACATTAGGCAAAGAGACATGGGCCCAGATAAAAGAATTAATGCATAAATTAATTTTTAAATTTAATCAGAAAAAAGAGGTGAAGGAAGGGGAATGGAGGGAATTACAAGCTGATAGAGTGTTTTGATATTTGCATTTGGGAATCTTCCTAAATTGGCAGCTTCTAAATCTTGAAAAACACAGAGATTCTTGTAAAGAGAGATATTCCATAAATACTCTTCCAGAAACAGGCAAAGCAGTTGTTTTGACTCTTTTTTCTATTGAGGTAGGAAAATACCACTGGCCTCACTATTCTGCAATATATGACGAAATTAATGGTGTCATTTCCAGAGCAAAACAAACACCATCTGTTTATCAAAATTGGTTGTCTTCAGTTTCTAGTAAATAACAAGTGTCTAGGTCTAAAATCAACCACAGTTTGAGATCCTTATCAATCAAAACCTGGATGTAAAGACAGACACTGTGTCAGGAATTTCTCTACTTTAAAGAGTAGAGAAAAATTTGAAGCAGATGTTCTCACTTGAGAGATCAGAATGTTAGTTCACATGTAAGAGATCCTCATGTTTTGCAATCCATGTATGTATGTCTGAGATTTTCAAGGTAAGTGACATGCCTTCCAGTGTCAATGGTACAGAAGAAAGGGATATAGAAACTCCTTGCATTCTTTATGAATCTGACAGGACAAAGCCATCTTCGTGCTCAATTTACATAATTCACCTAAACTCTGTAGTAGTGGTATATTGCTTACTGAAAGTGGAAAAAAAAAAAATTTAAGTGAAAAAATAATACAATTTTAAAACCTTCAAACCCCTCCATAGTTTTTTTTCTTAAGTCAGCTTTTGAAAATGTAGCACATTGAAGAGTTTCAAGAACCAGATTGCAGTTAACTCAGCAGAGATAATTTTGCCTTACAGCACTAAGTGAGGCTCAGCCATCAGAGCCAGGGCTGGAGGTTCTGCTAAAGTGTTTTTCCCCAGATGGAAAAGATCTCACTAGAACATAGTTTAATGATTTGAAAATAACTGGAATTTGAGGCATAAAATTACTGTAGTACATAACTAAATACAGGGGTTTGAACAGTTTTTTGTTATTGCTCCAGAGTCCCAGAGACAATCTTATATGACAATCTTTCACAGCCAGGTGCCTCAGATGTGAGGTGTCTCACAGCAGGCAGTGACAGAGGAATCAGTCTTCTCTGAAAGATGGTCAGGAGAGGGTGAGGAACACAGAGCTGGTTTTTGGGAAAACATGGTGACTGCCATGGCCAAGTCATGACAGAAACAGGGTATTTGGAGCTTAATAAAGGATTGGTAATTTAATTCTTTCTGGAGAGAAAGTGTCAGAGTTCTTTGGTGATCGCAGAGTTGAAGTTTGTGTCTTGGCTTGCTCTTGCAGTGTTGCGATGCTCATCTTTGAAATTGAAAAGGTGATATAGGCACAGCATTTCTGTGACTTGTAATTCAGCTTGCTGTGAAGGGGTAAATATATCTACTTATGTTTTTCTCGTGGTTTATATGGCCTGAGACATGTTAATGATACCTTTAAAAGTTTGATTGCTCTTGAGCTTTATTTACATTTACAACAAAGGAAATGTTTGAGTGTTAGGCATTCAGTTGTGTTATTTTGCTGCTCATATTCTAAGATAAAAAGAGCCAAGGAAATTGGAAGCTTGATTGTAATGTCAGTGAGATGTTTGCTCTGAATTAACAATTTATACACTTGCCATAATATTGTCTTTAGTGTTGATCCTTGGTATGTATTTCAATCCTGAGATTGCTTTGGTGAAGAAAACAATGTTGTCAGTGACTGGGTGTTTAGTTGTATAATTGAAAATATGATTTTAATAATTTGCATTAATTTTCTTTAAAGTGTACTTATGCCTAAGGCTTTTAATTCAGATGACCCTCACATACGAGTCAGTCCAACCCTGGCAATAGAATATGGCCAAGAGCCACAGTGGTAATAATTCTGCCTCTTTTTTTTGTTGTGTGAGCTTTAATCTACTCAGAGGAGAGTGCCTTAAATTATGGCAGGATTTGGAGTCCTTAATCAAGGAAAAATCTTTTTTAGCTGTCCTCAGAAATTTACTTTAGAAGATAAAAGGAATAACAGAGACTTAATTTGCAGTCAAGATTATTTTATGCCTCCCTAGATAAGTTGTGAAATATTTATACAGCAGTGTGCTTCTTTCTGTGGTAATATGTTTTCCATAAACATGTGAATGCTCACAGTTGCACACTACCTTGTCAGTAGTGATCCCCAAGCTAGCACTATCCTGAGCTGGTGCATCCAGAGGACACAGAGCACCATGCCAAGAAGATACGAGCCTGATTTCTCAAAGCTGTGTAAAGCCTGAAGTAGCAATTACAGATTTTAAATAGTAATAAACAGCTCAGGTGTTGTATAGCTCTCTGTGAACCTGCCCAGATTCTGGTTTGAGGGGTAGAGCATCAGTCTTTGTAGAACATATCAACTTGTGTTATGGCCTAGAGATGATATGTCCATCTCCTCTGATTATCTGCTGCAAACTTTTGTCAGTGATGAAAAGCAATCAACAGAACAGACAGGGATGCAACTTCAAAAGTTTCACATTAAGCTGAAAAATAAAAATCTTTTCAGTCAAGGGGAAAAAATATTCAACACATTAATAGCTTTTGGTAATTTTCTTTTTTTCTTTTTTTTTTCTTTTTGTTAATTTGACATTTTATTAAGGCTCCCTCTATTTGTTTTGAGGTTTGGTTGTATCTGTTTACTTCTCCCCTTTCCCCTCCAAAATATGCTACCCTTCTGGAAACTTTCATTCTGTTTCAGTCCTTTAAAAAGTAGAAAAATCACAACAACTTATGTATCAATCTGTTGCTCAAGACAGATAAAAAAGTAGAGCCAGGGGCTTACTGTCCACTCGGCCTGCAACATATTAACAACAAATTATAGCATAAAGATACTTTAAGTTCCCTACATATTTGAATCTCAGTTAACATGACACAGATCTGCTTTAATTCTACCTAACTGGATTTTTTTAAACCCAACAGGAATACGTTTATAAAGGATAGAAAAGTGCATATTGTAAATTTACATGGAGCATGTAAACAATATAACATTTTCACGGCTACTAAGATTTGCCTGTTTGGAAACGAGAATTGAATTCACAAATGCATACATAATACTGTAGAATTTGCAATATTTTTCTTAAATCCATTTTTGTTTTGACCCAAATATGTGCCATGGAATAAAAGATTACTTAATGTGTATTCTTTTCCAGACGCTCTTGCAATACCCTTTATAGCTTGCATTTATGTAAGCTCTCATACTGTGCTGTGCAATAACATCGAAATTGCCAAGTTTAAAAATGAGATTTTTCAACACTTTGTTCCTCCCTATGGAAAACATTTGGGAGTATAAATTTGGACAAAATGTAATTACAAAGCTTACTTTTTATTTTTCCTTTTTAATCTAGGTAAAGGTTTTTTTAGTCTTGATGTAATAACATTTAAAAGTGGGTATATGTTTTGGGCTCATAAAGCTCTCTCCATAATGAATTACTGGGAGAGATTTCAATTATGTGCTTTTCACCAACTAATTCTGGGTGCAATCATTCCAGCTGGGTTATGATTGCTAGATGGGCTGGACGGAGCTTGAGTCATCGTGGCTGTCAGATAAACTGCTTGAGGAAAAAAAGGGCTTGAAGTGTGGAAGCAGAAACACTATCATCACTCTGCAGCCTGCCTCCATGCTTTGACGTTGCCTTCAAATAGTGTTGGATCCCTTCCAGGAGCAAAACAGTACAACAGCTGGTCCCAATTACTCTAACTACAGTGTGTCTACATGCACAAATGGCCAGTTTTCCAATTTGGCTCGATGGTTTAATGAATTAGTTATTTAATAATTTGACAGGAATGCTAGTGTTGTGTTTAGCCGCTTGCTTCTGTTTAATCTTATCTTTGGAGCTGTGTTCATACAGTCCTGCCACGATCACTGGCTGCTATTGTAATTTATGTAGATGAGAGAGCAAAATACATTGGCAACACACAGCATACAGTTGTTGTTGTTTTACTTTAAAAGGCCTACAAGCTGAAAATCTATTACTTGGTAAGTTTTTTACTAACAATTGTTATCACTCGATACAGCTTGGAATACAGAATTTTGACCATTTTTTTCCTCTCTCTCAGAAATTTTAAATAAAAAAATTACCCTCTGAAAGACCCATATTCTACTTGCCCTTGCATTCTTTTACTTCACAGGATGTATTTTCAGAGGCTTCCAGAGATTTGCAGAAAAATCTACCTGTGTGAGCACAAATAGGAGCTTACTCATGCAAGTGGTGTAGAATGATGCAGAGCTGTCACAGGGGGATAAGGAAGCATTAACCTCTGCACAGATGAGGAAAGGGGCACATGCTATGAACACACAATGCAAACCTCCAAAGAAATGGTTCCAAACATATTGAAAACTAGAATATTCACCTATTTTCTCTCAACACTTTGCCCCTAATAAATCACCAAGAGGTTATAGTTACCAAGCAACCAACACCTGTTAATTTATTGTGCAAGATCATGAATTCCTGCTGACTTGCAAGGATGAGTAGTAAATGAAGGATACAACTTGGGGAGAGGGAGAGAGGAAAACTGTTTTGAAATGAGATTTTTTTTTTTAAATGTCACAGTGGTATCAAAGGAAGCAGCCAATTCACATTCCTTTTGTATTGTATTGCAATGAAAATGTACTTGTTCAGGGAGGCCCCAGTGATTTTCTGATTACAAAAAGCCTTGAGGGAATTGAAAGTGGGGTGGGGAAGGATGTCTGTCTGTGCTTTCTCAATGTCTTCTGTAGCCTGGGACTCTGGGTGGGTTCGTGTTCCTCCAGTACCATAAACTGAGAAAAACTGAGCTTAGAAAGTGGGAGTCATGCTGTGGCTGAACAAGACATTTACTGGGTAAACTGTTTTGATACTGTTTACTGATCAGGGACTTTGCCTGTAGAGTTACCAAAATTCACCTGAATCATAGGGGTTTGCAGATGAAAGATTGAAATAGGTAGATGATACAATATTATCAAGGCTTCATGACATGTAGTTTTTGTGTTGAAGTTCACAAAAAATCATTTTAATGATGAAGCTTAAATTTAGTGTGTTTTCACTTTCAGTGATATGAGGCAAGATTCTGTGCAGTGTAAAAGCCAGATTAGATGCAAATTATGAGTGGAAGCACAGAAAATTCAATGGAAAATGGACCAATACACCACATTACAATCCAAACAAACCTGAGAACTGGTTGCAACAAGCAAGAAAATAATTTCATTAGCAAGAAAGTATCTGTTTTTCTACAGAAAAAGAAAAAAATATAAATATAGTCTCTCTAAATATGCCACTGTAATAATAATAAACAACGTTTAGCCAGTACTAAAACTGAGAAATTATTCCCATAACAGAAGTGGGACAAAGTTTTTTTCTTTATTTCCAATCTTCCAAAAATAGATGCAGACAATACCAAATTTCTTTCAACTTTCTGTATTGCCCAGTGCAAAACAAATATTGATCACTTACCTGAAAATAACTATCGATTATGGAGGTGTTCAAGGCCAGGCTGGATGGGGCAGTGAGTAACCTAATGCAAGATGTCCCTGCCCATGGCAGGGGGTTGGAACAAGATGATCTTTGAGGTTCCTTCTGACCCAAATTATTCTATGATTTATCTGTGAGTTGTGTTGTTTATCAGAGGATTTGGTCTTAACTCATGTCTTACCTGAGCCTTTTCAATGATTTAAACCTATATTTTCAAGTGATTTGCAATTCTTTACAGCAAGCTTGTCAGTGGGTAAAGCCTGTTAAAAGAAATAGCAGAAAATGCTGAGTGGAAACTTCACCTCTTGTCTGTCAAAGACACCTGGAGTTTCCAAGGCAGCAGGAGCATGGCAGGGTTAAGAAGGAATTATGGCCTGCAGTGCAGCCTCTGAGCTGCACAAATAACCTGGCGCAGCACGTGGCTGCTCAGAGCGGGCAGCGGGCTCCTCGCTAACCTGAGCTAACGCTCTCCTGGAAGGAAATTATTCCCCCAGTGCTGCCCAGGGGGACTGCAGAAATCATTGGGTGAATGCAGTGTCCCTCAGGAGCATGCAACACATCAACACACCGCAGACTGAGAGTTCAAGCCTGCTTTTTATGACACAGGAAACTCACGGGATCTGTTTTTCAGATATCTTTCTCAGTGTACCTCATTGGATAAGAATGCAAATTCTTTCCTTTCCATCATATTCATGCTATCATCAAAGACTGATATAGAAAATATCTGACTTACAGCAGTATCCATATAAGTGAGATTTATCAGAACTCTGACGTTAATATTGGGACTGATGCTCTGTTGACGCTCTATTGACACTCTCTCTTGGTGTAAACACTGACAGAAATTCAAGACATATAAAAAGAAGGTAAAATTGTATGTAAGACTAATTAGGAACAAGACATAAGCTGTAATCTAAAGAATTCTATTGGTGAGGCTCTATATTCCTTCTGAGGTAAAAGAAAATCCCATATAAAAGTGTCATATAACAGAAATATTTATAGAGGAATTAAAAATAATGAATTAGAACAACATGCTGAGGAGCTGGAAACATTTGCTTAGGATCAAACATTTTTTTTTTCCAAGGGAAACACATTGTTCCAGCAACTGTTTGCTTTTAGAATGGAACAAAAAATTATTTTGAACATGCGGGGTTTATTGTGGTGGAAAAGTTAATTTTTACGCAATGGTAATTAGGCCACTTCACACTGACTTCAAAGTGGGGTTTGACCACAGTGTGAACCAAAATGTATTCAGGGAAACTAGATATTTATTTGACTAAAACACGAAAGCATTTCTCTGGTGGCTTTAGCATAAGCATAAAGTTGTCTTTCATAAAGTGCCCTCTTTTCAGTTTTACTAGCTCTTGCTTAAATGCATAATAAGTAAAGCTGACTGTGAGAAAAAACTGATGAAATTGCATGTCATCCAGCCATCAACATGAGAACATCTAATCACAATTACACAGATAAGCAGTTTAAGTTCAGTTGTTATTGCTATAGATCAATTCTACATGGCAAATTCCTTGGGAAGAATTCAAATTAGGCTATAAGGATGCTATTGGAAAAGAAAGTTATTTAAATTTTAAAGACTCATAGCAATTTGTAATTATTATTCATAATTACAAAATATTTGTAATTACAGGGAAATTTTCAGTGGAGAATGGTTAATGTTGATCTTTAAAGCTATGGATTGTATGGAGCTGCACGCAGATACATATTGCATAAAACTATTTAAAAAAGTCATAGGCTAAACACTGAATTCTTTCTTTCTTTCTTTCCTATTTTACCTGTGTGTTTTAGTTCTTCAAAATAATAATTTGTAAGTTCCTAGCTAAAGATGCTCATTCCATTGAAAGCAAAGAAAACCTTTCAGAAAGCCTAATATTGCATCTGTGAAAACTCAAGCATAAATTTAATGACAAATTAAGACTGTGTTATGCTGCACAAGATTTAGGGAAATAGTTTCTGAGCCACCATAATTTTTCTCACGTGTGGCTATCAATATTTCACTGGGCAAATTATAGACTTTAAATTTCCCAATTACTTCAAAAAGCAAGTTTGTTTTGTTTTGTGGCCTTGTTTGTTTTTTTAAGAAAACCCCAAACAATTGCTAAAAGTTTGGTTTTGATGTTAGGGTTAATTTTATGCTATTCTGTCAGTAGCTTCAGATGCCCATGAAATCCATTGCTGGCAAAAACATCTTGGAAATATAGACAATGTTGATGCTTTGGAAGATTCTAAATTTCTGTTACCTTGTTCTTACTTTTAAAATTCTTTCTTTGGATCTGTTTTGGATCTTTCTTGGTACTTTTTGTTGTCTCTTAATAAGACAGACAGAATCACAGAATCAACTAGGTTGGAAAAGAGGTCATTGAGTCCAACTTTTTACTGATTACCACCTTGTCATCTAGACCATGGCACTGAGTGTCACAATCAGTTGTTTCTTGAACACCTCCAGGAATGGTGATTCCATCACCTCACTGGGCAGCCCATTCCAATATTTAATCACCCTTTCTGTGATGAAATTCTTCTTCATGTCCAACCTAAACCTCCCCTGGCACAGCTTGAGGCCACATCCGCTTGTCCTGTCACTGGTTACCTGGGAGAAGAGACCAACCCCCACTTGGCTACAGCCTTCTGTCAGGGAGTTCTAGAGAATGCGAAGTTCCCCTGTGAGCCTCCTTTTCTCCAGGATAAGCACCCCTGGCCCCTCAGCCTCTCCTTGTGCTCCAGATCCCTCCCTGTCTCCATTGCCCTTCTCTGGACAGGTTCCAGCCCTTCAATGCCTTTCTTGTAGTCAGGGGTCCAAAACTGAACATAGGATTTGAGGTGTGGCCTCACCAGTGCCAAGTACAGGGGGACAGCCACTGACTGCCCTGGCCCTGCTGGCCACACTAGTTCTGATACAAGAGATCTTCCCTTAGTTCACTGAAATACATGAATACCCTGAAACAAAAAGGATTAGCAAAATAGTTAATATGCTCTGAGGATGGCTTATTTAAGATGAAACACCTTATTATATTTACTTGTACCTTTCCCTCCATTGTTGCAGGTACTAAGTGATCATTCAGGTGTTAGGACATTGACTGAATTGGCCTGGATTATTCAGAGAAATAGAGTTTCTGCTAGGACTGTGGTACTGCTTAAAAAGCCATAGCCACTTGTAAGTTTTAAATTAATTTTTTTATGCCGGAAGGTTTTTTTCACAGGACAGGCTCTAGCACTGAAAAGAGTTAGTGCAAAACAACACGGAAGGAGCAATACTTCCTGTGACTGTTGTTTGTAGATGTAGGTTTCTGGTGTCATTTTAGATGTCTCAGGGTATGCCAGATGTTGTTCCAGAGATAATGAGTCTTCTGGGTGCCAGATGTTATTCCAGAGATAATGAATCTCCTGATTCTCTATCATGTTTTCCCCTATACTGAGGTCTAAAAGAAGCTAGAGCATCCCATCCAGCTCTAAACACTTATATTTAAGGAGATAAGTTGCCGTTATGAATATTAATACTCTCCTTTTTTACATATATGTACCTTATTGCATAGCAAAGTCTACAGCCACACTGTCTTTTAACCCCCCATATAAAAAACATAAACAACTTTGTCGTCCTGTGAGCTTAACTAGAGAAACATAGTCCCCAAATTGCAAAGGCAAACTGTGACGAAAGATAATTTGCTGCTCTCCTAAGTGAAAAGACAGTGCTGCAAGAATCAGACTGCTGCTCCTTTTCATGGGTTTAAACACCTAAGAGCATCATCTCTCACCACAGTTTGGTCTTCTGCCAAAAGTAATTTTATTTCAAAACAAGAAGGCCAGTAAGATGGGGAGATATAAAGTAACTTCAGCTTTGAATTTTGGTCCTCAATAGTGTTTTCTGGTGTCTTCCTAAGTGTTCTGGTTTAAAAGACAGGTGTCTGGCAAGGAAGGGTGGAACCTTCCTGCAGTTGAGAAATATGACCCCCTCCCTCCAAATTCTTATAACCTTGAATTTACGGGGCTTTCAGACAAAGAGGTGGGAACAGGAATAACAGTTCTTTACTAGAACTAGACACCCCAGAAGATGGTGAGGGTCTCTCTCTCAGCGAGGGGTGGGTGTTGGAAAGCCCCAGTCCACTGGCTGCCCCTGTGAGCAATGGTTTACCAGAGGTGAGGAGAAGTAGCCAGGAAAAGTTCAGCAGTAGCAGGGAATCCTCTGAGAAGAAAGCAGTCCAGCTCCAAACCACACAAACTTCTCCCCTCCAAGCTGGGCACAGAGCGTCCACCCCCAGCTAAGAAACTGCCAAAACCTCACAATTTCCCAACCTTGCCCATTCCAAAGCCATGTAAAAGCCCTGGCTACATCTTTTGTCTCTGAAGTATCTCCTGTTCATCTCCCAGGCAACCCCTTTCCCTCACAGGTGTCCCTGGCAGGTAAGAGAGGGGAGAAAAATTCCTTGGGAAAACCAAACCCAGAACACTCAGGCATTTTCATAACGATCTTCATTGGGGATAATGAAAAGAAACAATTGGATTGTGGTACATTTTTTCAAGTCACCAAACCCAAATACCTTGGTATTTGGGGTTCTGCTTTGAACTTACCTCTGTATTAGCTTTGTGTTACCACCTACTTTTGGAAAGGATTGTTTTCTGAAGCTCATATGGTGAGGGTTTCCAGAGCTCAGTAACTATAAATAAATCTAAATCTAATATAAATTACAAATAGTGAAATTTTAATAATTGCTAATAAAGAATTAACATTAATTATGCCCCCACAGGACTGGCTGGTAAGATCAGAAAGACTTACCTGATATACCCTTTATATTTTATCATACATTGCATCACACCTGTTTTCAACTCTGTTGCAACAAAATTGCCACCCCTACCATTATCTGCTGCCTAAATATCAGGAAAGAACTAGCCTCTCCATGTAAAATTCAGATCTCTGAGGAGAGAAAGTAAATTAAATGCTGTCACTGTGCTGCATCTTCGCTTCTAAGGAGATGATTAGTGCACCAAATTCAAAAATGTGATGCGTATATTTCTGGGTGATTAGTGATACCTGTGTCAGCACTGCTGCAGCACAGAGCCTCATAGCTCAGGAAAATTGGGCAAATAACACTGCACATCATTTTTCTTTATAAATTCTACTAAAAATGTAAGAAAGAACATTTCTTGCTTTTCCCAAAAATGTATGTACTTTCCCCAAAACACAGCTTTGGAACCCCAGATAAATACTGACTTTATCTTTATAAAACTCTCCTAATTATGTACTCTTCAACATAGAGCTACAAGTCTAACAGTGTTCAAGACTTACTTGGCTGCTTGAATCTGCTTGCTTATTCACCAGGATAAAATTTAAATATGCTACTTCTTATACTTTTTTTCTGCTGCATCCTCTGAAACTTATTAGTTTTCTATTTCCAAGGTGGTTCCTGAGGAAACAGGTAGAGATATGACACTGAAGAAATGTCTTGTGGTTTCTTTCTAGTAAAATACATACTATTTGTGAAGAACTGGGACAATACGGCAGAGATCACTTTGTAACTCTGACTTGAGGAAATAAGAGCTATGAAGAAGATTCTCAGGGTTTTGAAGGCACTTTAAGACTCTCTTCAGTAGTGGTTGTGTGTGCTTGGATAGTATTTTTTTGAATTAAGATATCCAGAAATTATGTTAATTTGCAGTAATGCCTCAGAGAAACAGTCTCTGATTTCAGCTTTGACTACACCCATTTCATAATTAATTTGGCATTGACTTGCTTCTGCTTCTTTTCATCATCATGTCAACTATCTGAACATTTGAACATCCACAGAACTTTTTACAGGCACTTCTGCTCCGTGAATCTTAGGGTTACCAGCTAAAATGTTCCCACTACAATGTTACATGAAATGCAATACTGTTTACAACAGCTCTTCCTTAGAATCATGAGCAGAAAAAAAAAAAACTGATCTGGGCAAAGATCTGAAAATACCCATTATAGTCAGGACAGTGCATCCATAGGCAGTTGTTTTGTATGAATGTGATCAGAGAAAATTAAATTCTGCACATAATATAGCTTCAGAATTTGTATCTATGAATTTTTACCTGACAGCAAGTTCCTTGTAGCTCAGAATTGAAATTTTTCTTCTTCCTTAAGATGTATGACTGCCTTATAGCTGATGACGGACAACAGAGATAGAGACCCTAAATTGCTTTATCTTCTTATTCTAATTCTTACTTCTGTAATCAAAGGAAAAAAAAAATCCACGTAGCCTATATGAAGTCCCATTTAACAAAGCAAGCTGAAATATTAAACATTTGAATGTCAGATGCTCACAACAAATGCTTGTTATCAGTCCAAAAATTAAAAAAAAAAAATGAAAGCCCATAGCCAAATTCAAGTAACTTGAAAAATATTTCAAAACATTCCACTAACAGAATCAGGCATTTAGTTTTAATTTTATGCATAACCACATGTGTATTGAGCAAGACTGAATCCACCAATATATATATATAAAAGCAGCATTAGGGGTTTTGAGACAAAATTATGGAGCCCATGTAAATTTTTCTTTCAGTTCTGTATGCATAACATTTCAAGTCTATCTGTATAATTTATACTATATACCCTGGTTTTAATTTATCTAAGCACAAGGTCTGTTTCATAAACATCAAAGATAATGAAAATGCCCTTTTAATTAATCTGTTGGAATCTACATGTTTATTCCACATTAACTTCCTTTATTTGTCAACCTCACACATGAGAAATGACCCCTCCTGTGCTGTCTCTGCTTAATGTCAAAGCTGTAGGGAATAATGTTTATAACATTAGCTGCATTCTTTTACTGAGGTCTGGCAATTAACACTGCATCTGGAATCAGAAAACTTCAAAATGTCTTTCATTACTACCTGTCTGGGTGGCAGAGAGGAAATGAAAAGAAGTTTTTTTATTCTTGTCACATCTAGTTGCAGGATTTACTAGAAGCAGCCCTTGTTCCAGTTACATGGAGTAAGATTATACCAAAGCTGCTGATCTGTTTTCAGAGGAATTGTTACAACTCCTGAGAGAAATAGCTGGGAGTAATAGAATTTTAGTAGAAATTAATCTGTTAACAGTTAGGAAAAAAAATTGCTGCAGCCAGATAGACCTGTGGTGTCATACTTGCAATTTCAAGCATGGTAGATGAAATTATGACTAAGAGGAGGGAGAATATACCGAATGAAAATTCTTCTAATTCAAAATTTAAACCTCTTGTGATTTGCCCCATCTTATGCTTTTGCTAATAGTTCCCATCACATGGCTGTTAGACCAGGGAATTAACCTCTCTTTTAAGTCTCTTCACGCTCCAGCCTCGGTGTAGTTTAGCTAATCCATGCAATGAGGAAGGGGATATTTCATATTTCCCTGCTACAGCTTGGTAGAAAGTATTTTACCCTGTGGGATCAAATCTGAAGACCTGAGGCACTGAAAAAAAGTTAAAACAAAAAAAAAGGGAGCTTTGAATGAAGAACTTGGGCTTGTTGCTATCCAGATTATCAAGCATATGTTGAATCTGTTTTCTCTTGCCCTTAATGTCTTTTGGGCTAACATGAGTAACCCTGGCATTTGAGGTGTTAAAACAGTGCCTCTAATCTAAAAGAGACGTTGCTGTTGTGTTGATGGGCTATATTCACATGTCTTTAGAAGATCAGGAGACTACTGTCTATTTCTCCATCAAAATATTTTCAGTTTTAAATATTGTTTATAAAAATAGCCAAAAAACCAAAAGAAACCCCACCCACAGCTATTTTTTTCTGCATGATATCTCTAAACCCACATTTTTCTTCTATATTCTCAGATAATTGCCCTCAATTATGCTTTTTGGTAAAGAGAAAGGGAAGTATAAGTTATCCCTTGTTCTCTTGACAAGTGGACATAGACATTTCCCAAAATGCCTAGATTATTTCCTTCATATAGAACAAAGCAGGCTATGAGGGAAGGCATGGGCTAAATCCCAAACCACAGGTGAGTTCACTATGATGAGTATAGAAATTTCTAGTCAGCAGACAGTGAGTCACTATGAGTGATGTGCCCACAAAGATGCAAATGTGTGAGCTGAGAGTATTGCCTCAAGACCCTGTGCCAAAATGGATGTGCTGCCACAGTCTGCACATACCAGCCATGGCATCACCCAAGTTACATCCACAAACATGGGGACCTGAACTCCTGATACAGCTGAGGAGTAACTGTGGTGAGCTATGGGCTGAGGACAGTCCAAGGACTGCATGGTGCCAAGCACTGCCTCGGGACAAAACCCAAATGAGCACAGGATATCATGTTAGGAAGAAAGAATAACTGATGGGGAAAAGCATGTAATCAGCCCATGCTTGTCTTGTGGCTGGAGATGTGCCCATAATCATGTAACCCAGAATGCTCATACATTTTCATTTGAAAGCACTCTGTCCAGTAATATCAGAATAGAAATAATCTGAGTTAACTGCAGATTCTTGGTATCCTTGTTCAGAAGGATCTTGCCTTCTCTCTTTCTCTCTTCCAGTGATGCATCTAGTGATGCACCTAATACATCATTGAACTGGTATAACTAACAACAAATAGCTTTACATCCCAGGAAAATCATCAATCTTTACCTGAAAGAAGTCTAGACAGATATAGACACAGAAATGTGGCTAAGTTTAAAATATATACTTAGATTTTGGCAGAATTCAAGAGGAGATCAGCAATGTGTGGCTGATGTACACAAGAGCACTGATAATTCTAGAACCCAAAGCTACTTGCATCTTTAGAATTGCAGAGATTCATGATACTTCCAATCAAAATATTAAATATCTTCATATCCAATATTCTGTGTTTGAGTGAGGGTATTTGCTTTATCTTGTGTTTGAAATTGTGCTTAGATTTGACATTAAATAAAAAAAAACTAAAGCAGTTCAAGACCCATAGTTAAAATTTAAACACGATACAAATGTTAAAATAATCAAAAAAAAAATTTAAAAAACAGATGACAGATTTCTGGATCCCTAAGCAGCCCCAACTGCTGTTCTGTTGATAAAATATCCACACCCTGCTGAGTGGACATGACCTATGTAAACAGATGTTCTTAAAGAGAAAAGGAAGTGTTGAATAGCTGTTATTTTGTTGTAGTTCTGCTCAGAGTAACAGTTAGGGGTTTAAAGGGTGGTTGCCATGGCCAGCATATCCAGCCAGGCTTTAAGTACAGCTAAATCCAATAGAAATTCTCAACTTTATTCTTTTGCCCTAGAGATGGCTCCAAGTCGATAGTTATTTTCTGAGTTATTTGGGGCTAATCAGAAAAGCATGTGCAGGTGTTGAAAGGTTGAATTTATACCTCTGGAACTGATTCAGGTGCTTTTTGAAATATATTCTTTTTATTATTATTATTACTATTTAAAATGGCACTAAGACTGGCAAATCTTGCTGACTTCTGAATGACATTTAACTGTTTGTTGACTTTCATTGGACTAAACCTAAATGCCCTGAGGCACATGGAACAAAACAGGATGTTTATTATATAGTCAATCAATATTCCTGTACTTTTCTACAACTTTGTTGCAACCAAATATATTGTTGCCTTATAAATATAACAGACACTGCCTGGCTTGCTTGCCAAAGTTGGGATTTACATCAGTTTGAAAAAAGGTTCCTTTTTTTTTTTCTTTTAAAAATGCCTGCTTTTATAGAAGGCAAACCAAGTTACAAGCATGTTTGGCCTAAATAATTCAGAAATACAGCAAACCTTAGGGCTGTAGACAGCCCTTACACATACTCCAGGAGAAAACTCCTTCTGCATATTGAAATGCTGTGTCTCTGTGACCCTGACATCAGAATGACATCAGAATTCAGTTGTGCCTTTTTTTGTTGTTGTTGTTGGTTTGTTGTTGTGGGGGATTTTTTGTTTTTTTTTTTTTTTTTTTTTGGTGTTTTTTTTTTTTTTTTTTTTTGGTGTTTTTTTTTTTTTTTTTTTTTGGTGTTTTTTTTTTTTTTTTTTTTTGGTGTTTTTTTTTTTTTTTTTTTTTGGTGTTTTTTTTTTTTTTTTTTTTTGTTTAACTAAGGGAGTCCTAAGTAAGTGGTTGCAGTAGTACAGGGTGTATTCATGCTGCCACACAAAGCCAGCCAGGAGTGTATTTAGCCAGCTTAAAGTCTCGGGGAGGGCGAGGGACACACAAAGCCCAAGCTGCGTTTGGAGCACAAATGCTGAAAACTTTGTCAGCGTTTTAAAATTAAGTTTCAACTATTCATATGTTAAGACTTCAGGGAGATGAATTGGGACAGCTGAGAAACTGATTACAGCCTCATGCTGCATGTTTTCACTTTGCTGTTCACGTAGCCAAGCTGACGGGGCCCCTGCTGAAATACTTCTATCTCGTGATACATGTATCAAAAACGAATAGATAGGATGGCTGATTTTGTGCCTTTCTTGTTCTGCCACATGCTTTTACTTTGAACCACATGTCATTAATAGAGCTAATGGGATTTTGGCATGGGACCAAAGGGTTGGGAGGGGAAAGGGGGATGGGGGGAGATGGATGGGAGCGAGATGAACTACCAAGAGGAGCGCTGCTGCCTTTCTTTACACTAAAGCGATGTCAGGTTTATCAGGCTTCCCTTTAGTCCTTCCTGACAGGACTGGAGGCACTTCTCTATACTTGTATGTCTCATGCATTCATGAGCCTCTTTGACACTACAGCATCTTTTGTTAGGAGCTGAAGACGCAGATCATTGCTCTACCCTTCCTTCAGCTGCCATATGGCATTGTGGAAAGGAGCCCACAAAGGAAGGAGAGGGAAATGAAAAAAAAAAAAAAAGAAGAAAAGAAAAGGAGGAGGGGGAAGAAGAAATGAAACTACCAGCAGATGAAATTGATTTATTTTCACCATTAGGGAGTAGGGGGGTGGAAGCCTTTCGGAATATAAAACCTTCTCTTCAGAGCAGACAAGCAGGCTGCCTGCATGACAGCTCTGGTACATGTTAAAAAGTAACATGGCTTGAAAATAGAAGCACCATTGTTTTGCTTAACTACTGTAACAAATCTATATGAAATGGAATGCATCATTTAAAGTAAACAGCCAAAGTTGCAGACTTCTATTTTTCCCCCTGTCTGCAAGAGGTAAAATCCATGAAACCCCAAATGCTATATAGGTGCAACAGTCTGCCATTACTGTGTATTTTTCTAAAACCTCTCAAAATATCTTTGGTCTAGTCTGCATCTTGCGGTGCTAAACCTTTCCTAAAGTAAGTAGCAATTAGAGCACTTTATATAATTGCTTTAAAAACAAACCAAAAATGTGTTGGAGAGAAAGAAGCTTCATATGTCAATTCTTTGGTTGGTTTTCTGTGGGGTCCTTGCTTTATGAAACACTAAATAAAATCTTTAAAAGAAATACAATGCAGCATGTGTTGTGTATTATCTAAACTTGATACCCTTGCTTACCACACCAGGTTTATATTCCCCCTTCATATAAGAAAGCACAAGTGAGTCTGGATATAAGGAAATCGTGTTTTTCTAACCAGGTTTTACAAAACTAAAAACTTAAAACCTTGCTTAGATTAACCTAATCATTTTAATGAATTTGATTTCCTCGTCTCCCTTGATCCTTTGATTTTAAAGTGGATGTCAGTAAAGAGGTGGCCTTAAAAATTTCCATTGTATACAGAAAGATGTCTACATTTTCTGAGTTTCTCAAGATCCTGTTCAAGAAGCTACCTGATGAACTTTATAGAAGTAAATTTGCCCTTTGCTTTCAGCAAACTCAAGAATAAGTAAGTGATCCAGAATCTTGCTTAATCAAGAATTAGCTGCACCTGAGTTAGTTGACTCATATTCAGAAGTCTTTTGGTTTACCTTTTAGTAAGGTCTCTTGAAGCAACAGTTTATATCTGCACTGTGTTCTGTTCTGGATGTTTGACATGTGCTCTTCTTGGGTGAATATTTTTCGTATGTGTATGAAAATATTCTTGACCAAACTAATACACTGTTCAATCTGTTCTATTCACAAATGTCTAATCACAGACCTTTCAAAGAAACAAAGCCAGTAATACCTGTTACATGCTCTATTGGCAATTGTACATGTTATATTCCTGTAGAACTTAGACATTTAAGATAATGATTTGCAAGAATTTGGTTTAATTACTGCTATACATAGCTGTGCTGAAAGTGCTAGTTTTTCTCGTCTCTACTTGCAAAATGAAGCTTTTCATTCCTCCTTTCCTGAATGTATAAGGTACTCGGGATATAGTGAAGAAGTGGGCAGATATTGTGTATGAGTCAGCCAGTTCCTAGACATGTGGGCTGGTAAGTCACCTTGGAGTCCCTGTGCACGTGCAAGCCCTGTCTTTACATTTTATACCATGATTAGGTGAAGACATCTTCCAGGAAGGCTTCCACATTAACTTCTTTACTAGCACTTGTTAGCTAACAAGAGTGCATCTTTTGGATACCTAAGAAGTGTGCTGACAAATAGACTGTTGTTTGTTTCTGGCTAAGGCAATGACCCAAGTCACAGAACCACTAAGATTTTATTGCTTGGACTGACACTGATGCAAAGGCCTTCTTGCTAAAATAATATTTGCAGTGCAGAATTGACCAGAGTGTCAGACCAAGCTTTGAAGCTTGGAGCTGTGTTATTCATAACTCACACTCTGTCAGCTGAAAAGCACTCAGGGATGTCTTCTCTTATAGATAGATTTTATTGCAAACTTGCACCATTTCAGACAGAAACTGGCTAACTCATTCTTATTGAGTAATACTTTTGTCATTTGTAGAACAAGGGACAGACTGTGACTAGCAGGGAGTAATTCATACCTTGATAATTATCAATGGTAAGTATTCATCAGCTTTTGTTACCAATCTGAAAGCAGCTCAGAGAAAATCAGAGTTCATTCATAAATGAAGGGACAAACTCTATTGCAAATGTTAGTCGTAACAATAATCTATTAAATAATTTACTCATAATTTAAATAATCTAAACATTCTTATTGAGAAATAATCTACAAGTCTTTGAGCATTATCAATAAACAAAATTTAGAAATAATTTTGTCTATAGTCCTCACCTATTCAAAGTTCCTTGTGCCCTAGGGAGCAGCAATGAAAGAGGAGACAGTGTGAACAAGGTTGAACATATGCTTATGATATTCTGTATGGGAATATTGGGCATGGTCCCAGCCCTAAAAACTGCTTTTAGTTCTGTTAAAACTTTCTTTTGTGTCAGTTTTCTTCAGAAACAATGACGCTGCCAGCTCCTCCAAGACACTTGAAAATTTTTTGAGCAGCTTCCTCCAGACTACAGAATTGCCTTCTAAATGTATTACTACAAGTGTGGTTACACATTTCACTATTTTCAAAATAGAACATAAAACTCATGTTGTTGATTTAATCTTCAGTTTAATATCACAGTAAAAAAAAAAAACCAAAAAACAAAAAACACAATTAAAAGCAAAGAGCATGAAAGCACCAGTCCCACCAGCAATTTTGGAGAAAGAAGGGACTACACCAAATCCTACTGTTACCTCTCTGGTACGAAAATGTTTGTTTGTAGTACACTTGGGTGTTACTTGCATGGTTAATTTCAAACACCAATTCTCAAAATGTATCTCAGGATGAGGATATTGTGCCCATCTGAAGACCAGACATTGACGCGAATCAAACGTTCCGTTTTTGGGGGAGAAATTTAAAACTCTTAGTCCTTACCTGGAGGAAAATTCTCACAAACTAATTTTATACTAAGCAAAATGATGAGTAGTCAAAACTTTTCTATTGGGCACATACAGTTAATACTTTGGACTGGCAAGCAAACATATCTTGATCATGACTATCTAGTTAAAGCAATCCAGATGAGAGAAAGGGGAAGAGGGTAAGGATTCTTGAATACCAGACTCTCCTGACTGAATGTTTCTTACATTAATTACTGGAAGAAACACAAAACCTGCACTAAGGAGAAAGGGGCATGTAAGACCTGTTCTCAGAAAATTTTCCTACATATTCATGCTCCAGTTAACTACTTCTTTTATGCAAAGTGAGACAACCACAACAGGAGGAATAGAGTTCCTCCTTGCAGCAATTATAGCTGTTCCTCAGAGGTATGGGTTTGAGTTCTGCTTTGGTGAAGGGAACATTGTCTTGAACCCCCTGGAGTTCAAGATCCAGGGATCTTGAACCCCCTGGAATTATTTAGCAAATGAATGAAACAAAAGTGGATGTTAGTCTGGGACCAGGGAAAAACCAATACTACAGTTTCTGACTGTGATATTTAAAGAAACCAGCTCCTATCATTTTCAAGACTGGGTACAAGTCAAAGAATATCGAGACATTGCATTTCCAGTGAAATACCAGCCCACATAAATTTAGTGTCATCTAGACCTTTTTAACTCACCTAATCTCAATAACTTTGGTGTTGTTTTTATAACTTTACTCAAAGACTATTGAAAAAAAAGGAAACAGTAGATGATGCTGTGGATAAACATTTATTCCGCTGTCTACAGAAAGAGAAGTATCATTCCAACTCCTCTTTCCAACTCCTCCTCCTTTATATCTCATTGAGGTGTCGCAATTCTTCTATACCCATTTCAGTGAGCTGAAGGACTCATCTGCAGATTCAAGATATTCTCTTGTAAAACTAGAGCTCTGAGTACAGCTAAGCTCCGAATAAGTAAAATGTACATATTATATAGAACTATTTGGGCTTAATCAAATCAAATGAAACTAAAGCATTTCAGGAGGTGTTAACAAAACAAGATCGAAGAAAAGCTTATAGTTTTTTTCTTATAAATGTTAGAGTGTATGCATGTAAAAGGTTAATTTGAAATCCTAATACATCTGGATGGGGTGTAGGAAAATGGATGAGGAATTATTGTCTGGTTTATTGTAAATCTCTGTCTAGTGTACATAGAAAGGGGAAAATGTATATGTGTATAAAATGAGGGTTGGATCAATAAGCTTTGGATAGATCCTGCGCTGGGTAAATATAGCATGGATTTAAAACTTGAATGACTACACCAGCAATGTCCTGGGTAGATACTGCTTCTTTTATTCATCCTTCTATTTTTAATAGCTATTGTACCACTTTATATGTAAGTTGATTTGCTCAGTGAGCAACTCTCCACTTCTTTTTTTCATTTCTGCTAGTTTCTTTTGTTTTTTTTTAATCTTAGTATACTAAGCCATCACTACTAAGTACGTACTAAGAAAGTACTAGTACTAAGAAAGTACACCGTACTAAGAAAATACTTTAGAAGTGGAAATCTAGTGGAACCACAGCGTTATTTTTCAGTAGACTTTATTTGGTTATATTTAGCTGCTACACTGTTTTTACTGGATGTTAAACAGGAAATTTTTTGCTGTGTATTTGGCAAGGGGACAAAACACTCTCAATATCAATTAAACAGTTCAAGACACTCCAAAGCTGCACCATTCTAGCAGAAGTTGTAGGAACTCCATGTTGCAGACTACTGCAAAGTGCCTGAAAAAACCCCAGAAAATGTAAAACTTAAGAGTGTTAGGAAAGGTGAGTCCTGAAGAAGTTTATCTGTTCAAATACATATTATAATGCAGGTGAAAGTGTATATTTTGCACTTTGAATTATCTCTTTTCCTTGGGTTGAACAACAAGATAAAACTGTCCTGAGCACCTCCTCCTACAGGCCTACAGTGAGAGGATGGGATGTGTGTGAGGAGAGGGCATGTCCAGCCCACTATCAGCAGTATCAGCAAGAAGAAACATTATTTGACCTTTGCTTCTGATGTAACTGAGACATCAAAAGATTAACCAGAAACAAAACCACCATTCAAGGTTTGTTTCTGACTTAGCTTCAAGTTTATCCCCCTTTTGTCCTTTGCTGACAGAGGAATTTGTGGTCATAGCTGAAGCCTACTTTAAAAGTCTTGTCTTTTTAATCTTTTGAGAATTCTGACATTGAACAGACCTGGAAAATTTAAATAAATGGAGGATGAGAATAGATCCTGTATCAGTTAAACCTCTGGAAGATATTAGATCACAAAGCAGTAGGAGAAAAATAAAAAGGTTCATGGTTCATATCTTTTATGATCTGTAAATTCCCAACAGTGGAGAGTTTTGAAAATGAGAGGGAAACAGGGGTGATAGAGGGAACCAACGCTCGAAAAAATGTAGAGGTTTTTATTATAATAAATGAAAAAGTCACACAAACAAAAGCAATGAACTTCCCACCCTACAAACAATAAATGAACCTTAAAATTGGCCATAAGACTTTATCATTCAAATCGCAATATTTTGTTGCTGACAAGCAGTAGGCTTCATGTTGTTTTTTTCTCTCTCCACTGTGCCATTTCCTAGGAAAGTCACCCAGGCTGAACCAGTAGGCTGCACAAGGAATCTACAACAGGAATTATGTGCTTACACCATTTATTTATATACCCAAGTTACGAAATTTTTACCTTCTTGCTAGTGACATGCCACTGTGTGTGTGAAATCATCGGTATAGCTTTTTCTTTTGTTCAGAGAATGTCTCTCGTTGACATCATACCAATGTCACACTTAAAGTTTTGATGAGTTATTTACAGACACATATTAAATATTTGTGGTGTGGTTGTGTTGGATGTTTTTTTCCCCCTGAGACTTTAATAACCTATAACACTGCTCAATAACTCATAATATTGATCAATAACTAAAGTGATCTCATACAGCAACCCATTCAAATGTTTTCTACCACTGCAAAAGAGGCAGAAAAAGACAAATGTTTTGTGCACAGTGAGGGGTCACATTCACTGTCAAAAGAACTTTTCATTGGAGAGCTCTATTAAAAGACAAAACACATCCACCAAGATACTGCAAATGTCAAAAATTATCTTTAAAAAAATATAATGACATGGTTTCCTAGGCCTACATCTTCAGGAGGCAACTGTATATTTTTAAGGCGGATACAATTTTGTGCACATAACTATCATAATTACAATATACAAGGATGGTTTTAATAGTTCCAGGGTTTTTTTTTTAAAGGATAATCAAAATTTTAACTGCATCACCTAAACAAAGGGCCTTATCAACCATTTGTGAGAGGGTTTCTGAAAAAAACAAAGAAATAAAATACACTTTAGAAAACCCAACTTACTAAATTGTCTTTAAATTGTCTTTCTTTAAAAAAAAGAAAAAATTGTCTTTCTTTACTTCTTTTGTGCATATCCTTCTCTTTTCAATGTTACTGGTTCAAAATGATTTGCCATTGAATATCATCCACTGAATACTGTGTATTTGGTCTCAGGTCCCTTCCTTATGCTGAAACAAAAGCCCTTAGATTTAGCTTTTTGCATACATATATCTATAGAATAAAAATGCTTTTGTACCAGAAAAAGGGAGCAAAATGGGAGATTCAATCATTATAAATTTATGCTTTATACAACCTAGAGAAAGAAAGGACTTCAAAGAACAACAGTTTTAAAGCTAATTTTGCTTTATGTACATACCAGTGGTGGTGGAATTATTGTGATCCTGCTGTAATGTCTTGTGAGAAAACATGTGGGATAATGAAACAACCATGAAATTAAAATGGACTACTTTTGTAGGGCAGACCATTATTACATGGTGTCTTATTTCTCAGAGGGTCCATTATCTCTTCATCACCAGAAAAATCAGGCTCTGCAATGAAGTGCTACAGAATGAGCAGTATAGGAGGCAAAAAAGTAGAGGAAAGGCCATGGGAGAATGGAATGTGCCAGTGTCACATCTCATCAGCCTCTATTGAATGATCTGAATTTTGAAATTCAACAGTTTCAAAAAATTGTTTAATTTATAAGTGCCAGCTGCTGAAGAAGATAAGAAGGTTACCTGTTTAAAACTAAAAAAAATAAAAACCCAACCATCAAAACTCTATACCTGAAAGTTCTTTAGTTTATTTTCCAGCACAGTCTGTGAATTTTAATGAAACATTTGAAGAAACTTGTAAATGAAAATGGAAATGTTGCTTTCTGAGAAGCTGGTCTGACAGCACATGTGAATTATTTAGAGACGACTTGTATTGCTTCTGCTTTTAAAGAGCTAAGAGAATATTTGTGGGTTGTTGTTGTTTTTTTTTTTTTTTCCTGCTGCCTTAGTCTTAATTGTTTTATTTCCTCATCACTGTTCTTAATTTCAAAATCTCTTCAAAACACTATAGTTGTGCCTTATAGTAATTAAATAAAAGTATCTAACATAATAGTAGTAATGAATTTTTACCCACTCATCTGCAACTAAAGAAAAGAAAAAGAAACTTCTTGATAACTCTGTTTGCCTCACAGAGATGTGAAAGGACCCAGATCACAATGATGTGCTCAGTTCTAAAATCTTGCCTCAGATTATTTGGGCTATATTGGCTATTCCCCAAATAGCTGAAAATGCCCTCAAATAGACTAAACATGTAATACTAAAGAACTATTAGTCCAAGAAGCAGTCTGTAACTTCATCAGTATCTAGAATTTTTTTTTTTTATTATTATTTACTTAGTACACAGTTTTTTTTGCAAGCAGAGATATTGAACTTTAGGTCCAATTCTACTGAACAACTTCATCACTAATGTTTTAATAGCTGAGTAGAAAAAAAATGTACATATCTGGAATATTGCCCAATTTTTAAAAATTTCTACTAGATTGAAATCAGGCTTTATCTTTTGATGCTTCAGACATTTAAAATAAATCTAATCCTTCAACAAGTAGGCTTTATATTATTTTAAACTTACATTCTTATTTAATGAAATATATGTCTGTACGTGCATACATTATAAATGAACGGAGTTTATTCAAATGTTGGATGTATCTAAAGATGTTATGACCAAGAGGCTGTATTCCAAATGATACTAAGAATTTGAAGTATTTTGCAAAAAAATGAATGTTTTATCAGTAAAGTCAAAGACATCATAGACCTGTGTGTACCTTATACTTGCTTCATCAGTAAAAAACATTTGGGACAAAGGTTTCAAATCTGTCCATTTAAATTACAGACTCACAGAATCAATTAGGTTGGGAAAAACCTCTGAGATCATGGAATCCACCTTTGATCGATCAGCACTTTGTCAGCCAGAGCTTGGCATTCAGTGCCACATCCAGTTGTTTCTAGAACACCTCCAGGGATGGTAACTCCACCACGTCTGTGGGCAGCCCATTCCAATGTTTAGCAACTCTTTCCGTGAAGAAATTCCTCCTGATGTCCAGCCTGAATCTCCACTGGCACATCTTGATCCTGTGTCCTCTTGTTCAGTCACTCGTTACCCGGGAGAAGAGACTGACTCCCCCCCGGCTACACCCTCCTTTCAGGGAGTTGTAGAAAGTGATAAGGTCTCCCCTGAGCCTCCTTTTCTCCAGGCTAAACATCCCCAGTTCCCTCAGCCACTCCTCACAGGATTTGTGTTCCAGACCCTTCCCCAGCTCCGTTGCCCTTCTCTGGACTCACTCCAGCCCCTCAATGTCCTCCCTGAACTGAGGAGCCCAGAACTGGACACAGAACTTGAAGTGTGTCCTCACCTGTGCTGAGTACAGGGCGACAATCACTGCCCTGGTCCTGCTGGCCACACTATTGCTGGTCCAGGCCAGGATACCTTTGGCCTTCTTGGCCACCTGGGCAGAGATGGCTCATGTTCAGCTGCTGTCAGCCAACACCCCCAGGTCCTTTTCTGCCAGGCAGCTTTCCAGACACTCTGCCCCAGCCTGTAGTGCTGCCTGGGGCTGTTGTTGCCAAAGTGTAGGACCTGGCACCTGGCTTTGTGGAACTTCATGCAATTGGTTTGGCCTATCAATGGGATTTTATTAAATATGGTTTTCTGGCAGCATAAAATTGTAATAATATTTTTAACTGAAGATTGAAAGCTTGATGCTTTACTCTTTGGTAAAAGTATGCCCTCATTTCTTGCACACATTGAAAAATCATTCTCTCATTTTACTGAGTAAATTGCCTTATACCACCTGCATACCCCACAGCTTTCTGATTTGTGTTTCCTTTGTATTTTCATATCTATGGGAATGGAATCTGCTCATCAGTATTCAGCAAATATGCCTCCTGCTGCTGCTGCTGCTGCTGCCTTTGACTCAGGCCTGAGTTACCACATCTTTTGCAATGATGCTGAACCATCAAGAGTGTTTTGCAGTCTGGAGATTCTGGCCCAATTCTTCCTAATACGGGACATCTTGCTGTCTTCTTTCCATTCATTTTTCACTGGGTTTTTGGGTTCACATTTAAATACACTTATGGTAGAATACACCAGGATAACTCTGCTCAACTCAGGGAAGTTTAGATTCATGCAAAGATGATCAGAATAGTGGGAATACATGAGATGATGCCAAGTTGGGAGTTTTTTTCCTGTGTTTGACAAGGATGCTCTACTTCTATGACACCTCCTAACTAATTATTCCTGTTATAATGCAGATAAAATTCCTCCCTCATTTCATTTTTATAGGTCAGAAATGTTTATCTTCAGTACCCTCTGACAATGCATGCAGAATAACTGTCTATTTGATCCTTAATGCACTCAGTAGGTACAGTGTCACTAAGGACTAAAACCTACATACAGAGGATCAGAACAAAGTCTGAATTTTCAGTGAATGAGAGTTATGTTTTGCTAATGTCAAGGAAATGATTGCTCTGTTTTAGATATACTAAAGGAAGATTATAGTTTCAGAATTGCTGTCTCCAGCTGTCTCCTGTTTATCTTCTGTTTTGTTCTTTGTCATCTGTATGTTCTGAATGTTTTGCTCCTTTGCTTTCAATTTAAACATGGTGCAGACAGCTTACTGGATTGCTGAATGTGAGGCTTTAAACTGACAAATTTGCTCTTTTTATATTCTCTCCAACCCTTTCATTGGATTTCATGCTTTCTCTTTGCAAATATTTGTGAAGATCATAAAGACATCAGGGAGATAAATGTTCCAGACAAATGAGACCAGTAAATTTTTCAGCATATGATTTGTTCTTAGTGTAGTCACTATCTATTTCATTAAAAGCCAGGAAGTCTGGGCATTATTAAGCTTACACAGAAACCAAGATATATAATATTAGGAAACTTGGTACTGAGTGAAGTTACCAAACAATGAACGTGGTGAAAAGCGACCACCAGGGAAACAATCAGTGGGGGATGGAGGGCAGGAAATTAAAACCATTGATACCCTAATTGGTGCCATGTTCAGTATGACACTGTAAAATAGGACTGATGTGATAACACAAGAAAATTGCTGTGATCATTACATTTGAAGCTAAATCTATCTCTGTATCTTGGATCAGTTTTTACTAGATGTTTTCTTTCCTGAAATGTTTTGATGAAATATGATCCTTAATGCAATAGTCTACATTATTTTCCTTATCAAGGTTACAAAGACAGAGCTAATGAAATAAAAGGTTATTGTGTCAGCAAATGGAGGTATGTGGGGACTGTAGAATACAGGATGTGTAGGCTGGATTCTTGAGTTTAACAAATTCATTTCACACAAGATTTTCTATAACACGGAACCAAAGCTGTCGGAGTGAGGTACAGCAAAATTCCCACTAGGTAAGGGAATGATCACAAAGCTGGTAAAGGTGACTGTGTCAGAAACTCTTGTATCTCAGGGATGAAAAGAGATCACAAAAGGAAAAAAGCAGTGAGGAGCATGGCCCTGCATGGAAGATCCAGGGCTGTACAGCAAGAGATGGCCTCAGACAACCAACAGTATAAGAGTTACAGATTCAAATTCATACTTCTTTCTTTCTTTTCCTTATTCTTGTATTAAGGAAGACAAAATCATCCCTACAAAAAGAACATTATTGCCTATTTTGGAGGATTTCTTTTAAGATGAAACTTTTAATGTTGAAGGCATAGAAAAAATTATCTTTTGTACCTTTTTAAAAAATATAGTTAATTCCAACTTGAAACTGTAAACACACATCTCTGAAAATTAAAAAGGCCACCAAGAGAGATTAGTCGGAATGGGGATACAGGTAATAGTTTCTATATTCTACAGTATATGAGAAAGTGCATATGCAGAAGACAAGCTGCTAGACAGCGAAACGCAAACTTAGGTTTAGAAACATTAGGCATTTAAAAGCATTCTTTAAGCACTTTTTTACACTAATGATAAATGTGTGGAGAAAGTAAAACCTGTCCTTAGACCTGACGTGGACAAATGAATCATCACAGAATTTCAGAAATATACACTATTTTTGCAGTTTAAATAAAGTCATAATTCACCAAGGAGAATGGAGAAAAGCAGTTCAGCTGCTGTCTCAAGAAACTGGCAGCTGAAAAGGGAGACGCTATTTAACAGTTAGCCCATTGAACAGTAAATTAATTAATCATGGTTAGTCACCTTGCAGCATTTTGCAAAATACCTTTGGCCCGTGATTTATGTAGACACCTCAAGATAGGAACTGTCATATATTGACCAACAGCAAGCGTACATGGGGTTGTATTATAACAGGAAATTAAAAAATGGAGCCTGCATGGATTGGCTCAGATCACTACCTCTTAATATGAATTACAAAACAATCAGAGGTCTGAAAGTAACGTCCTGTGTCTCTTTGTGTCTTTCTGTCAAACCTTAAAAAACCCATCAAACAACAAACCACAAAAAAAGCAGAGACAAATCTAAAAAAAAAAAAAAACAAAGAAAAAGAGGGTGGGTTGAAGTTATGTTTTTTTTGTATTTATGTTTCACACACAAATTTCATGGGACTGCCAATCTTGTAGTTCCTTGCTGTACAAAAAATGTCCACAACAATTAAGAACACCTTTGGTGTTAAAAAATAATAATAAAAATATTTCTAAGTTTAAACTTCTTTTAGTTACAAATAGGTAGCAGCTCATTCCTTCCAAGAAAATACAATTATGTGGAAAAGTTACCAAAGTTGTGCTGCTACATACTTGTACTCTGTTTGCACATGTATACATTAATGTTTTGAAGAATCTGATATTTCATTATTTTAAGAAGGACCACCTTTGGAAGAACTACATGAGCCTATTTTCTAAATTGTTTAACTTCTTCTGATAAAAAGTACAGAGATTTTTTTTCTTCACCTGTTTAAATGTGGCTTTTAGGGGACCATGACTCCAATCAGAGACTATGAATATCTATGGACAGAAAATAGGACCAGCTGGTGCCCTTGCCTGGTACTTTTTACATTTTGTCTAAGGTGCTGGTTGGGAGGAGGGGTGGCAGAGAACTACACACAGAAGACAAGAAACAGAAGTTGTGACTGGAAAGACTCAGAATTGGCTACAGCAGCTCTCCACCAGCTGCCATTACAATGTGCATTGTGTACATTTGCACGGTGTAGAATCTAATTCAGTTTTACAGTCGGAAAAGAATAGGAGGCAATCACCAAGCATCCATCACCAAACAGCATGATAAATAAGCTGTTATTTGGATCATGTATTTAACCCAGTCAAGAGATTTGGACTGGAAAAAAAGCAAACAGAAAAGACAGAACCAAAAAAACCCTCCCATAAAATAAAACAAAACAGACAAAAAAAGTATCTTCCCTGCTTCTTTTGGTCTTGAACACTGACAACTAGAGAGAAGTAATATATGATTATTGTTTATGAGCTTAATCTGAGACTTGAAACTGCACTAGTGTGAAGTAAAAGAAAAAAGCAATACTTTTGGGAGGGTTCTTTGACAAGTTTCCAGGAAGGTTCTTAATATTTAAACCAGTGAGTATTTCCTTATTGGCAATTCTTTGACAATCAGCCTAAATTTAAGTAAAGATACAGAGGGACATAAATATCTAAATAAAAGAAGTCTATATTTCAAAGTAACCTCTGCACTGCTGGCCAGTTTCTAATGAAATCTAGCCCTTGACAGATTCAGAGAGGTTGCTGGCTAAGTGTTTCAAAACTATCAAGCTAACTCCTAAGGATATAGGGCGCTTGGGCATTTTATATTTATTCTGTGGTATCCCTTTTTCTGCAGACACTTAACAAAACTTTACTAATCCGGCATAGAGTGGCCAGGCTGGCTTTTAAAATGGCCAAACATTGCACTCTTCTAATATACCCTTTAGGAATTTTCAAATAATCTATTTATTCTAAAAGGCTCCAATGCGTTTTAATATCTTGCACTTGACAGCCTAGTTAAGGGTTCAGTCCCCAATCCAAATAAATAAAATATCACTAGATTTGATTTTAGACATATGAGTTACACATACTTTTAGCATGTCACAAATTTTAAGTAAGAAACATTAGCCTCTTTTATTGAAGTTAGAACACATAGTCATGTGGGCTAGTTAAAAAAAAAAAGCATATGATTAATCACAATTCACCTGTTGCAGAATAATGTCAGAACCCTGAGGGTGCTAATAGGATTTAAGGGCCCTGAATGGCATCACCTGGGATGCCTGTTCTCCCCTCCTCTGCTCACGAGCACAGGAGCCCTATTTAAGCTCAGCCTATGACACCTAACCCTGGTGCTCAGATGGTCTCAGAATGTATGCTCCAGGTAGCTTCTCTCCTGTGTGCGTCTCTCAGGTAGGCCATATATCTTGTTTCTGGCTCCATCTCCTTGGGGTGGGAAGCTTTCTGATTCAAAATTATTTCTTCAACTTGGAGTGTTTGATAGCTGTTTCAGAAAAAAAGTGTTTTTTTTTTTTTTTAACAGTGCTGCTAAAGATTGAAAGGATCACTCTGAAATGAAAAAATACTTAAGTTGTCAAAATAGAAATACTCCTAGGTTTGCATGGAAGCATTTTTTTGAATTGAAGTAGTTCTCCAATCTCAATTTAATGACTTTGCTGGTTCTGAGGTTGTACTCTTCAACAAACCTGCAATATTTACTGTCACTTTTGCCTGTCTCCCTGATGCTTTGTTGGATATGATTAGAGTGCATTCTGTTCACTTCTAAAAGAAGCCACAAAATACTGAGAGTTCCCCATTATTGACAGTCTGAGACAAAGTAAACATATCAGGCACTTCAAGGATTGTGGTTTTTTATAAGCTGTTATAACAAGATCATGCTGATGGTGAATGTAGCTCTGAGGTTTACAAGGGAGGTTGTGTGTCATAATCCATATTTCAAGTTAAGTTTTTGGGTTCAATGTCTCAGGGCTTTGCCTGTATGAACTTGTGTCCAGCTACCCCATTGCAGACTCTGAAGCCTCAGGGGCTCCATATAAGGTGAAAAGAAATACTTCAATTCTAATATTAAAAAAAAGGCACTGAGGTAGTGAAGCTGCAAATACATCTCTTGGCCTCATACTGTTTGTGCCCCAAATCCCAACCCTTCCCTTACTCTATTGAACTGGGGCTTGAACATCCCAGCACTTCCTATCCTACCTGTCCTCATCCTCATTCCAGCACCTTCCCACACAAATTTTCCCATCTCAGACTTCCTCTTCACCAACCCTCTTCTGAGCTCATAAAGCTCCTCTCACTTTTCAGCACTTCCTTCCCATATTTTTGTCCCACATTTCCTCCCACGCTAATCACATCCTTTCTCAGGTTACAGTTTCCAAGCCTGCTCCAGTTATTTGCTCCCTCTGCTCCTGGGGGCTGTGTGTAGGTGTTACTCCTTCAGACTTTTGCTAGCAGCACTCCCTGCACGGACACTTCTTCCCATGGCCTTTGCAGCCAGCTGAATTGTCCTTGTTGCCTGTATCTGAGAAAGAACAATCACTTGCTCTCCCAGGTTTGCAGAAACCCAGGTGTATTTCATACACAAAAGTCAAGATGGGTCTTTGAGGGCAGTAATAGGCAAACTTTTAGTCAGAAGTGGCCCTACAAAGGCTTTAAAACCAGTGCAGCTTTATATTGTTTATTGTATAGCAACTATGAATGAGTTGGGGCTTGTTTTAATGATAATTTGGAAACAAGATAAAACATACAGTTGTTATTAATGATTACTTTTAATGAAAACCACACTGCTTTTCGTAGCTAGTTTTCCATTCTAATGAATATTGCTGCTGTCAAACATTTTCAGTATAAGAGATTTATTAAAAAAAATTAACTTCATGGAAATGTGAAAGCCCCATGCTGTCTGTCACATCACTAACAACCAATAGTTAGGACTACATTGGGAAATACCACGGAATATTTGCTATTAAAAGCTATCTCAGCCATGCTGGTTGTGGCTCGATCTTGGTCATAACTATTGCAGTATACGCTCAGCAAAATACTATGAATATACCCTCAGAGGGGGTGAGAATAACACTTTATTTCCCCAAAATTTCTGCTCTGGCATGGAGCGTTTTGAAAGGACTCGGGGAACCTTGAATGGTATTAAATCCCATCACATTTCCCTGTATTTCTAGCCTTTCAGAGACGAAGCGCGGGGTACGTGTGTCCCTCCTGCCCTCCCCACCGCGCTGTCCCTATGGACACGGATGTGTTCCTGCATCCCGGATCCGGGAATGGCAGTGCGCGGGGAGGGGAGACACCTGCTGGTGCAACACCGGATGGCACCGCACTGCCTTCGAAAGCGAGAAGGCTAGGGAGCACAAACGAGGCTTTTGTGCTAAAATGGGTTTTACCACCTTTTTGCTACCACGAAAACCAGAGTGGTTTTTTTTTTTTTTTTTGGTGGATTGAGTGCTGAGAGTAGGCTTGCTATTTTTGTTTGGGGGTGACAACCTCTCTGGAACTTGATATAATCAAATCATATTAAGATAATTATATAATGGAGGGAGAAGTAATTAAACTGAAATTAGGTGTGCACTCAGTAAAATCCAAGATATATATATTTTTAAGGCACGTTTCAGCCCAGGCAGCCACTTGCTCGCTTCCTTCTACAGCAGGATCAGGGAGAAATTTGGAAGAGTAAAAGGTTGTCTTTAACTCAACCCAACTCAATAGGCAAAGCAAAAGTCACACATACAAGCAAATCAAGCCAAGGAATGAATTCGCTGCTTCCCACGGGCAGGCAGGTGCTGAGCCATCCCTAGGAGAGCAGGGATGCATCACAGATAATTTGGAAAGGCAAGCACCATCGTTACAAATGTTCTCCCCTTCCTCCTCCTTCCCCTCACTCTATATACCCAGCATGATGTTGTATGGTCTGGCACATCCCCTTGGCCAATTGGGGTCACCTGTCCTGGCTGTGTCACCTCCCACCCTCCCAGGCACCCCCAAATTCCTTGCCAGTGTGGCCAGTACAAGAAGCAAGAAAAGGCCTTGGCTCTGTGGAAGTCCTGCTCAGCAATTACAAAAACACCTCTGTCTAATCAACCCTGTGTTCTGCACAAATCCCAAACACAGCCTTATACCAGCCCTCGGGAAGAAAATTAACTCTACCCCATCCCAAACCAGCACACAGTGTTAGGAAATAACATAATGAAGAGACTAACATTTTTAGGCATCATCAACTTGTGTTAGGAACAACTAATAGAGATGTGGCAAAAAGAATTGGCAAAACATTTCTTGTTTAAGCCTTGTATGAAGATATGGTAATGAAAAATATTCAAATTGAGTAATTTTGCAGAAGCAAAAAAGTTCATCTAATAATGATTCCAAGTAAAAATTGGAACAATGTCAAAATACAAGTGTTTAAGTAGAAAATTAAGGGATCAGCTAAAGAAGTTTTTCCAGGTGTCATGCAAACTGTCCAGGTAAACAACAAGGGAATTACTGGGGAGACATTCTATACAAACAAAAGGGAAGTAACTAAATTTTCTTTGACAAAGAACACTGTAGTTACCAAAAACATATTTTTTTTCAAACAGTTCCTAGTCAAAATTAATGGGAAAAATGCTAAACAAGGGCTATTAATCAGTCATCTGTGTAGCAAAAAAATAAAAATGCAGAATTGTTATTTCTCAGCAGTACCAGCAGAACAGGAGAAACTGAAAAAGAATAGTTACAAATTGCCAGACCTGAATGCTGTTCACATGCATGTTCTACAGCTGATGATATATCCCAAAGAATGTGTGCTTCTTCCTCCATAGCACAAGGTCCTCTTTCATTACTGAGCTGTTTGTTTAGCAGTGTGTGTGATTAGAAGGTGTTTAGGTCAAAACCCGGCCCTTGTAGACTTCTTGGATATGCCTAGGTTCAGCTCTTTGCTTCTGTCTTAGCATCTGGTGTCAAGATGCTTATTCTGTTTTCCCTACCATCACTTCTGCACACACTCATTTGGTAAAATGATTCCTTTGTAGAATAATTAGCAAGAAACAGCACTGCCTGTGTTAGACTGGACTGGAAGTGTTGGAGCAGACCTAGGATAGTCTGTATCCCTTCTTGCATTCAGTCCTAAGAAAAAGATTTAGAGATATATGAAACTTCACTTATGCAACTACCTTGCACATTTGCATTTCTCAAAATCACTAACTTTGTCATACCTCTGTCAAAGATTCTAAGCATCTTTCAACAATACCTAATTTTTCTTTTACAAAATACTTGTTTTAATGTGTCATGAAAATTGCACAGTGAATGTTTATGACTGATAATAGAGCCTTTATACTTTACTAAAACACAGTGTGACCTGCAAATAAGATAAAGAAAATCCAAGCTAATGACAGGATAGCTCTCCTTTCACCCAGCTGGGATCTTAGGTAGTGCTCTGTTAATTAACACTTTTTTCCTTGAAGGGTTAATTAGTAACCATCAATATCTTATATGAAAAAACATACACCAGTGACTATGGAAGCCCAGGAGAGGCAAGACTTCTGGAAGCCCAAGTCAAGTTGAAAATGAATTGAAAATACATGTCTTTACTTCTCCAGGTGGTGGCATAAGCTTTAGAAGTAATTTTGCTTTGCAGAGCAACTCTGTCCCTTCAGATTAAATTTATTCACTGGAGAGGTGGTTTCTCAAACATGTAAATAGCCCTGTCATACGCTTCCTAAAACCCCACTAAGAATATAATACAGAGCACTCATTATGGCGAAAGCTGTGTTAAGTCTCCTGACTTACTATTCATTTTCAACCATCGTATTTTTGAAGAATTGTAACCATTTAGGTTAATTAAAGGAAGTAGATTATCAATAGTTTGAAATGGAAGGGGGAAAGAATAGGGGAAAAAGAGGGAAAAATCCTTTATCTATTAAGGGATTCATTTAGCAATAAAAAGTTTGTCTTTGTCATGTTAGTACATGTAATAACTTAGTGGCAAAATAATTTCAAGGAGTGATAAATAAGTTTTCGAGATAAATCTTGTCTCATTAATTGTTTTCAAGTTTTAAATGCAAGGGTTTCTAAAATATGCAATAACATACAAACAAGGTTTTGCTGATAATAGATACTCGAAAGACTTTAAAAGGCACACACGCCTGCACCAGCTCCTATTGTCTTTTCATTGTGTCTAAAAGAATCAAGAATTTTAAAGATTATTAATACGGATACTTGATAAATCTGTTCATATTTGTGAACTTTGCTATGTTTTGAGGCAGCTGAAAAGCTTTGGCATAATTTCCGGAGCTCTTCATACATCTCTTAGCAGTGCTGAAATTGCACCTAATATGAATATTGGAAACTCCCATTTTCTAAGGAAAACCCATTATTTTTTTAGGCACAGAAATACATAATTTGCCCATTAATACAATATTATCCATATTATTATCTCTGCATGAAAAGCTAATTTTCTCTTACTACAAACTTTTTATTGTTGATACATATTTCCTGCTGTGTAAGTGTAAATTGCAGTTTGGGGCCAAGCAGTTCAAGGAGCAGGAGTTGAACTTTAATAGTCTCCAAATTTTCAGTCTGCTACAGTATGTGAATGTTAGCTATTTTAAGATAATGTAGGAGGAAGGTTATGCTTGATGTTTGAGCTAGTTTCCATTAACCCTGACGAAAGGAATTCATCAGACTTGGCCAGCAAATCCAATACTTTAGATTTGTTTTCCCCAGGAGTTAATTTAAAAAAGAAAACTACTCAGAACAAAACAAAGAAAATCCCCCCCAAACTGAAACAATTCCCCTCCTCCAAACAAACAAAAACCCTAAGTTCCTTCCCTTCCTTCTTCCTTGTGGATTTCCACTGTAGGTCTTAACATTATTTAAGAAGTGTTCTTCAATTATAGTCTTCATTGTACCACCAGAAGTGATGTTGACAGCTGGATAGCTTTGCACCAGTATCACAAATAAGTAATAGGCTATAAAAATAAATTGCCATTCATCCTGTAAAAAGATCAGGCTCCAGTGAAGACTTCAATATCCTGTACTGTAGAAATTTTACTTATTTATTTTAGACATTATATCATAGAAGAACAAAAAGTAATAAAAAGGGGTAGCTGTGTGCATATTTAGGAGGAGTACTTTGCAGGAACAAAATGGAAAAAAAATCCATTTATACCTATTCAGAATGAATGGATATTATATTCTAAGTCAGGGAAGAAGAAATTTAATTAATAGAAATTCAAAATGAAGTAGATCTGAAAGGTTATTAGGTATATCAATAAGGAAAAAAGTGATATTTAAGCATAGAAATTACTTTTCCCCATTTTTCTAATAAATCCAGCTGTGAACTATATTTTTCACAGGGCTTTTTCTGTATATTGATTTGAAGTTAATCTAGCAATACAGAGATTGAAGTAGAAGTGAGAAATTGTTGTAGCACTATTTCTACCCTTGCAGGTATTTTGTGATCATTAATTACATGCCTTTGAAGCAGATTCTAGCCTGATAGGCACATTTGAAGAGTTACTGCCCAGTTGCAAGAGGTAATTTTTGTGGTCCTTCTGTTTTCTTGGTTGCAAAAATGCCTGAACAGGGTAAGAGAAAACCAATTAGTGTGAATAGGAACAGGAAAGGAGAAAGGATTGTTGCTATAGAAACATTACCTTTTATTGTAGCTCCTTTTTCTCTAAAAATCATGAACAGTTTTTTGTTTTGAAATGAGAGTACACCAAAAAATATATTCCTACAATGCTACTCATTTGTGCAGAAAGTTTCTAGTTATAGAAATAATAAACTTTAAACCTGTTTTGTTCTAATCAGAAAGCCTATATTCCCCTTAACCCTTATCTTTTTATGCCACCCAATAAAGGAAGTTTTTCATATGATATACTAAGAATTAGGTCTGTTTATTAAGAGACTTATCAGTAAATTTGGGATCTACAATCTTGAATCAGTCTGTAAGCCCTTTGTAAAATTCTGTTCAGTTTCAGAACTGAAATATCAGTGTCATTTGTATTCCTGCCTGGGACAGTTTTTAGAAAAAAAACTCAGCATATTCATTTACTACAAGATAATATTTAGTGTATAGCGGAACCAAAGATACCACCACTGTTATCTACCTTGCATAAGAGCATCTGTATAGCACCATAAAAAGACTGGAAAGAGCGTGTTACCTTTTATAGTATTTGTTCTTTCCATAAATGGTCATTCTTCCTTAAGGAGAAAACTGCAGAAATATGACATTTTGTTGCTTTTATGAGAGATGAAGAATGTGATAGAAACAATAGCAGCAATTTTTTTTGTCTGAAAAAGAAAGAAAGTCAGCATCTGGATTCAACTAACATAATTGAGGAACTCTCTCCTCAGCATATATAAACTGGTATCATTCTGAGTCCTAGACTAACCTGTTTAGTATCATTTTTGCCAGAAAGTAACTATAAATCTTTCCAAACTCAAAAAGGAAAGAAAGGCAAGGAATGTATCAAGATGACAAAAGATATGTTACAGTGTCTTTTAGTAATAATCAATATGTTGTTTGGTATTGCTATACATCTGTTATTAGTAACATGTTCTGGAATGCTGCTTTTTTTCACACCCCCCCTCTTTCTGGTTAACACTGCCAGACTTCTCAGATAATTCCATGTTCACTGAAAGACCTTTTGCTATGACCTGCATATTACTTTCAGTAAACTTATGAAGTTTGAAAGACAAATTGCAATGATGCAATCTGTAAGAAAAATTATAGATGGCAGACTTCTCTAGAAGTTTCACCAAAACATAAAAAAGGAAATACCTTAAATAAAATTGCTTACATAATAGGGTTTAAAACAAAACAAACAAGCAAAAAATCAAACCACCCCTGAAAAGCCTACCAAGATGTCAAAAAATGGGGACCAAATAAAACAAACATCACCTAAGAAGAAAACAAAATATTTGATTATTGGTGTTCTTGAATGATTTTTTCCTTATTTTTCAGCATTTCAGGAGCATAAATTTCTTTATAGATATTCACCTATATTGTGGTAAAAATAAAGCATATTTTAAATTGTGGATTTTCTTTCCAGGCTTTTCTTTTGTTCAAGGAGGATAAACAATGATTACTATATAACAAAGAGTATCTCAATAATAGACACTATTGCTATTTCTATTCTATTACTATATCCCACAGCAAAACCATACAGTCTCTTGCATATTACATAGTACTTCAATGTTTACATACCAAACATACCTTTTTGATATTTTACTTAAGTAAGGAGAAAAAATTATTGGAAGGTGCAGGCTGCCATTCTAGTTTCAAAACAAAATGTTATTCACATAAAGTATTTCTGCTATGACCATGAAATAAAACCATACAAAATCATACAGCTTTTTCAAGAGGAATGTCCCTCAAGATCATGTGTGAGACTGAGATAACTCCAGCATTTCTAGCACTTGAAGGTACAAATTAGCTTTGCTTTCTGCTTACAATTTTTCCCAATATTTTATACTGCCTAATGATCATATGAAAATAGCTGTTCTTTGTGCCTGGCATTATGAAATAAATTATGTTTAGAATGAAGCTATGCCCTACATGACACCTTGTTTAAGTAGCTAAAGTCTATGCTGAAGTTGGATATCTCATAGAAATGCATGTTGCTATTGCCTCAGAGTATTGCAGGAGTCAAGTATTTTGTAATGTGCCTGCTTTTGAACAGGCCTCCTCGTTGGCTTTGACAAGGTCTGAAATCTTTGACACCATGGTTGCCTGCAGCTTTTTATCTGTTTCAGTCATACTCCCACATCTCACTTTTGTTATCTAGTTTCAGGGAGTGATGAGAGACTAAGCTGAGAGGGAGGATTAATGTCTGTCAACTTCATAATATGATCCAGTTATTTATAAGACATCTTTATTCTCTTGGATAGAAGTAAGCGGCACACTAGCAATCTGTGTTGCCAGCTAAGGACAGGGTCTAAAGAGTTTGGCTGTTTATTTGTAGCCTTCACTGTAAAAGCTGTGCTGTTCTAGATAAAGCAATAGTTGGACTGCCTAGTCCAGCACTCTCATGAACGTTGTAGTTGCTCATGTATGTATTAAAACCTTAACCGGCGGGTGGTGTTCTTACCTAAGGAGAAGAAATATTTAATTTCAAGAACTGTAACAAGATTTGCTTGATATTTTATGTCTTTTGTAGACACCTCAGGAAGGGTTTTTATTAACATATTTTGTGCCCTGCCATAAAAACAAGCATTACATGCTCCTTTCAAAAGCAGTTCTGCTGCTCTACCAACCTGTCTGTGCGTCTGACTATTTTTTTTTTTTGTTCTGCCAATGTGGTCCTCTGTATACAAAAAGTGGCTGAAAGAGTGAGGGGAAGGACTAATTTCCCAGTTTGCTGAGTCCAACAGTAACTTTAGCCACTTGGAACCAGTTGTGTAAATTCATTTCAACTAAATGTGTCTCCAAGGTATTAGACTTGTGCTCTGCCTTCCTTTACTTTCCTGCAAAAGTTCTGGAAGAAGTTCTGGAAAAGTGAGCCAAAACACTTTTTTTTCACTTGCAACACATTTGTAGATTTGTTCATAGGTCTGTTTGTCAAACTGCATTTATTTATAATGATGAAGCATGATGCACGATATTAAACAAGTTTTTGATACCAGGATGATGTTAAAACAATTTTTATTCACAGCTGCTAGTACCTAAACAGGAAGTCAGAAGCAAACTGACCATTCTGAAAATTATAATAACAATTTGAGATTCTGAGGGGTGAGGAATTAAAAAATGAAATCAAACAATTGCTGTGGTTATTGTGAAAAGTAGGAAAGTAAATATAGAAATGATGGATTAAACAATTTTATTCTTTGAGTGTTTTATAATGGATTCATCATAATGGAGTATCTGCAATATATGATTGCCTATGTGTGTATTTAATAGAGGCTGCCCATATTTGAAAGTGTCTTAAACTGAAACTGGGGACTTGAGATGCCTTTGGCTTTAGGTAAGGTACTTCATGAGAAGGAAGCACCTTAAATGTCAGAATGAGTCTAGTCTTGAGCTTTTAAAGAATTTAGAGGATAAGATGGCATCCTTGGATGTTTTTTTTTTCCTTCTGTGCACTGGGGAAGTGTTTGAGATGCATTGTAATTCAGACATACCTGACAGACTATATATTCTAGAACAGGGCAGTTCCCCAAGGGCTAATTCTTGAAAATGCTGCATCAGGAATCAGGAGCAACCCTAACTAGTCTGCTGTTTTTGCTACTCCACTGCAAGAAGAGATAACATAAAAACCATCCTGAAATTAGGGATTAATGGGATTAAAGTGTGACTTTCAAAAGCCAACAAAACCAGGCATCTCTAGAGATTTTTTTGTGATGTATTTTGCAAGATATTTGTGTGGGTTTTTTGCAAGATGAATAGCATTAACCATGGAAAATAGGAATAATTGATTTGTACACCCGCAATGAATTGTCCACTGTACGTATTCTGTATAGCACATATTACTATATTGACATGAGATGTAGAAGTAGAGCAGGTAGGTATGACAAGCATACAGAGCACTCATTCTGGTATTTATTCCCTTGCCTCACATTTTCTTATTTCTAACATAAGATGTTAAAGATATGAAACCACCACACGTATGATTAATAGCACACTAGTTGCCTTCTGCAGAGAGATTATTAAAAACACATATAGAACAAAGAACCATATGTCTTCACCAGTGCAAGAAAAATCACCTTCAGGTGCTAAACACTTTGAGAGACATTTAGGAAAGAAAGCATTAGAACTTTGCTCAGCCATCAAAATTGGATGTTTTTATAACATTGAAGTAAGGGCCAAAGCTAGGAAGGGTTACATAACAATGTTGTGAATACTTTTCTGGCTTCATGCCTGACTGTCTCTTTAGGCTGTTTGCCTAAATTTCTGACTTTTTAAAGCAAACTCTTTCAGTATGGTTTTCTCTTACAACATGATTTACAGAGCAACCACTCAGAATAAGAACATTAGGGAGTCCAGAGCCTCAGGATCCAGGGTATTAGAAAAACTTACAAGTCAGGACTAGACTTGAGATTTGCTTCATGAAACTGGAGATGTCATTTGTTGAAGCAGGCTCTAGTTACAGATGTCATCTCAAGCATCAAACTTTGCTACCACACCATGCTTTTCATCTTGTTCAAAATACTCTCTAGATGGAATATTTGTAGAGTCTACTCATTAAGGGAGTGTATTTCTGGGACTTGTGTTGAAGACTTGTTTCAAGTTTTGAATCTGGTCTGAATTTAATACTTTTTATAGAGAAATTATAGAAGAGATAAATAATAGGAAGATTAACTTTCAGGAGTCAAACCTGGTATCTTGCAGGCATCAAAGTGTCATGGATTGGCCAAGGACATGATGCGTTTGTCTACCAGTGCTCCACATGTCAAAACTCTTTGCTGCCTGATGACCTTAAGCAGTGAAAAATGGAGTGCTCATAGATCTAAAGCATCACTTCCCCCCTGAGTTTCTGCTTTGAGAGCTCAGGGTTGCACACACAAGTTTACTGCGATATTTCACCTGATTTTTTCCCACTATTTTCACTGAGCATCTTATCTGAATCTCTCTAACAGCCACGGCTCATTATTAGGAAACTTGTCTGTCCTCCATTTCACCAGTGGTAAAATATAAAGGTGTATTTATGGGGAAATATGGAGGTTAAATAGTCCACAAGAAAAGCAGTACACAAAGGTGAGAGCACACCAATGCTTCCTTTAACTGAATTCCTCTAATGCCTTTCATGTTTCTGACTTAAAGCTGTCAGTGATTTAATAGCAACGGGGAAAAAAAAAGGAATATCATTAGGGTTAGGTTTATCACTCTTTTAAACCAAAATACATCAAAAGTAGGGAACACAAAGTTTTAAACTTTTTATAGCTCATTGTATAATTCATTGTGCTTGATTTTACTTGAAAGTCATTTAAACACTACAGTGAGTGATGATAACATGAAACTCAATGTAACAGGTAAATATTTCACTTGTTTCCAACTCCAGGTAGCTTTGGATTAAATGCTGAGTTTCAGGTCTTAGTTTTCAACAGTGGCAAAGAACAGACAATGCTTTTTTTTTTAATCCAAAGTTAATAATTCATCTTTAAAATAGTAATATTATTTCTCAAGAAGTTATATTAAATTATTTGAGTTTATAATTTATAATATACCATCCAAAAAGTTACATTTCTTTTACAGCAGAATCTTCCTTTGTCTTTAAAAGAAGCATTTTTTAAGAGATGTTGTCAAATTCATTGCTCCTGGTGAAAGCAAAATTGAGTTCCTAGCTGTGGCTGCTGGGCTCAGAGCTGTAGGAGTTAACTCTGCTGATGATAATGAGCTTGAGCAGGCAGCAGATGCTCATATGCCTTTACAATCCAAGTCTACCAAAAAATTCATCTCACAGAAAATCTGAGGAATGTCTGGCACCCTGGAGATAGTGACAGACTCAGTATTAGCCATATGCCACCTGCTAGAGCCACTGTTAAACAAACCACAGGATTTTAAAGCACTGTTAGAAGTTGCTTACTCACAATGAGACTTTGTTCTATTCCAAATTGTATCATCTTCACTTCCAACTTTTAAATCACCAGTCATGCTAAGCTCTGAAAATAATAAATTTGTTGGAAAATGTTATAGAAATTAATTCAAGAATATTTTATAACATACTATTTTCAACAACCCATGTAGAGGAATATATAGTTTGCTATACTCAGTTATTTTTCCCATAAAATTTCAAATATGTTACACCTACTCGTTCACATTTACGGTTTTAACATCTGTTTCCTTAAAGGTTTTGCATGGGTCTGTTGCAGTTTTCATGCATTAGCATATTTGATGTCATCCTCTGACAAAAATGTGTTCTGTAAAATATGCAAGCATCTTAATTTACAAAACCTGTAAAAGAATGATACCTCACTGTAAAGAGGAACACTTTTGAGACCTGCAGACTGTATCATGTATACCTGTGATGCCTTGTATGGTTAAAAACCCCTATATTTTTTGTCTAGTCTGGAAATCTAGCATAGGTAGGTATGTAGAAAAAAGAAATATCTTCAGTTTTGGTCTTGGAAACTTGCACCTCAGAGACCAAATAATTGAAAATGTGGCCAGAAATGCTCTGGAAAAATGGGAACATATTCCTGGGCTTATGAGTGAGTGTTTGTTTTGAAAATACCACAGGGAAAAAATATTTGGTCAAGGAAACAAATACTGTTCACATAAAGACAAAAATCTCTCATGACACATGGCTTCAGATGATCCAACAGCCCAGCTTGACTCAGAGGTTGAAAGGGTTTGAATCTGAGAACTGTGTAGCAGACATCCATTGGAAAAGAAGGAGAAAACACCAGCATTTGGAATCACTAAATGGCATTTTACTCCCACTAAATGTGGAGTCTGGGACAGTGAAAATTTGTCTTTACTTCCAAGTAGCTGCAAATTCCTAATATCCAAACATGTTGAATATTCCTGTCACTCAGAAGCTGAATTGGGCCCACTGGTTAGTCTTTATTTTACTGTCTTGCAATATTTGGTAATAAATATCTTGTAATATTTGCTGTCTTGTAATATATTTGGTTTCACAAAACCAAACCAAAAAGTATAAATAAATATGCTTGACTGTAGTTGAAACTCAAATTGTCTCTGATTTACATACAGGAAGGCAGGTTGGAGCTAGGATTTAGTGCCATGGGCAGTTCAGCATTAGTGGAGAATTCATAAGGTCTTTGGAAGGACTAAAGTACATATAGCTGTTTATTTAAGTTTTAAAGCATCAGCCACTTCAGTGTTACCTCAACAAAAAGAAGAAACAAAATATTTTGTGATGCAACTCCTGCAATTCTTTACTTAAGTAGTCATGAAATGCAGGTGTAGCACTTGCTAAATACAGACATTCAATTTCTCCTTGTTTCCCTACTTACTTTGCTGTATTAATCTCCCTTTCTGTATTTGAGATGCTGAAGATTATCGGAATATATTGTACTGGATTTGCCCTGGAGTAACTCATTCAGATTCAGGCTCAGTTTTATTTCAGTAGCAAAAGATTGAGGCTTACATAATTTAGAGTTTTAGCTCCAGCATGAGAAACAACCTGTTTGTTTTATAGCTATGTTCCAATCTCAAAGATTTTTTTTTTTTAGTGGGAGCAGAGAGAAAATTGGAATGGATGAAAATTGGAGGGAAAAAGTACTTATTTTATCTCTGGATTCATTCTCATTTTTAATACTCTGTCAACTTGCTATACAAACATTCTTAGAACCTACAGCCTTTGCAAGTGTTCATTTGAGTTTTTTTTCTGTGCAAGTTTTTTGTGGATAAAAATGGTTGCAATTCTTCTGTCAGAATTTTATTTTAAAAAATGCAGAAGTAGAAAAGAATATATTCTTAGTACTGGCTCTATTTCTGAAACATATATTCATTACTTACCACCTCCATCCCCAGTTGTACTGGTCAGCAAAATGGTAACTAAGAAGAGAGACTGTCTCACTGTTAGTCTACCATAGTGCTTACACCTGGGAATCAGAATGTTGTCAGAAATGTGTGGATATTTTTTGAACTTACTTAGGTTGGTGATTAGAAGATACTATAATAATATTGCTAACCATCGATGCAATCAGATACAATGTAGTCTTTCAGTAGAGTAGTTAGGAGAAAAACTCCATTTATAATTGTAGGATAAAGTTGATGTGTTTTTGAAAAGGCTTACACAGTGCATTACCTGAGGTAATAAGGTGCTGTTCATTAGACAGAGAGCTCCTGCTAATCCTGTTTTTCAAAATATATTTGTATTTCTTTGTACTCATTCTCTGATTATGCTAAACAGCAACTACAAAGAGCACATTTTGTCTTTTGAGTATTGCTGCTCCAGAGCTTATCATATTCACTTCAGAATATGCAAAGTGATATCCATAGCACAGAACTGCTCATCCTATATCGGCCTCATTTGGAAAGGAGGGAGTGCTTCTGTCATTTAAAAATCTTGAAAGACCCATTTTCTGAGGTTTGCTTAGCTGCAAGACATCCAGATAGGTGCTGACACCAGCTCTCTAGTTTTACTCTGATGGAGATGTTCTAGTCTGCAAAGCATTGTTATTGCTTTCATTATATCTCTACACCTTATGCCTACTGTGCAGAATGACTGATTCAGGAAAAGAGAACTGTTGCATGAACAGGGAAATTTTCACTTGTTACCTTGACATCTGGTCATTCACTATAATACCTACAGGAAAGGATGTAGAGTTAAAATTATAACTTATCTTCAGGGTTCAATACTGATCTGTGTTGGTATTTTATTCTGAATGCTCGTTCCAATATGCAGAAAATAATTTCTGATGTCATTTCAGAAAGCTGAGATTCTGCACATTGTTTCTTGTCTTGTGGACTGTAACAAGCCAATCCAGATCCTTCAGAGAGAAGAGAAAGCCTTGTTTAACACAGTAGCCTCATAAATTATTTTTCTCCTGTTTTCTTTATACTCTTCTATGCTCAAAAAGATCCTTTCTTTCTCTTGTCGTTCTAAAGCTTTCCCTGCTTCCTAAGTATCATATCTAAAGCCTTTGTTTTTGTAACCACAAGCAATTCTTCCCTTCTGGAGGACTTGGGGAACTAAATAAGATAATCAAATGGGAAAAATAACACATTTTTTTTTCTATTCCAGATATTTTTTTATATGCATTCTTTTAAATGGAAGTGACAAACAATTCTTTGAATTAAGCTTTATAACATCTGGACAATAAATCTTCATTTGCCTACGATGAATCCATTCACCTTGCTTCTGGAACAGGTGAAATGTGATAAAATATTAAATATTGAGTACTATATTTCCCTAAAGTAGCTTAAAAGATCTCGTAAGTAAAAACATAAAAGATAAGTATTAAAATGTCTCTCTTGGTTATGGTTTCAGTAATTTCTCCTTGATTTATATCTATTTTATCTATTTATTATTTCATTCTGAGTTTAGTCCTTCAGAAGCTGACAATGAAATTAATACCAACAATTTTTTCTTCAGTTGAAACCATGACAATATAAAACCTCTTTAATCAATTGTGCTTTTTTTACTTCCATTTGCAATTATAAAAGTGATAGGTTTGAGGATTTTTGAGGCAAAAATATTGTGAGAGGATGTTTATTACAGCTTTAGAAAAGCTCTGAGTGATAGAATTGTATTACCTTTGAAACATCTCTTCAGTGAGTACCAACTCCATTTTTACTTTCTTGATCTTTGCAAAGTTTCACTGAGAGTATTGACTTAATGACTTTGCATCAGTTTAAGAAGGTACAATTGATAGCTGTAACTTTTAAAAGCCCCCAATTTTCATGGCAGCTTTTCTTGTTTGTTTTTTGAATCAGGAACTGAAAAGTGCCAGGAAAAAGTAATATTCATAGAACAGGTTTTTTTGGGTTTGCTCTGGGGAGTTTTGTACCAGGCAACTTTTTGAGTGACCAGGAAACTCTGATATCTTACAGGAACATCTATATTTCTGCCTTGTAAATGAATTCTGGTTCAATTAACTAGAAAGCATGTTTCTATATGTCATTTTCTGAAGTAAGAAGACTAATGAATTAAATTCTGAGTCATAGTCTCTACAATAGCACTTAGCAGCTTAGTAATTTAAGGTTTAAGAGTTGAGTCAAGCTCCTCAATGTTTTGTTGTGGCTGTCATAGCACACCCACTGCTGAAAGATAAATAAATTCTCTGAATTTTGTGCTTCTTGGCAGACTGGTTCAGCTGCTCCAGATGGATGCAGTGTATCTACAGAACATCCTGATTATCCTCTTTCACTGCAGATGCAGGTTTCTACAAAATTTGCAGTAAAAGCATGTTCACAGATACCTATTTTCTAAGACAGTGAATTCTTTTTGATCAAAAAAATACTATTTTCCGTACAAGGAATTCCTAGTGATAAAGATATGAAGAATAAAATGCTCAGTTTGCGTATTGCACCGATGAACCCTAGCAACATAATTTAAAAATTTAAACATAACCATGAATTGATGAAGAGGACAGATTTTACTTTGTCATCACTGTGCTTTCGTGATATTAATCTTAATTTTAAAAATACTGTACTACTTTTTAAACTTACTGTTTATTTTAGACATAGTCTAGTTTTGTTTCTTAGTAACATTACCCCCAAAAGAAAAACTATAGAGATAAGAGGAAGATTGACTGGAAAAAATGCATCAGTCTTACAGATTACATATACTTAATAATTGAGGAAAAAAAGGGGTTTCAAGAAGCACAAGAAAAGCTTAAGGAAATGTGATTTCCCTACAATTAAAAAAAATTGTATTTCAATTTTTTTTTAAGAATCACTTAAAGTAGACAACTAGAAAAGTTAACAAGGAAATTGCTGTTTACCTTCAGGCAGAGCTAGACATAAATCATTTTGGTCTGAGGTTTAAAGATAAAGTTGGAAGTTCTTGCTAGAGCATGAATTCAGAGACACAAAAGACTTTTATACATTATAAGCTCATAGAGCTGATAGCAAGCAGCTTGGTTCTACAGGTTTCTACCATCATTACAGACCTTTCTCCTAACAAATGAATGGTATTTGTCTCCAGAAATGTATTTCCGGTGGATAATTTGGAACAGAGCAGTTATCTAAGGTCCTTGAAGTTAATCGTAACCATAAAACAGCTGAAAATTCTTATGTCTGGAAGTATTCTCTGATTCCCCTTACTATGGAGGTCAATCTCAAGAGTATTTCCAATAAAATATTATTATTTAGACAATGAAAGTTCCAGCCGTTATGTAATAAGTGAAAATGTACTTTGACTTGATTTTAAACTGCTCAGGTATATCAAGGACCACAATATCCTTTCTCCCTTGTCTTTTTGCACATGGAAACATAAATTTATATCTAAAGAAACTTCAGTGGTGTTCAAAACAAGCACTGAGAGCTGCAATTGGGCAGAGATAGACAAATAGCTTTTCCTGCCACGAGGGCATATTTCTGGCTTGTGTTCATTTGATACATCAGCCTTTGGATTAAATGCCTATTCATTCTTTATTCTGGCTGATATGGCCCTGCATAAAATATACATGGGACAAAGTGATTTCAGCTGACTGAGCAGAGCTGAAAGCAGTTAGCGAGTAAAGAATCATTGAAAAAAGAAACAGATTTGCATGGCCAATTTAGAAAGTTTTTGTAGAGATGGTAGAATATAGTTTGCCAGGGGATATTTGAAACTAGGAAAACTTTTAGATTATGCTGCTAACAATTTAACAACATGTGACTCTTGCATTTAGTCTTTTCCTGCTCACCAGATTATGCAGTGTTGCATGAGATCAGTCCAAAAGCTGGTGTTTAGTTTTCCTCTCCTGTGCATTGTTCCCATGTAAAGTATGATCCATTATGCCATAAAAGGCAGGTATAGATTTCACAAACAGAATTAAACTTAGAAGTTAGCTTCAAACACCAAGAGAAATGTCTGAGTCTGAGTAGGCAGCTGACTGCCTTCAGGTATCTGATCCATGCCACTGTCACCAGCAAAAAAAAGATTAATTGTAAAATTAAAAGCTAAAAAGTTAGGAGAACACAGATTTAATTTAAGTAATTATATCTCTGTGTGTGTGCTTTATTTTGTTTAGTATGGAGTGCCATAAGCATGCCTTTGGTGTCGTTGCACCGTGTGCTGGTTATCCTGCTAAAGGTCTGAGTTCCAGCTGCTACAGCAGTAACTGGCCTTATGCTCTCCTTCCTGCTTTTCTGACAGGGGGTACACTTTTGTTGAAGACCATGAACAGCAAAAGAGGTATGATGAATTGTAATCTCAGGAACTGCTGGTCAGAAAAGGTGTTCTGGTAGCCCAAAGACATTCCCAGTCACAACTAGCTACCAACAATGGAGTTCTTAAAGCTTTTCCATGGAGCAGAGTGATCTCTTCTAAAGGAAAGGTGCAGGCAAATTATATCAAGGGATTGCATCCCAGGTTTCTGATATGTTTTGGAATATTTTGCAGTGGAAAAATAAATTGCAGTTGTTACAAAATGAATATCACTGTTAACAGTACATGATTTCAGACCTGGAGGCCTGGATTAAAACTGTTTTGTCAGATACCAGATTGGGTGTCTATTTTTTTGTGAGGCACTGCATAAGTATCCCCAGATCATGACGTAGTGCTTCATTAACATTCATGTTTGTTCATGAGTATCTGAATGCCTTTCTTTTAGAGTGATTTAACCACAGTGTTCTTGGTAAGTAACTCATACAACTTTTATTCACCGAGGAAAAAGGAAATAACATTACCAAAAACTGTCCTGTTATGTATCATAGAATACATTTGAGAGGAGTTTGTGTATTATAGTAAGCACACAAGAAAAGCTTAACTTTGACACTTGAGGTAAAAAATACCACAATGGATTATTAACCCTACTTATAGACAATGAAATAGTCATGAATTGGAAACTAGAAAACAACTAAAGAGAAGCAATAAAACTTATTTCTTTATATTGGGAAATAACCATTTTCTGTGGAGAAGTCTTTACCCAATAAGGACATTACCAATAAAAGCAAGTGAGCCTGTTTTTCTATTTATTGTTATGGTCCCAGTTACCTACTGTTTCTCTCCCCATGTTCCTTACTTGTGTGTCTGGGCAAGCACATACTTTATGGTTCACAGCTATGAAAATATTGACTTGGTAGTCAGTTCAAGCATGCAGAAATGAAATGTAAGACTGCTTTAGATTGCTTTTTGCATTTCTCTGCCAACTTGAAGTTTTTACATTTAATGAGCATGTGTTCTGCTCTCCTGCAAGTTAACCTTGTAAAAGGACAGATTCTCTTAGTTGCTGACTTGTGCTCTTTTTTTTTAACTTTACCTTTTCTGAAGGTCAAGAATGAAATTCACAGTATTTTCAGATTACTTTGATTATGGTTTGTAAGTGAGACCTGTGAATGCTGAAAGGCTTAAAGGAGGTCTCTTTACCTATTATCCACTCTTTTTATTTACCTTGAGTTTGAAAGACCAGACAGCAATTTCATTCAGGACAGCCTAGGAAAGAACATCAAAAAGTAATTCTCTGGAACATCAAGTTGTAGTACACAATCCAATTTTCCTATGTTTTCACATGTTTTAATAATCAAGCCTATTGTTAGCTTTTTTCTTGCAGTGAGTTAGTTGAAACTGTGGAAAGAAATAACAATTGCCATTAAAAAAAAAAATGAGTGCATGCTTTTAGCTAAGGGAGCTTTTACCTTTTCTTTGGTAGAACTTTCTACTTCAGTAGTTTGTTTCATACATCTTTATGACCTGATTACACAGTTTGCTGATTGAACATGTATTGTTTACCAGTACTGCTTTTCAAAATGGCTTGTTGTGAGTAGCAACTTGTTCATGAGCTTGAGCATTTTGTTAACTCACTGTTTATGTATATCTTTTGGTGTACTTTATTGATTTAGCTGCATTTTTTTATGGCTTGGTTTTCATTCATGCAGATTGACATTTTTATTTAAGCTTTTGACTCTTATTTAAAAACAACAAGGATATTTCAATAGGTCAATTTCCAGATTCTTCTTTTTGCCAATATCACATATTTAACTGATTAGGAGGTTCATCTGAAGTATTTGGTTGGTGCTGTTTTACATAATAGTTAAAATGAAGGCTCAGACATTTCAGTAGTCAAACAGCTAGAAAAACAATTTATGCCTCAAGACTCAAGTGTTTCTTGAAGGAAACCTCCTTTATGTAATGATTATGTGTTGTAGTAAGTGTTCAGAAAATGCAGCAGTACAGTTTAATAACATTAACATACAAATAACACTTTGCAGAAGTAGATTTTATCAATTGATTTTCTTTTACTAATAAAATTCTGTAAATAGGCAGAAGAGAGGCTGTGTGATAAAAGACTGACAATACATTTAAAGTTGTTCCTGGGGAGGTAAATAAGATTTCATTGCATTGAAGCATATTGCCCAAACCTTGGGCTAAGGCAAATAAATATCAGAAAATAGTTTTCTCCAAAGGTATTCTTTAGACAGCTAGTTACTGTCAGGGTTTTGCTTCTTTTGTCCTGCTTGTTTTTTAAGATATTGATTTATTATCTCTATGATATCTTTAATATCCAACTCATATGCATCTCACCAATTTGACTATATAGGATGGAAGAGAGTGTCAAAGGACCCAGTATTGTCATGGTAAACAATTTGTATATTCCAACCTCATTACCCACAAACTCACTTGTCTCAACACTGAGGTCAGGTTCAAATTTTTAACTGTGGTAAATCTATATTGGCTGTTCTAAACCATCATTTTGTACTGCATGTGCCTAGACATGACTTTCAGGTTTGCCCTGTAAATATCCAGGGGGCTAAGTTGAGGCTGATCCAGCTATAGATCCAGGAATCCTCTTTCTTGCCCTTCTCCAAGATTGGTAGAATGTTTTCCATGTCCTCATCTGCAGAAGTCCCCATCACCATGATGTTTCAGAAATGATGGAGGAAGGCGTGACAATAACATTGGACAGCTCTCTTAACACATTGTCCAATCTGGTCCCTTGGGCTCATGTATTTTACATCATCTATGATGTTCTCTATCCTGGTAGGATACAACATCCCTACTACACAATTATGCTCTAAGGGTCTGGATTGNACATTCATTGTCCAATCTGGTCCTTTGGGCTCATGTATTTTACATCACCTATGATGTTCTCTATCCTGGTAGGATACAACATCCCTACTACACAATTATTATGCTCTAAGGGTCTGGATTTTCACAAGGCTCCAGCAGCCCTTTAATCAGGTGTTGACACCTTCCTAGCCCTTCAATTTTTAGAAATGTACAGTAAATTTGTATTAGATACATTTATGGCATTGGATGTTGACATCAAATGTGATTGATACTGTGATTGAATTTGGGTGGAGTTTATCAATATAGAGTATGTCATGATTGCATTCACTTTTTACTGAGCAATGAACTGGCAGTGGTTCTAAATGCAGTGACAACGAGGCATTACAGCAGTACAGGCTATGACATGGAAATTGATTTTCAGTTCTTTGTCTTTTCATCATTATTTATGAAACTGCTATCACTCAAACAGATTCCCATTTTCTATGAATATTTTGAGATCTGCACATTAATTCATTTCACATTTGGTCACGTAATTATGCACAGATATAGAGCTCTGTTAGGATCAACACTTCACTCAGCAGTTATGTAGTGATGGTCATATGTAGCTATAAGTATGACTACAATGAGAAATGCACTGAATATGGTAATGAGAAAAAACTTGTTGAAAACTGTTCTTGTAAAAAGTATAAAATAATACTGAGCCTTGGATATGGTGGACTAGAGATAACTGAGATGTAAAGCAAACCAGCCAGTGGAACAGAACACCCATGCTGCACAGCATGTGCAGAAAGATGAACTGTCAGGAGACTAGTTTGGTAGAAGCTTGATTCTTATCTACTTGGTTTGATATATTTTCACTTTATAATTCTTGGTATTTCAGAAGCTTAAATATTTTTGATTCTGCCATTCTGGAGAGCGTTAAGTACTGTCACAAAATGCTATCTCTTAATACTATTGAATCTTTATAAATGTATCTAAAATTTTTCTCAGGGGTTATGCAATAATATTTACAGTTTAACTATGCAAACACCAGAAATTTCCTGAGAAAAGCTCTAATAAGTAGTAAATACACCAGAAATTAGGCTTATATTGGTGCATGTAGACTTTATGGTTAGAGAACCAACAGAGTTGAAGAATGTAGAGTTCTGATGCGTCTTTAAAAAATAAAAGCTTACAAATACTGTAAATTACATTTTACTTAATAATATTAATATTTTGTCTTGATGCCAGACAGTCTTCACAGTATTTATCTAGTATTTTATTTATTTTGATACCAAATCTGCACAATGCATGCATGAGTTATTTATTCAGGGAAGAATTTTGTTTTATTTTGGTAGCATGTTTCAGCATGTCAGAAAAGGACTTAGGGGACTGATACATAAATTGTGATTTTTAATGTAATGAGCCAGGATAAGTTGAGATAGGGCAAATAAATGGTAGAATGGTTGTGCATTGACAAGGGGCATATTGCAAATGGGAAATATGACATTCAAGTGGCCTGAATAATTTGAGTACACAGTGAATGATAGTATGATCTCATATCTTGATAGTAATGATGCAGTAATTCAGCACTGCCTGCACTGTGCTTACTGATAATATTTCAAATCAGATACTATGTGGCATTTGCTATCTACTGGCAGGGATTTTCCATCAAGGAATGAAGACAAGCAGAGAAAATCTATATAAATCTTGTGCTGATATAATGGGACTATTTAGCACAAGATTTCTATAGATTTTTCTGTGAAAAGCATTTATATTCTATTTTTTTCCTTAGCTATATTTTAAATGTCCACGTGTGGTGTTTTCAAAATAAACTAAGAGTTTAAATATCTGAAACACTTTGGTATAAACTACTGGAAATATGTAGGACTTTTCTATATCCTTGGAGTCATAACTGGACTTGGGAAAGAGAAGAATATATAATGATTTCTGTGCAATTGTGATTGGCAGCAACACTTCTTCAGATGTTACAGATTCCTACATGGATTCCTATTATATGCAGGTAAAGGTGTTTAGTAGAAATGCACCACAGTTTCCAGCCAATGAAATATTAAGTAAATAATAATGTGAAGACAGTATTACAGTATTTTAGATCTCAGATACCATGCTCCTTGTCAAAGTAAACATTTGCAGGAAAGGAGCCAGGGTGTTAGTTGCCAACTGGGGTGGTCTGTACTCATTGTTAAATCTCACCAAATAGCAAATTTTCTGAAGCCTCTGGCTTTTGAAACATGTTTGTCATATAGTCACAGATAAGACTTGTCAACAACATCAAGACTGTTGTTGACAAGCAAGCAGTCAACATTGTTGCTAATTTGTTATACCAAATAATATAGAAACCTAGAAGGTTGAAAAGTATGTTTTCTCAACAGTAAAATCTGTTCTATCTGTATTTCAGACTTACGAGTGTTTAAGCACTGTGTTCTCCTTCAGGCAAATAATTTACTTTGTCTCATTTATTTAAAGTGAGGTAAAAGAATAGCTCAGTTATTAATAATTAAAACTGTCATTGACTCCAGGCTGGAGTATCAACAAGGTCTGTGCAAAACACATAAGAACCTGAGGGTGGGAATCAAAACGAAATGAAGAGGACATCCAAGGACCAGAAACTGAACAGTATTACAGAGAGAGGACAAAAGGCCAGAATCTGTATTTTCATTCATATAAATGCATCACTTTTACAGGTATATGAAAGTCTCTGACCTATTTCACTAGAGTTATTTCTTAAACTTTCAGTTTAGAGATGTGTAAAAGTGTTGTGGAAATATAGACTTTGGAATTACTCTCTCTGTTAGAGAATTCTTTGTCAGGGAGGATAAGTTCTTTTACTGAAAGCCTTTAGTCTACAGAGTTCTTGACATGAAGTTATGCTATATTTGATCCTCATTTAGAAGTAAGGATCTGTATGAGAAGAAATCCATATCTTAGCCTTTAACTGTGCTGCTGGAAGCACTAGGTACAAGTCTTGGTTCTTTTAAGGGTTTTGTTTTGCCAACAGTGTGAGAAGGACTAAAAAACATAGAACCACAGAAAAAAAGTTATGTATATTATCTAATTTTTTTTGTTTGGATTGGTTTTTTTTTTGAGATTTTCTACTTTTTCAAATATAGGTGGCTTTACTGAATTGCAAATGTGGAAGCAGAAAGGTGCAGAAGGGAGGAGCTGATATGTGTTGGGCTTTTATTATATTTTTAAGGTTTCCAATGAAAAATCCTGTTGGCAGGTTAGTTTAGTACTGAAGTACAACTTTCTAACGCAATGTTTTTATCAGTCCATAACTTCATCTATTTTGTTTTGTGCATGCTTGTGCCTGAGGCTTATCTCCTTTTTATGTCATCCCTGGTAGAACTGTCAACAAGTTTCCTAAACACATGTGAAAATTGGCCTCTCCACTCTACCACCAATGCTGTTCAATATTTATGTATTTTCTCTTTGCTCTGTTACAAGTGTTGTATCTTCATGGCAATTTTTACAAATCTAGGTTGAGCACATCAAACTTGTAAGGTAGGAAAGGTTGTCATCTTTCGTGCAGACTTGCTCAGCCAATTGTGAGAGGCCCTCTGTTCAAACTCTGGAGCTCAACTCTCCATCACCCAATGTCACACCCTCCAGCTCATCTCTCCTTATGTCCAGTTTCAGGGCATGATGGAAAGTGACACTGCTTCTGAGTCCCTTTTCTTGGCACCAAACCCTGACTTGAAATGCTGCTTGGTCTTCCAGCAATGTTGCAGCATGGAAGGATTCGTCCTATGTAGCTTTTACAGTTTTTACAATTCTCATCCTCTCCCCCACATCTCCCCTTGCCTGGTGCAGAAAATGCATTAAGTGTTTTCCCCTTCTCTATTCATGTTCTCAGCCTGTTTCACTACCATAGAATCCAAACACTTAAGCCCCTTACTACTATAATACCTTCAAATAGTTGAGTCTTTCTAAGGGTTTTTCTGCTAACACTTGTATTGCAGCAGAGATTCTTACACTCCATGGAAAATAACTGTGACATATGTGTGGAAAAGGGGGGGAGAAAGTCACTGTGAGATGTGACAACTGAAAGGCACTTGGAGCTTCTTGGATATATGTAAGATGGCAACAACATTTTTCTTTAACTGCATAAGGAGAATTCTTACAAGCATACCAGCGTGAATCCTTCAAATGCAAAATTATTTAGTGGAAAGAAAATGAGCAGTATAGTAACAAATTCTTTTGCTAAGGGCTGCAAAGTACCACTGCATTACATGCTATATCTATATTTGGTATTAAAAAGAAATCAAAGATCCCCCTTAAAGCATTTTTTCTAACAAGATTTTCATTAAAACCTAGCTTTTGCTAATAAGCACATTATAACATAATTAAAATTAAATAAGTCTTGCAGGAAAGTAATAAGATGACAAAGAACCGCCCTTGATTAAATTTCGTTTTTGCTTTGAATGGTTTCATTCAAAAGAGATTCAGTCTGAGAAACAATATTATAAGTTGAGCATGTTTTCATTATCTTTTTAAAATTTATATACTCAGATGTACCACTCTAATACGGTAGTTTGAAAAATCTTTAAATTATTAAAGAAATCATTTGCCCAAAGCTTGTATGCCACCATGCAACCACAGTGTGTTGTCATGTAATATTGAAGGAATAGATTAAAGCAATTGGTCTTTGGCTTGCTAACATTGCCCTCCTTGAGAGTTGTATTGACTTTTTAAAAAATAGCAGACATTACAGTTTAATTAACACTGTTAAAATGTCTTCAAATATCACATACTGTTATAAAACCAGGTACATTGGATATCAGATTTTTCTTTATTACACACAGATCTAAAATATTAGACTGGAGGAGGCAAGGAGAAAACCAGCTGAATATGGACTACTTTGGGGTGTAAGACATCCACCTAAGACCATGGCTTTAGGACTACACGTTTTACTTCATGGGTGACAATCTGATGGTTCCTTCAGAAGGGCTCACCTGCCTCTTCCAAATGTTAGTCATGATTGATTTTTCTGGAAATTACTTCATTGGTGATTTATTGAAAGCTATTGTCACTCTAAATAGCTTTTGCTCAATTGCAATTCACAGAAAATAAAGAAATAAAATTTTTAAAGCCATGGGTTTTTTTGATCTAATAAGTTATTGACTCTCAGAAGCATTCTCCTATCGGAGAAAAAGAAAAATGTGTTAAAAACACAATGCCTTACATGCATTATGAGGTGGTGAATGGAACCCTAGGTTTGTCAGTAACATGTAGGTTCATTTTTGGAGTAATATTTTATTTGTTTACCTTTTTTTACTATAGATACATTTGGGGCTTTTCTAGGACAAATTGAGGAAAGTTAGAAACCTATCTCTGAAAACGTCTAAGTATGGTATAATATATGATGAACTGAGTGCAAAACAGTTGATATGCTTTCAAAATAACTTAGTCATAATTTTACACCTGACATGACGGTCTTCCTTTTATTTTTACAGAGTAGTTCATGTTTATAAGGTGCATCCTTTCCAAGACATTCAAAGACCTCTCAAACTTATATTAGGCTGCTTGGAGTGTGGTTATATATTAAAAAAACCATACAGTATTTTATAAATCAATGATCACTTCAGTTGTTTCTTGGGAAATTTATGTGAGGTCAAAAGTGTATACACAACCTTCACCAGGTCTAGGTAGGTTTTTTGTTTGTTTTCCAAACAACTAGTCTACAGCTGTTTCAGTGTTTCTTAATTATGTCTTTTTCTAAAATTTTTCTTGTTACATATCTATAAAGCATGGCGATTTTTTTTTGTGCAGTGAAACAAAAATTTCACAGTCTGAAATAGTTCAGGCATTAGATTGTTATGATAATACTTTCTGGAGAGAGATTATAAATCTGCCTGTAAACTTTTCAAAAATGTGATGAACATGTAGTGCTGGTTCTCCTCCAACACAACTTTACTAGTTATCTCATCAAATAGAACATGTGTTTTATCCTGCATATGGGATAAATAGCTATTATAATTTATTAGTGCTTTGCTGCACTGTTGTTCTGGTACAGGATAATGGAACTTTGTTGCAGAAAACTCTGGTGCCAGACGATAATCCCGGTCTATGGTATATATCACTCAACTAAATTTGAGTTTTCATCCTTGCTATTGGTTGTCAATTTATCTGATTGGCAGATCAGATAAATCCTGATCTTCATTGAAAGATTACTGAGAGTAAAAAAAAAAAAATAAAATTGAGGAATATAAAAATTGAGGATTGAGGTGTAGCTGAAGTGGTCAAGGTCCCCAGGGAAGAGGTGACAGGATCAAGTCTGCCAGACTTGGACAATGGTCTAAGGAATATGCTTGGAGTGGTCCTGTGCAGACCCAGGAGCTGAATTTCAATGGTCTTTGTGGGTCCTTTCTAGCACAGTATACTCTTTGAAGCTACAGGGAGATACTGAGTCAATCACATTAACCAAATGGGGCCACTGACCACATGGGAGCAATGTTTTGTCTTTTTTTGTTACAAATGCAGTTAGAAACCTTTCAGTCTTCAAAGATTGGTTTGTAGTACTGCATCAAACTTCATTCAGAAAGTTTCTGCTGCAAAAATATCAAAGATCTTTGTCCTCAAAGATTTGGAAAATTCTTACAGAGTGCCTTGTAGGAGTTTTTCAAATGCCATGTGAATCAAAAAAGTAGATCAGAGAAGTTAAGTTGCCTGAATATATAATTCTCTCATATTGAAAGAGTTAAATTGCTTTTGCACACATCGTCTCATGGCTTTCCTACCTTGGGTAGAGTCAAGCAGTGCAGCAGCTGCACAGAAAGCTTGTGCAGTGTCTGTTCTCTGGGGTTTTCAATGCAAAGACAAGATACCGCTCTGACCTCAAAGAGTCCTTGCTGTGAACAGGAGCTGGTTTAGATACCTCCCAAGTTTCCTTCCAACTGGAATTATCCTATGACACTATGGGGTTTTTAAATGAGTTTGTTTGAATGCTAAGAATATGACACTTGAAAATTTTACATTCCTAAACTTTCTTTGCTAAATCTTCGTATTTAAGCTCCTTTTAAAATCAGGACATTTTGAAAGAGTGAGACCTGACGAAAAGCAGAGACAGTATTATAAACAGTCTTGCATGTGTTGGTAGTTTGCATATTGCCTATCTCAAAGCACATCAAGAACAGTGACAATCAATTCTGACAGATGGCTGCTGTGAGAAGACACACAGTACTGTGCTGGCAAGTTAGGCATGGTGAGAGAACAGTTCAGCTTCTTGGAATATGTTGTTGTCTGAACATATAGAAGAAGACAACACATCCCTCTTATGCCATTAAGCTTGGAATGCTACAAAAAAAGTAGTTATCACCTGATTGAACTGAAACTTTGTACTGTACACTCCCTGGATAATTCTGGGAACACCAACATTTGCAAGCAGGAGTGTCAGCTGTTATTCTTTTTCCTAAATAGAAAACCCCTAATTTTCCAAAATTAAAGAAAAGGTCAAAAGTAATTAAATAAGCATAAGGTCTGTGTTGCTCTGTTTTCCTGATTCAATCAACCCAGAACTTCAGGGGATCAGTGGATTCAGCAAGGAGAAAAGGGACTCCTTTAAGAAAAGAGGGAATTTGGCTCAGACAATTCCAAGTCATTTGAGACATTTGAACATTGTTATAACAATAACTTGGTGATGTGGAAACAAGCTATAAATTAAGGTAGATTGTGCTTGGCTCTGTGATGCAGTAATATCATGGCTGTCATCAGGAGTATCAGCCATAGATATCTTGGATCTAAATTGATTCCAATTTCCTCACATATTTGTGCTCAGAAACCTTACAAAGGTTCTAGTCTTCCTTCATTCTCCATATGGAAGCACAGGCCAGGTTATAATGTAGCCTTCTTTGCACTTTAACTTTCACAGCTTTTTTATTTTTATAGAGTTCTTTCGAGTTATAGAGGGTTAATTTTTTTTCAAGCTGGAATACAAACTGGATTGATTAGGTTATCTTTTTTCATTCTGTCTGTGACTAGTGTTTAACTTAATTTTATTTAGAGCACAGCCTTGATGGTTCTCAACTTATTTTCTGTTTTTGTTGGTTAGATGTAAGTGAAATTATAGCCTAAGGAAAAAACAGGGAAATATTTCTAAAATCTGTGGGTCCTCAACTGATCTTATTTGCTGCAGCTCAGACCCTGCTTTTTTATTTGATAGTATAGCCAATGCTGTTATATTTTGTTCCCATACCTCTGGCTACCCATACAAAAGATAAAATCTTCATTGATACACCATGTCAGTGCACGAGTCAAATTACATTTAAAAAATCCAAACACAATATTTTTCTATATTATCTTCTCCTTATTTCTACTCTCTCTAAGCTTAAATTTATAAAGAATAATGTGGTTTAAATTCAAAACTTTAAAGAATATTTAATTAGTATTTAACACATAGTTTTTATGTCTGTTTTTAGAAAAGTAAAAAGCATATGTGACAGCTTTATAAAATAGTTATTGCTCATTAAAATATTTAAATAAGCAGCAAATGTAGCTTGCTCTAAGCTTAAAGCACACTCTTTAATACTTTAAAATAAGGGTGGATAGGCGGCATCATAAGGAATAGGCCGTTATGTTTTAGAGTTCATCTTTATTAAGAAAAGTGGAGGGTGCTGAAGCTTTTCAGTGTGTAATTCAACTACTGCAGTGCTGAAAAAGTTGGCGTTTTCAAACTAGAGACTAATGAGAGAGAATTTCTGAACAAGTGCTTGTGGCTCCCTCCAATGGTAGGAGGCTACAATTGCTGGGGCCATGGAGAGTAAAACCTGGAAATCGTCATCCTACAGTACCAACAACCCTAGGAAGGGCTAGATTGGTTGCCTTATGTGCTTAAAAGAAAATAATCTTGTGGGATTTTTGACCTGCACAGTACAAAAATGTCATGAACGGGGAAATCTTTCCATTGTAAATTAAATCTATAAGTGTGAGGAGAAATACACTGGTGATATGTATTTCCCCACTGATGAAATACATTTTTCCACTGTCAGAGGTGAAGAATTTACAGAATATTTAGATGATGAAGTTTCTACTGTTCTCCAGTAGGTCAATACTAAAAAGATAAATTTTAAATGATGTTAAAAAAATCACTTAAGGTAGGACAGTTAGTTGTTGCCTATGAGAGAAAACTTGAAAAGGGAAGTATCAGGTAAATTTAGTAAATACTAAACACTGTGTACAAACTCTAATGTTCTTTTCTACTGTCGAGACAAGTTTTGCAATGCCATTCACACTACATAAGATAGGATTTTCATCATCTCTAAATATAGCTTCTGGTCAAAGACAGAAAATCAAGCAACTTAATCCCACTGCAAAATGTGAGAACTAAAAGCTATTTATTATTTTCGAAAGACATATCTTTGTTGGCAATAGGGGACAGCATTTTAGTACACTGAGTGTAACTGAGGCTAGAATAAAAAACAAAACCCAGGTAAAATAAGAACAATATTAGGGACTCAGACAATAGAAAAATCAATTTATGTAGATATGATTTTATCTCTCTTCAACTGAACCTTACAAGACTTACAATGCATTATTCTTCAAAACTAAGTATATTCTAAGTAACTTACCAACTCCTGAATAGTATTCTGACAACTTTCTGGAGAGTAGTTAAAATGTGCAATTCTTTATTTATATGAAGTCTATAGAACAAAAGGCTACTGAACATACACTGTATGCGACTTCTAGTTTTGAATGTGTATAAACAGTCATAGAACCAATTTCTTAACCCGAAGGCCCTTACTACTATATTTTTTTTCGTTTAAATATAATTTTCTTACAGTCATGAGTGCTAATATTTCAGTGAGGTATATGGACCACGGTACTACTCGTAGATGATCTTCATCAGACACATTTTATTAATCACTGATTACATTGCGTATGTTGCTTTTTGAGGGTTGTAGTCCTATCTTCTGCTCCTTGCCTCTTTCTTCCAAACTTTTATCCTGTATATATGTGGAATTGTTATTTTCATCTATTTACTCTCCTGACCTCTGAAGGATAACTGCCAACAAAATTTTGTGTGTGACTCTTATAAGGATGGACTTTTATATAATGTTAATATTTATTTCAGTGCTAAGTAATGAATTGCAATACTGAGTCCCCCAATTTTCACTGCTTTTTTATAAGCTAGACTTTTCAAGCACAGTGCATTTTTCATATTTTCTTCTTTTTTTTACTTTGTTACTCACCAAAGGATGTAAAACACTATATTGCAAATAATCCAGTTCATCCAAATGAATGGACCGACTAAAGTGATTCTTGCCCCTTGTTCCGTACTATTTCTATGCAGTACATAGGGTTTTTTTTCCTGGCTAGTGTGTTAACTTAGGGGTTTTCTTTGCTTTTTCCATAATTTATTAACTTTGTACATATTAAGGCTCATGTCTGCTCTTCAAGTTTCCAGGTCTTCAGCTCAGACTATACCACAAGAGCCTTAACTTTTGTCTCCCAGACTACATTTTCCCTAAATCCTTTAGTATGTTCTGAGTTTTCTTCCTACTGGTTTTTAATGGACAGCTCTTCTTTTCTTTCTATACTGGGAGGACCATAGAAATATTTACATTTCCAAACTAGGGAAGAAATCCACTGTCATTATCAAAGGCTTTGTTAACTTCTTCATTTTCATGACTGGTATTACACATGAGGAGATGAATATATGGGATTTACATGGGTATGGTTAAGGGAACAAACTTAACTATTCAAAGAATTCCTACAAGAAATGTCTTTTTCCTATGATATTGGACAGAACATAAGATTGATATTCTTGGACCTTTTGAATTACTTCCTCAGCCAAAAGATAATCAAAATACTGCTGATGACCTGTTCAAATTTACTTCAGATTTTTATACTTTCAATTATATTGTGAATTCGGTATAATTTGCAAGGCATTTCTGGATGTGAGGAAAAACAAACACGCAGCCAAAAAAATCCCTACAGTAACAAATCACTAATGAAGACTGAACACTTTTGTGATAATTGAAGGATTCCTACAAGAGGAAGTGTAAGAACTATACTGAAACAGATATAACAAACTGATACAGCAGCAGGGCAGAGATGGACGATATCTCTGCAAGCATATCAATTGTCCTGATCTCTTCAAGCAACTAGGTATAAATATATAGGTGGTGCTGTTGACACACCTGAAGGACAGGATACATCCAGAGGGACTTGGACAAACTTGTGAAGTGGGCCATGGTGACCTCATGAGGTTTAACAAGGCCAGGTGCTGGTGCTGCACCTGGGTCAGGGCAACCCCCAGTGTCAGTCCAGGCTGGGGGATGAGCAGATGGGGAGCAGCCCTGCCCAGAAGGAGTTGGGGGTGCTGGTGGGTGAGAGGCTGGACATGAGCCAGCCATGGGCACTCCCAGCCCAGAAAGCCAAATGTGTCTTGGGCTCATCCAGAGCCCTGTGGGCATCAGGGCAGGGGGAGGGGGTTCTGCCGCTCTGCTCTGCTCTGGTGGGACCCCACCTGCAGTGCTGCATCCAGCCCTGGGGTCCCAGCACAGGAAGGCCATGGATTTGTTGGAGTGAGTCCAGAGGAGGCCACTAAGTTTATCAGAGGGATGGACCAGTAGTAGTAAAATAACAAAGAAATAGGTGCTGGTCATAGTTTTTATCGAACAAACCAAGAGTTACCTTGTTTTATACCACTCAGAAGAAGAGAAGCACATTAGCAATTCTCAGAGTAAAGAATTTCTATGTGTCATAGAACTACAACTACTAAAAGATGTGCTTTTCTGTCTTCTGCAGTCCATTATTGTAACTCTGTCTTGCTTCCTGGCACCAAAGGGGAATCTAAGAGAAGAGGAACACAGAGTTTACTGGGATAATTTAATTGTCTGCATGTAACTCAGTAGGGAGTAAAACTAGGGTCCAAGCAGCAACATAAAGCTGAAAAGACAGCTCAAAGAACTATTGCTACATTAACATAAATGTATTACTTATAAGTCTATTAAAATTCTTTAAGCTACAGTATAATAGTAGGCTCACCTAATTTTTCCATCTCTTTCTAACAGTTGTGGTACATGAAAAATTATGGAATCAAATGCCAGCTTCTGATCTTTGCAGGGGCTGTGTCTTCAACAAAGCTGGTTGTGCTGTTTGGATTTGGCTGCCTTAGGATCTACATGTTTTCCAGCTTACTTGTGTGCTAATGTGAGTGGTTGCTGAAGGCCACAATGCCTGAAAAAGGCTTCAAGAATCAGAAATGTCCTTGAATAGTTTTATTTGCTAATTATTTGGTTTAATCAGTCCATAGGCAAGACTAGATCTTGAATGTCAAGTTGGTGTGAGGTATTGAGGAGACTCTAGGATCATGGAGTCATAGAATGGCCTGGGTTGGAAGGACCTTAAGGATGATCTAGTACCAACCACCCTGCCATGGGAAGTGACACCATTTAGGTAGAAGAAGCAGTTGATTTCTTTGTTTCTTTGGATTTAATGTTTTTATTACTATTTCATAATCTCTTCCTTATATATATGTATAGGTATTCCTTATATATATATTTCCATATGTTCAATCTTTTATAGGTATAAATAATAGTATAGAGTCAATCAGAAAAGATGCACTCAGCAGTCAGAAAGCAGGCTCCTATACCAGGGTTGAGCGCAATGGTATGGCTGGAAGATATGACCTATCTAAAAACTGCATCCAAATTACAGAGAACAAATTCTTTCATGATTAGCTAAATCATAATAATTTAAGTGGTTTTTTTTTTTGAGAAAAAAAAATCATCAGCCATGAAGGCAGAAAAAAGAAATAGAAACCAATGCAGGCATGACTGAGTAAAAATGATGTCAGAGTCAGATATCAAAAATGACGTCAGAGTGAAAAACACAACATTTGTTGCAGCAGGGCTAAGCAGCCACCTTTTAATGTCACCAGATTCCACTGTTTCTAAGTGAATGTTAAGAACTGTGACTATCTGAAGTCTAAGGACAAAATTCAAAATGCTCCAGCTTGTGCAATGCTGGTGTTAGCTAATGCTGCAGTATAATTCTGCCTGTCTCCTTTTGCTTCTATAAATTCTTAGAAGAGCTAAATTCTCAGAACCGTGCTCCCAGAGTGGTATCTACCTCCAACAACCCTTTCTCAGGCAGTTTTTCGGCCTCACCCTCAAAATGCCTTTCCTGCGGAGCTGTCACGGACCGAAACTGTGATATGCAGAGACCTCTGGAGACTGGAAAAGCGAACTGCATCCAGGGGTGTGCAGGGATAGCTCCGGGATATGCGGTGGTGGGAGAGCTCGAAAGCTGGCTGGAGAGACAGTAAGGGAACTTTCATCCTCTTTTAACATGTGTAGTAAAAGTCACATTCTTGAAAGTGATAGAGGTTACCTTATTTCTTCGAAGCTATTAAAAAAGAAAAGTAGATTATATATATATATATATCTCATTTTTACTATTTAAAAGAAAGCCACAAACCCAAAAGACATTAGTTTTCCTTGTGTAAAAAGACAATGTTAAATAACAGAATCTTGAAAACAGCTGTGAGTTTAATTCCTGTACTGCAAGCTCCTAGAATTTTGAATCCCTTTATGAATTCATTGATGTATATAACTGCTCGTTTTTTACTGACGTCTGTTTAGAGGCCACATCTCTTAACATTGTCTGAGAGATGTCACAAGTTCCAGTGGAGTTTAGAGCTAATTACTCTGAAAGAGACCTTTGTGGGATTTTCATTAGCCATGCTTATAATTCAGACCAAGGTATTCCCTCATTTATTTTCCCAGGGAGCAGCTCTTGCTATGTTTGACCATGAAAACATTGTGCTCACCTTGAAGCACACTGAAATTTGTAACTACAGCTACAGCTCAACCTTTGTGTGGCTGCATCTGTACTTTTTAATGTTATTCAGTGGCTCCAAGTCCTCATCTATGTGTTAGGTACCAGTCATTGCTTCACTGGGTCATCTTTTAGTGTTTGAGCACAGGGAATCTGACTTGGAAACAGGAGCATCTCTTTGGCAATAATTTTCGTCTTGCAGTGGTCTTTCACACAACTGTTACAATGCATCCTCTGTTTTTCTTCTTAGGCCTTGATTGTTGATGTACTGCTAATAACACTTACTGCGCACTTCAAAGTTCTGATTTTGTAGATGAAGCCCAGAGAGAAAGCTGCATGTTTGCAGGTTGTTGGAAAACCACCATGCAGATCAAAAATCAGATCCCAATTATTTCAACAAAAAATGTTCCTGCATTCAATTTCATAAAGTCTTTGCCCAAAAGTGGAGTTGACTAAGCCAAACTGCCAACTCTCTGCAAAGTGTGCAGAAAAGTGGAGTTTATTTTTGAATTAAATGATAGTCACATGCAGGTAGGCGTCTGTCTGGCTTTTCAGGTCTGAAATGCTCATTAAGCTTATGTTTTGCTAATGTTACTTCATGGAGCTATCCCTGTGTCAAGCCATTTTAATTGCCAGCATGGAAAACTGCTGACTGCATCAAAGGAAACAAAGATAACTCTTTGCAATATGAAAGCAGGCAAAGTAGCAGAAACAAAAATTCCAACACTGGAAATTAGTTTTGCCTTGGGTTCTGCAATATTTTCCATATCACAATACTTTTTTTTTTGCCATTTTCATCATATGCATCAGAGATGTCATGTGTATTTCTAACGGCTTCAATGCCTGTGATTTTATTATACCTACAATGTAACTTCAAAAGTTTATTTTTCAAATCTATTTTTCCTTCAGGCTATTACATAGGTTTTTAAGTCACTTAAGAAATCGATATGAATGTCTAATTTCCCCAAGTTGTCTTGGACATTCATTAAAGGTCTTTCTCCTAAAATTGTAGAACAAAAGCAGAATTTTACTTTTTGACACTTAGCACCCTGTGAATTAAACTTCCTCTTTTTGTCTAGAGAACTTGAAGAAATAAAAAGCAGGCCTATTAATCTGTTCTCAAATTCCCCTGTGAACAGAATTTCTAAAACTTCCAAATGAACCTGCCAAATAAAAGTTGACAATAAAATACAATCTGTAGGAGGGAAAATAATCTGCTAGGCTGTGTCTGAAATAATTCACTAGAGTTCAGCAGACCTTTTTCTCCCAGAAGATTTAAGCCTTGCTGAGGGCAGGCTGGAAGGTATTTTGTGGAGGCAGTCTGCTTTGAGACATGTGTACATAGACACTGAAAAGCTAGAGGTAATTTTCATAGGTTTTCAAAATGCATTTCAAGAAACAATGTGTGTACTGACATCCAGACTTTCAGGGTCACTTCCCTGAGAACACATTTCATTCTACCAGTCTCCATGAACAGCAGCACTGTGCTTCAGGAGAGAAACTAGTTCAATATATGAAATACTTGAAACTGGTGTTTAATACATGCCTGTAGTGATAAATTGTGAGGTGCATTGACTTTAGTTTTGCTTTGAGCATCCAGCCAGTGGTACTGAAAAACATGCTCATTATTTTGTACATTTTCATCTAAGTGCTGCTCTGGTGGTTGGTGCATTGCTCCCTGTCAGTTCTTGTGTTCATCTAGTTTCACCTGTAATGAACTTTAATTAGATGTGCTGGGGCTTAAACATTTTTTCTTTTTGAAGTCTTAACCGCATGACCCTGTGTTTTTTAATTTTCCCATAACGTTAGAAAGAGATGCACTTGTGGGAATAAGAGGAGCTGATTTCCAACCTCACTTCTAACTCACCACTAAACCATCTTTTTTGGGTCTTCCTTTTTTTAAGTTAAAAAAAGGGTGAGGGTTCAGATTTCAGAGTGTTAAAGGAAGATCTCTGTTTAACTGGTATTCTTCTGTCCTGGGGTGAGGTTTTATGAAATCTGAAGATCCATGGTATAAACATAAAATGATAATCTAGTAACTTTAAAGTATGGTTATTAAAAGTCTTTTCTTACAACAAGAATAATTATTAGTGGAGAGCTGATTTTTGTTTCAGTAACTTCTTCGGAGTTAATAGTTGTCAGAAGTAGTTACTGAGTTTAAAAAAAAAGCAAACAAACCAAACATTTTCTAGACAGAAAGTTAGAAAAAACCACTAAGTGATCATCATACCTCTTCTCAAAAAAAAAATTAAAAATTAAATTAATGAATCCTGTTTATTTTTGATAGATTTCTGTTCAGTATCGGTTACTGTCTATGCCAAGTTTTTACAATAGTTAAACTGGGGATATCTGGCTAGGTACTCGGAACATCTTATCTGGCGGATAAGAATGTCCAAAATAGACAAAAATTTTGCAACCAAAAATTAGAAAAAAAAAGAAATTGAGCACATCTGTCCCATTTTCTTTGGGTTTCTAGGTTACTGTTTGAAAGATTTTTAAGAAAATACCTTTTGTTTTTCCTTCCTGCAAGTACAGTATTGAAGTTGAAAGGCCTAATTGCACTTTGTGAAGGGACTAAAGTAGCTACTGCACTTCTGATTCTTTGCCAGGAAAATCCTGTGTAGGTTAGGAAGAACTGAGAAGGGGTCTTACTTCCTTTTGTGGTCTTCATGTTATACCTTATGTAGTTAAGACCCAGACTGTAAATAATAAATGGTTCTAGTAGCATAATATGGAAATTTATGGTGATTTAACCAGAGTCTAACACTTCAATAACAATGCATTAAGATGATTATTGACCCAGTTCTGGGTTTATAGTTAAATGTCAAATCAGAAGGATTATAAGTTTTGTAAGCCTACAAATGGCTACATCCAAAGTCAAAATGAAAATAGTTAATGCACTGACCACAAAAATTATCAACCCTTTAGGCTGTTGGCAGACCATGACTCCTGAGTTAGGGTAGAAGATGTTCTTATCCATTCCAAATATATTTATCATACAGATTCAGGAACAATCATGCTGTTGTCCTTCTGTGGCATCACATTGCAACAGTAGCCTAATGGTGATTCTGAACTAGGGTTATATAAATCTTTTATTTCTAAAAAGCTCAGGAAAAGGAAAATAACTAAAAATCTCCCTTGTCTCATATAACCATTATTCACATTTCATATCTTTGAGGCCTCACTCCTCAGCTTGAGAAAAGCCACCTTTTCAAGAAAGAGATGCACTTTTTTGACTTGCACAAGATTTATGGCTATTATATTATATTCAGATAGAGATTACATGATTTTTGTAACTTCAGAAATCTAAAAAAAAAAAAACTTACAATGAAAGAAGATAAATATTTCAGTTAAATTTCAGGCAAATCTCTTAAATGTTTGAGTTGGCTGTATTGCCAATGTACCTGAGGCAAATGAAATTACTATAAAATTGGTAGGAAAACACAGCTGTGTTTCACATCTACCACTTTGCTCTGCTAGCAGTTGTCCCAGGCAATTCATCCTAACTACAAACAGATATAGGCAAGCCATCAGCTGATAAAAACATGGATTGTAGTCTTGGTGATTGATGGTTAGGAACATCTTAACACCAGCTATTTTTTAGCAGCTCCAAAACCCAAAAATGAAAGTACAGGTCATAAAGTATGGAGTGGTCCTTCAAGAGTTATTTTGGTTTATTTTGTTCCAAAAGAATAATTTAAGCATACACAAATCTATTACTCCCACAGCAGTTTCATTTAATGCCATTTGAAAAACAAGAAAACAAATCACAGAAATTAAACATAATTGTGTGTACTAGAGTTGCCCACATAATCGTGCATGAATGTGGACACATACTATGTTTAACAAATCAGTTTCTCACAAAAAAAGTCAGAGTTGATGAGAATTATTCAGTCATGTATCACTAGGGAAAAGCAGATGCTGCTAAGATTGTGCACTTCTGTGCACGGTTCTTCAGTGTTCTGCAGCAGTAACCCAGAGGTATCTGATAGTCACCAGGGAGAAATTAATTGAAGTGGAGAAAACACCAGTTGGCATATTAATTTTAAAGTTCTAAGGTACTGGATGAATTAGACATAGCAACTGGTTATGTTCAAAGGGGAGAGTATCAGGCTGCAGGTATCTTAGCAGAATAAATCTTGAGTCATTTAATTAGATATCTTGGCACACAAGAAGAAGGGTGTTGTAAATGAAATTTAGTAATGACATGAAGCTGGAAGCCTTAGCCTTGACAGAAGAGAATGAAAATGTCAAATAAGAAACCTATAGAAACTGAGTGAGAGAAGTGGGATGAAGTTAAATACTATAAATATAGATTCCATTTGTATTAGAGGCGAACATCATTCACCCTGCCATGAGAGTGACCATCTTAATTTGATTGGATGAAAAAAACCATGATAAATCTAGAATTCCAAACATTTAATAAGATTGATGTCTAACATTAATTCTCTTTCTAGGCACTCACTTTCCAGGAATTCCTTGCAAGTGCTTTTCTATACCCCCGGGAGATGGTTTTCTAAAGGTAAAGAGATGTTCTGTCAGGTGTCTGCTGCATGGCTGTGGAGATATTTGTAGCTTTTAAAAACTAATGGTGGTGGATAAAATCTGTAAATCTTTCTGCCTACCCAAAACAAATCTGGTTTTGCATTACTGCATGTCACCCCACCTATTCAGCATTTTCCAGTAGTTATCCCGAAGCATTTAACAGTCAGTCACACAGGGACCAAACCTGTATGTCCACTATCAGGCTTAAAAACCAGAGGATAAGTTCTTCCTGTTTCTTTGCAAAGATGGCAAGGGTTTAGAATTACATCTAGATCTGAGTGAACAACCCCCGTCTACCTCTCCACAGCCCAGATGACTTTTGGCAGAACCAGTGTAGGTTAATTAATTGAACTGGAGACTAATCAACTGAACTGGAAAAAACACTGATAGGCATGTCAGTTATAAGATGATGAGGAAAGGGACGAATATTTCTTTAGGAAGTCCTAGTGCAAGGGTGCTAAAGTTATCTTGGAAATGCCAAAATGGTTTTTTTTCCCCCGGAAATAGGCTTTCATCAAAATGAAGGTGTTGCCTTAGGGTTTAACCCTTATATTTTTCAAATCCTGCATTGTCTGGCGTGTATGCTTTATATCTCATTGGTTGCTGTTCTCTATAGACAAAACAGTGCCACTGTGTACTTACCAAGGAGATTCAGGCTGCCCAGACCCGAGCTTCTAAAGGGGGAGGGGGGGGTTTGGAGCGAGCTAGGGGGAAATTGTAAAGTTTTAATTGGTAAATCTATTCTGATATGTGAATGGACCAAACCTATAAAAGTGTGGAGAACTCATGACTCATCGTCCATTTTGGGTGATGCCCAAAGGAGGGGGGCTTTGTCTGCCCTAAATGTACCTTTGAAGGCCCTTCAAATAAATATCCACCTTTTATTCCCTTACTTCTGCCTGGCCTCAGTTTTTTGGCACCCTAGATGGGACAGTGAGATATCTAAAACAATCCTCTGGGACTCAGAACATCCAGCCCTGCCCCCCACTGCCGGCACCCCGGGAAGTAGTGCCTGCAGTCCAAGAGGCAAAGGAGCCCAAGAGCCCAGACATTCTCCAGATTCAGCACAGAGGCACAGAGGTGGTGTTTATTTGCACTGTGTTTGGGGATCTCTTGTATTTTGTGGGGGACTCAGGGAGTCCAGGGGGGGTTCGTTTCGACCTTTCTTCATTACCTTCTTCATTTGGACCTTTTGGCATCAAAGGGTACAACAAAACAAATTTTATAGTTTAATTATGTATTTTACTTTAAAGGTATTTGATTCTTTGTTTTTAATGTACTCAATTTAGTGTTTCCATATAGCAACAAATAGATTCTAGAATCAAAGTTGTCAAAATATGGAAGTAGAACATTTTAGACATTATTTAGAAACCATCTCTTGGACAGAAAATGTTAGTGCCATATCACATTAGAAATTTATTTCTCCCTATCTCCATTTTATAATCCTCTCAAATAATACATTATAATTAAATAAAGGATACTTTACAGGTATTTTTCTTCATTACATCTTCAATTTACATGGAATGTGAAGTACAAAGTCAGGGGTTGCTGAATGGCTTAATTTAAAATTCTCAAATAGTCATGATGTGTTTCATTTCATGTTGTGAAGAACAAAAAGGAGTGTAAAAATTTACAGCTAAGGGTTGATGAGGACTTGAAAAACAAGACATTTGTAGCACTGTAAATATGCTGAAGTACTACTAGGGAGTACAAAGTATAATAATCGTGTTTACTGAAAAGAAATGCGGAATGTGTAGTAAAGAGACAGCAACCATATATAGAAATCATGGGCAATAAGAATTTTCTAGCGCAAAACATGTTAGTTCCAATCTTCAGAACCTGTTATTGATTGTGTTTCATGAATACCAAAACCCTATCACCACTTGCTTTTGTTTCCCACTTTTCAATTTATATTCTTCAGAGAAATTGATTTTCTTTTTAATGAGTCAATTGTAATCAATACTTGTAGTGAATTACAGTCATGTTCTTTAACATGTTCCCTTCTCCACAAGGAGATCTACAGCACACAAAGCAGTCTCCTGAGCACCCACATTGTTTACAATAGGATTAATGAATAAAGTGAACTTTTCTTCGTGTAGGCTTGGGCTTGTTTTGGCTGGGTTAATTTTCTTCCCAGGGGCTGGTATAGGGCCATGTTTTGGATTTGTGCTGAACACAGGGTTGATAATACAGAGATGTTTCTGTCATTGCTGAGCAGGGCTTCCACAGAGCCAAGGCCTTTTCTGTTTCTTGTACCCGCCATGCTGATGAGGGGGCTGGGGGTGCCTGGGGGCGTGTGAGGTGACACAGCCAGGACAGGTGATCCCAACTGACCAAACGGATATTCCAGACCATATGGAATTGTGAGCAGTTATATGAAGTGGGGAAAAGGAGGAGGAAAGGGGACATTTGGTGTGATGACACTTGTCTTTCCAAGTACACATAAGGCCCTCCTCTTCTGGAGATGGCTGAACACCTGTCTGCCCATGGGAAGCAATGAATTCATTCTTTGGTTTGCTTTGCTTGTGTGCTTGGATTTTGCTTTCCTTATTGAACTGTCTTTACCTCAACCCACGACTTTTCTGGCTTTTATGTTTCCAGTTCTCTCCCCAGGATCCTACTAGTGGGGCAGTGAGTGAGAGGCTACGTGGGGCTTGATTGCTGGCTGGGGTTAAACCATGACAGAGCTTAAGGTCAAGCAGTTAAAAACATAAGCTTCATTGTGACTAAGAATCAGAAAGAGACTTAGACAAACACTTTTTGCACAACCCACTATTGTGAGGCATTGTCAGTCATTTTCAGGTTTGGGGAATTACCTGTAAAATTGTAGTGTCCTTAGATAGCAAGTTTCAAGTGCCCAAACAATACCCCTCAATCACCAAAAACCATAACTGTATTGATAACAAGGCCATTCAATATAATCTTTAATACTCTTGGATCATGCTTTTCATTACTGTAAAATACTGTGGTTTTAGTGTTTATTTACTTGTCAGGTATCTGACAAAATGCTATTGGAATGGAAATAATGAGACCTTTTCTTTACTTGCTAATGAGAATTACCTTTTCATATAAACTCAATTGCTTTCAGCTTTCTTATCAACAATTACCTTTGCATAAGGGCATCTTTTCATTATGGCCTTTCTTTATTTGTCATCCTAATTAGACTTTTCTTTTCAGAAGGCTTCTAAGAGATGAAAGAATGACATTGACATAATTATCAATCTATCTCACTTTAAGGAGCTGCCTACCCACCAGGTAAATTCAGGGTACCATGCCTATTAACTATTGCACGCAGAAACACTAAGACTCCAGGTTTATTTCAGCGGATTGATACAGAAGTAGTTGGTGTTACACAAAAAGTCTCATCATTAAGTTTTCCTAAGACTGTATCTTAAAAGTAGAAAATATATACTAGTTACTGGCTAATTATTTCCAAAACCATCAGATTTTGACTCCAAATAGCAGACAGTGTTTTAGAAGTAGGATATCTCAATGTTTTCCTGTGTAAAACTCTACCATGAGTTAGCAAAGCAATCTCAAAATTCAATGTTTTTTTTCACAGTGAGGCACATAGAATGGAAATAGGTGAGAACAGGAAACAAAACGAAAAGCACATGCTGAGATTTAGGTTTCTCCAAACAAAGTAGGAGCAGCCAGTTTTTTGATGCCAGGCCCATGGAACTCAGGGGAGAATGGAAATGTCACTGGTTGAAGGCCAGGTTGGTATTTCTTCTTGCAAAATAAGGAATCAGTGACTTCTTTGAGACTGCCACCAAGCACTCTATTATTCTTCATTTGTTATTCCTTTGGAAAGAAACATTCAGACTGATTTCCCTTTCTGAAGCAGGACTTTTCAAAAGACTCTCGAGAATTTAGTAACATTTTATTTTTGATAGTGTGACTTTACCCCACAAACCTGCCAGATGAACTCTCCAATGGCTAGACATAATAATAATAACTTAAGATACTTGTTCCATAGTCTGGAGAAGTCCACAAACTTGTAAAATGCAAACAAGACTTTTGCTTTGGGAAAAAAAGTGAGTACAGTTGGCCTTTTAGAGAATGCCAAATGTACTTATCTCCAAATTATTTTATTTTCCTTAAATGTCTAGTACTCTTATCTTGCCAATGTTGCATGTTGTACTACCTCTCTTCCTTTCTATACATTCAGTTTTTAATACTCATAACACATCAGCAGCCAGAGCTGTCAGTATCCATGGAGTTTTTTGTGTTTTCTGGAGACCTGACCTTCATCTACCACATGTTTCTGTTTAATATTTCTACCTAGATAACAGACATATAAATGTAAGCAAACATACAAGTAAAAAAAATCCAGTGACTCATATATTATTCATTTAATGGTTCTAGGCTTTCATAAGAGACAGTTTGTTTTGGTTTTTTTTAGTGTTTTAATTATTAACAAGACCACTTATGGAAATAACTTGGAGCATTATCCAATATTGATTTGTTTCTATAGTCTGCAGAATGTAAGTATGAACCCTGATGGTCTATGAATTGGGATTTAGTCATTTTCCTAATTTTCTTCACAGTTAGCATTAATACTAAAATAGTCCATAACACTGTTTTCTTGCATATGAACAGCTGCAAATACTCTTGAATTGTAGTGTGCCAATATCTTGTGAAGCCACATAGGAGACCCCTATCAAGAGACGTGTGTATCTGTAAAAACACTCCGTATGTGCATAAGGATGAGTATGATTACTCAGTATATAATATTTTCTGACATCATCAAACAATTGGAAGGAAGCATTCAAATTGTCTAAAAGATATGTAATATTGATGTGGAATTTTCACATGTTAAATGCATGTTAGCAGGCTGTCTTACATTCTTTCTTCTCTCCATGAACTATTTTACTGTTTCTCACAGACAACAAATATTATGCATGCAACCCATCATGCTCCATGAGGTCCTCTTCCTTTTCATTGCATGTGGGCAAAATTTAAACCAGTTTGAAGCTGAACTTAGTTCTTGATTGCATTCAAGACAATTTATCTTTAAAGAGTAATTCCAGGCCTTTTTGCTGATAGACTGTAGCTAGATATTAAGTGACAAGGAGGATCAGAAATCAGACCTGCCATCTCGCCTTTTGTAAGTTAAGCATTACCAAGGAAGGTATGTGCATTCTAAACTGTAAATCCAGTAAGAAGTGTCTAAATTTTATATGGAGTAGTTCTTTCATATGAAAGATTCTGCCTCCTTTGAAGAGTACCAATTCCACCAGCTTTCTAGGTTTGGGGAAGGGCTATTCACAGCTTTTCTTGAATTTCTAGCTATTTAATACAAATTGTAGGCACTTAATGATTTAGAACATCAAGATCATGATTAACTTGTCTTTCTATTGAGAGAGCTGGGTTTGTTATAATAACCATTAATACAAAAAAAAAATCAAGTTCTTCTGCAATATCTTGGAAAACTTTGATTAGATTTACTGACAATTTTTCAAGAGCAAAATTACATACTTCATAATATTTCTTATCTGAAATTATAGAGCAACGTACATGGAATATGATGTAGAATTTATGCTGTATGGTGGATGAAACTATAAAAGTTTAATATTTAATCATAGTTTGATAAATCAAAGTAACACCATATGTTCATTATATATATTTATACATGGTCATAAAATACTTTATACTTAATGTTGTATGACTGATCATGACTTATGTGAAACTCTTAAATGACTAAGAAGTGGGAAAGTATTCTGTGAAACTAATCAGGAGATAAAAATTGAGGTTGTGGTAACATTTTGTTCTGCTATCATAACAGTTCCATAAAGGTAACTTACCACCTCCTTAAGGAAAATGAGCCCAGACAATGAGCTCATATCCATGCATCCTGTGCTTTGACCAGTACAGATAAAAGCCTGGGCATGCCACTCTAACTGTGCTGGCAGAGCCAATTTAATGTAGAGCAAGATATTACCAGTAGAACCTTGAAATCATATAAGGATGTCAGAAGTTTAAAGGTTTTTTTATCCATCTTTTCCTATGTTTCTGCCAGCTATTAATCATGAGCCCAGCTATACAAACATCACTATTACAAAATTTAAGAACAAAAAAGCAAATGCTGCAGAATCAGAGAATTTCAAAGTCTTTTTTTATTTTGCATGGGTAACAAACACATAGATGAGATATTAATTGTTGCTAGTGGAAGACAGCTTTTCTATTCATTTCCTGAGTGAAATTTGAAAGGAAACACATACCCTGAGGATATATTTAAAGAAAGGTGTGTGAGAGCTGTGTTGGAGTCTGTCTCAGTTATGACAGAAAAGAAAACAGACATCAACTGTATTGTTTTGTTAAAAAACAAACAAACCAAAAAAAAAGCAAAAAGAAGAAAATTTATCTGGGCAACTGTTCCCATCTTCCACCTCCAAATCTCATGACCAAAAATCCATTTTATTAATTGCTAATAATGTTATTATATTTAATACAAGTCATTAGTTTAAATTACTTTCAAAGCTATGGAAAGAGTGCTGAGAGAAGTCTGTCTTCAGACTCAGCCAGTTTGATGCAGAAATTATTATTTGGCAGGAGATTCATATACTATTTGCACCAGTCTGAAGATAGAACAATTATAATTTTTCCAAAGCATTTCAAACACGACTGTTTATTACTAGAGTTACGAAGTCAATATTACTTTTGAATTAATGGGGTACCTACTATTGCAAAAGGTTTAAATTTTAATTATCCCTTAAGAAGAACTTTAATAAGACTAAGTGTAAAAAAATGACTTTGGACTATAACTTTGAATACTTTCATATTATTTTCACTATGATCAAAATACCTTTTTTAATTTTGTTCCTCTGAGACAATCAGGGTCTATAAGATTCTTCTAAGTTTTATGAACTTTAAAATTTAATCTGGAATGAATTATGGAAGGTAAATGTGGGAAAAAAAGGGTTATGCAAATATCATTGTTTCTTATGAGAGGAGAAACACAGATTATGGAAATATCATTATGCAGACTCTATCTTCCAGCCTTTCTGTAGCTGACACATAGATGCGTATTTGATTAGCAAGAGAGAAGGACAACAGATATTAGTGATGTGTCTTGCACTGATAATTCTACATTGCTCACTGCAAATGAAATAACTCCCATCACAGTTTTGCATTGCTCTTGCATCAAAAGGTCTGTCTTACTGCTCAATATACAGAGATAACTGGGATAGGCAGGTGGTGCAGGTAGACATCATCCCATTACTGTTGTTCCCCAATATATCCTTCCTCTTATTTATGTCTTATTGTCTCTTACACTCACTACCTATTAAAGGGGGAAATTGTGCACAGCAGGAATTCAGAAATCCTGCACTGTGACAATCAGTATTTCCTTTTTGTTGGGGAAGATAAAAGGAAAAGGAGAATTTCAATGATTCATATGAAAATGATAGCTAGTTCCTGCTGAAAAGTGAATTATTTATTTGATAACAATGTGCCATCTAATAATAACTCAGCAGGGAAGTGAACTAAGCAGCATATTCATCAGCACAGGGGATTCCCAACCAAGTGATTATCTGCTTTTCAAATTTTATATTGAAAGCAGACTGCTGAGAATCTCTGCAGTAGTTATCATTACTTTCAATCTATGTAGACAGCAGTCCCTGTGCACAGTGAATATTTATTGTCATAATGAGGGACCAAGTCAGTTGATAATCTTGGGTCTAGTACTAGATATCCAGCATGAAATAACCTGTAGAATCATTATCTTTTTAACATGAAATAACAACTTGTAGAATCATCATCTTTTTCTCCCCCTTGCTGTCTTTTGTTATTGAGGGTTTTGGGGTTTTGTTTTAGGTTTTAATTCATGGAACTGATCTAAATTATTCAAAGGCAGTGGTACAATCTACTTTATGTGGCTGAGCCAAGTCCTATTTGATCATGTTCTCTTCTATTCATATTCTGTTTAAGTAGAAGTCATGCCTTGCAGCTAGATAGGAACCGTGTGACAGACCGTGCATCCTTGTAAAAGATTGCTTGCTGTTAGGAAAGCTGAAATTCTAATTTCTCTGAAAAATAACTTTATGTGTTTTAATGTGGCAACAAATTCAAAGCATGGTTGTATTACTGAACTTGAGAAAATTGTTGTGGAATTATATCAGACATAATCAGTCTTCTCCACAAAGCTTGAACTGCAAACTATAGCTCTAATCCTGCAGAGACGACCACCTAAGGGTGACATTTATCTCTCAAACACTATCACTGTTGATGACATCAACTGAAGTGCTGGAATTTACAATTTACAGACAATAAAATAAACATCTTTAGAAACGGTCATATTTAAAACTGTAGAAAAAATGCACATGTGACAAATTGTTCAAGAGTAGCTAAGATCACAAACATGCATCTATGGTGTTATACAGCTGGAAGTCTGGACACACAGGCCACCAAGAACATATGAGAAATGGTTATGAATCTGACGGAAAGTCTTTATCCCAACCAAAGTGATCAGGACTTTCCTCTGCACTCAATTTTTCCCCCAACTTTTATTTTTGATAGATAACAAATGAAGTGGTCACAAGTTCATGTGATGGACACTTCTGATGTGTCCAGAAGCCATAAAGTGGCTGAACTGGACTCTAAACCAGTTTACTTTCTCCTTTTGCATCTTATATTAAATAGTAGCAAATAAATTTTTCAGCTGCTGAATTGATTTTCAGGAAATTTGGCTATTTTTCTTCACAAATAAGAGGGTCGTGTTGTTTCAAGATGATAGCATATAAGTAATTTGTTTTATTTAAAACCCCCATGCATTTTTTAGAACAGTTAAAAACAACTGAATTTGAAATAAATCTCTTTCCATGCAGAAGTTAGTTCATGTTAAGAAAAGAAGCTGCTTTTTTTGAAGTGGAGTTTATTTATTATTTTCTTCTGAATTTAAAAATGAGACTGGATATATTTTCTGTCTACTGTGACACTTTTTTTTAATACAGGAGGATATAATAATTTTCTATTTTTTAATAATGAAGTAATTTATCTCTGAGTGGCCTAAGAAAATCACTACAATACATTGCAGCCCTCCTTTGTGTTCTGCATTATGGACTGGTAAATTTTGGCTGTGCTTGCATAGGCTTGGATTTGACAAGGTTATACGTTCAATTAACTTGAGTAAACTTGTTACTCAAAAGTTTGAAACTGATTGATTAAGAGTATAAATAATCTGTGTTTTTTCATTACTATCACATTTTTCTCACATACTAAATTGGGAAAGATAAACTCCGGAGCACTCTAATGAATTGCTAGGAATTTGTGGTAGTTATCTAATGGTACATTTCGTTTGGAATGTAATTTATTTTCTTCAGTTTAATTGACTTGTTTAGTCAAATATCACACTGTCAAGCTGAGCTTTTGAAAAAGGTATTTCACCAGTTTGCTAAACTATGAACTCATACATATCTAATGAGGCTTCAAAGCAAAGCCTAGTACATGCACATGGGGTAGGAAGATCTCTTCCAAAAAGAAGAAACTGTTAGACAAAAGTAAAAGACACCCTTCTGGTTTGAAATTTTCTTGTTATTCCACAATGTATATCCTTAACAGCATTTAAAAAGAAGAAAAACAAATTAGAAAAGCTGGAAAGTTGTTGGTTTTTTTATCATAAAGAAAACCAAACACCTTCTGTCCCCCAAAATAAGATCTTTTTTTTAAATTTTGAAAGTTAAAAGAAGAATGTCTCCATTAATTATTTTTTCATCACCATGAAAAAGAGTCTTCATTATCAAGGAAAACTTCATGTTAATGAGATAGCTAATGATTTTTTGTTATCAGAAGAGATAAAACACTTCAAAATGACTGAATGAAATATTACTTAACAACATTCATTGGGTTTTGTTTGTTTTGATTAACTCTATGAACTTTGGTTCCTGAGTGCTTTTCAAAAAAAGAGTTCATCTTTCTTCTTAACTGTAGTGAAAAAAAGCTTAAGTCTCAAGACGACAGATTGTATATTTTCGATCAAAACTAAAAAATACTTAATTTGATTTTGCTGGGGTCGCTATGACAAGCTGTTGACTGTGCAATTGAATTTTTAGAAGATGGGTTTTGCTCCATGTCTCATGGCTGGATTACCCTATATCTAATAAGAGATGTACTTTGTTCAGTGAGGTATTTCTAATCTCTTTCTAGTTTTAATATTATACCTGACCTCACACTGCAGATATACAAGAAAATCTGTGGGTAACATGCTGCAAATTTTCCTTGGTGAAAGCACTAATCTGTTTCCATCCCTCAAGTTAAGAGGAAATTGTCCAACAGATGGAAAATTTACTGGGGATGGAAGAGCATTTGTACAAACCTTCCTTCCTTAAGAAACCAGATGAAAAATCCCCACAAAAATATGATGGCTTTGAATCAGCTTAAATACTTGGTGAAGCAATATTAGCACCTGCAATGCAGATCTCCATTGCTATAAGGACTTCAGTTCTTCACACATTTCCTGCAGGGTTTTTAATCCCTCAAGTTAAAAGCTTTAGTAGTCTACACCCGAGTCCCATGGCACTACTCTTCAGAAAACAGACACAAGACATAACTTCTAACATTTTTATGCATCAATAAATGCCTTTCGGTTATAGGGTAATTTTATGCCCTCTTGCCATCCCATTTAATTTTAAATTTATGTATTGACTTTTAGTATTCCAATTCTCGAGTGATCTGCATGGATGCAGCTCTTTACACAAATGTGGAAAAGAATTCATCCTAAAGATCTAGAGAAATGAGAAAGCCCTAGGAAATCTGAATTGTGATTATATACAACTTGCTACATTTTCTGGCCTTTTTCATTTCATGTCCAACAACAAAATTTAGACAGGATAAAAAAGGTTTCTGTTTAAAAGATGTGAGGGTTTTTGTTTCCTTGTTTTGACTCTAACTTCCTGCTAAGAAAATGAGATGATATATTGATAGTCACCTTTGAATTGCTGCAATACTTAATATAGTACTTTCAAGGGCCATGTGACTGAATTTTCAGTCTATATAAATGTTACAAGTAGCTGTTCAGATAAATCTGCATATTTTATAACTAACTATCCATTTCATTTCCTAAGTGACCATGGCTGCCAGTATTGATTCTGATCTGAGCTTCTACTGAGGTCAGGTGTGTTGAAATGGGTTTGCAATTCAGATGTGTAACAGACAAAACTTCATGAAAAAACCCTGCTTGTATTTAGGCAAAGCCACTACTTACCATGTATGTTACATTAAGCTGCTAAAAGCAAAGCTCTTGCTAAAAAGTTAAAACAGTAAAACAAGTTTTATATACTGGTCTCCTTGTACTGATTAATATTTTTGTCGTATGTCCTCACCTGTGAAATGCAGACAAATGTAACGATGCCATTTGGTGGAAGTCAAATCAAGGGGAAATGGTAATGCAAAAATTGCCAAAATTATTTTTTATCCTTTTGTACCTAATGGACAAAATGCTGAGTGTCAAAAGAATTGTATCTTTAGCAACCAGCAGTATTCATGCTCCTGGTATCCTCCTTTTAATTATTTTTTATTTAATTATAAAATTAGGAGTTATTTTGATTGAATTTATGAAGAGTACTAAGATAATCACCAGAGGAGAACAGAAAAGTTAGCTATACAGCTTTCTATTTTTGTTAATACTGGAGAAACACCCTTTGACTATTAAATGCAATATAAATACTTGATGTTGTTGCAGTTAATGGAAATTTTCCCATTAATCTCTTTGTGTGCCAAGGAGTTAAGGCACAAGTCATATTAGACCTGTATCTGAAAAGTTATTTCATATATTTCTTGATGTATAGTTTACTTTTACACAAGCAAATGGCGTTGTGATAGCTGATGTGAGTTTATTCTATAAAGTTCTCTTCTCCTTTGAAATTTCTTAATGATTTACTTTCTGTCACTCCTGAATCCACCTTAATGCATTATTATGTATGGCTGGCATTTCAGGTGTATTACATCACTCTTTGCAAGACTTAAGCTTTATGTTGGCATCAAGTATAGTCTGGCACAATCCATTCAGCTACTGTATTTCAGTCCCTAAGCTTTTGATGAATTTGGAATCATGACTTAAATATTTACCGTTTTCCACTGAAGTGTGTTAGAAAAAAGAGATTATGCATGCAGAAAGTGTATAGGGAGTTTGAAGATAACAAATGATACATCAAGCACAGCCTAATGTGGTTTTACTGGAGTAGAAACAGTGGTAATAAATCACCTGCCAATGTTGATAATAAAATACTGCATAATCCCCCATCAGCCCCAAGAGAAAGGTTAAATGTTATTTCTCACAATAATCACGTGGTCTTCATTCCTGACATCCTGACTAAATTCTATCATTATTTTCTGTAGAAACTGTGATCTTTATGAAAAAATATTCCATTAAGAATAAACCCTGATGCTTGTTAACCTCTAATGTCCCTGGAAAACCTTCATCCGTCTTATGGTTATTGTACCACATAAATGGTCTTCCATTTGGGGGTAAATACAGCCTGCTCTGCAAAAGTGAGAAGGTAAAGTTTGGAATTTGCCATGAACAGCTTTGGTTTACCAGCTCTGATGTTTTCTTTCATAACCATTAGAGCTGGTCTGTGTAATTTAGTGTTTAAGGCAGCTAAAACCAGCTTTGTCACCCTTTACAATGTCATTTCTTTTCTTTCTTATTTGTGAGTTGACCTGTTAGATGGTATTCTACACTGGGGCGGCAGAGAGAGAGACATGGTGTGGGGTTCTTTCTGGATCGCAGTGCGAGAGACACAAAACCAAAATTTTTTATAAGATAATTGATTAGATAAGGCAGAATAAGAAGAGGAATTTAGACAGCTAGTGAACCTTATGTCCCTTCAGATGCTGGGCATCCTGTGTTCATGCAGCTTTGGATGAAGCCTGGATGGGTTTTCCCATGGTATGTCAAACAGATTAGAGCAGATCCCGTCTGTGGAGAGAAGCTCCCCCATTTTGGTCCTTTGAGCTAATTTGCAATTTCTTCATAAGAAAGTAACCCTATCCCTGAAGGATATTCTCATGGGAACTTCTTGTCATGTTAGCTACAAACCTGAGAAACAATTAAGAGAAATTCATCAATCTCTTCTTTGCTGTAGCGTTGTCTTCCAGTTTCCTGTCTATTGGACTGATCCAACCCACCTTCTCAAGGTACAACACACAAACATTATCCTACTACAGTATTGAGTTTGTCTCATTGCAAAGAATTTTCCTGAATATCCAACAGCATGTCCCATTAATGTCGAAATACCGTTGATGATCCTAGAAATGTATTTCCATGTCCTTTTCACTATTATAGCTGTGATGTAAGGCTCTGTCTGCTGTTGCTATGGGTTGCACTAGCAAACTGAGTGAAACATCCATTTTTCAATCTTATTCTAGCAAAGTTACTGTAATTGGCATCTGCATAAAACTGTCCTTCTTCGAAATAAGACCTGTGGAGTCAAGCCTTCTTTATACTTCAGTTCCCATTTTGCAGTATGTTGATGAGTCTAGCCACCTCCCTATTCATTACATAGCTAACTTACAATACTTTTATATCCTGATTAGTGTATGAATTAACAACTATGTGTACATGAGAGAATTTGCGTTGGATACCTCTGGGAACAAAGATTAACAGGTGAAAATAAAAACATTAGTAGGATGGGATAGAAAAAGAAGTAGAAATACTTTTTGTATAGTAAAAGAAATGAGAATAGAAAATAGAGAAGAAGGAATTTAGAACCTAACATAGGCTAGAAATTGTTTTGCTTTCTCTAGAAATTAAATAGGGGATATTGGGTTTACAGAGCTGTAGTAAATTAGCAGAGCAAATGGATCCGGTCTGTATATGCAGTTAAAAATATAATACAGTTCTCCTGTAAGACTGAGAGTACCTGAAAAGGAAAGAACATTTCTGGTTTCCCTCTTCCTGTATGTTTCTATTGTGTATTATATTAGAATTTTCCTTCTGAAATATATACAAGGAGACTGTATCTGTTTAATACCACTCCTTGCATACTTGGGACTGTAAAGGAGAGCAAATGTGTTAGTCTATATTGCCTATGATGCTGGAATTCTCTGGTTTTGTAATGCTAAATGTAATGTTTTCCAGGTCTACTTTCAGCTGCTTGAATTCCAGTTTATTATGCAAAAAAGACAGAAAACAGTTATAAACTGCAAGCTAGAAAATGAAGCCGAAATTAACGAGAGATTTGTGCTATACACGCAACAAATAAAACATTTAGTTCTCTATATGATAATATGGGAAGAAACCCATGCACCCAGTTGTGTATGTTAAAAATTGAATCAAAATATTTTACTGTCTGATTTCTCTTTTCACAGAAAGATCTGCTGAAGTTTTAGTGAAAAGAGTATGTGCTGTAGATGCTTTGTAATGGGTACAATTTCTTCATTTAGATTTCTGGGTGTATTTACAGAAGATGTTTAAGATAATTAAAACACAGCTTTGATATGTAGTATCTTCTCTTTAAAGAATTATCTATCCAGGGTACTCCTATATTCATATTATTTTCTGTCATGTTCCTAATCTCAAAGGCAAGAAGCTGGAGAAAGGTAGTGGAGAGGCTGAGGGTTACCAGGGAGTGTGTTACAGCTCAGACCCTTAAATCCGGGGGTATGAACTGAAGATTCCTTTACTCTAGCTGGTGCAAAGGAGAAATGCCAACCAGATATTCTCAAGAGGTGAAAATCACACAGAAGTTTATTGGCAAAAATATAGAAAACTAAGGAACTTTGGCAAAGGAGTAAATACAACACTAAATTCATTATAAAACATTTATTATAACATTACATTAATTTAGCATTTACTTAGCCTATTGAACTTAGGAACCTTTAAAACCTTAAGATGTGAAGTTACGTGAAAATTATCAGATGGAGAAGAAAGAGAGAGAGGCAGAAATGGTACAGAAAAACACACATATAGCTATGAACTCGTAGGGTTCCAGCGTGGGTGAGATGGAACCTGCCTGAAGCTGGCAAGCTCCAGAGCAATGATTGCCTTGTGTGCAGCCCCTTTTAAAGCCTTGGCCCTCTGTGCACCCACCCTCAACCTCTTGCCATTAGGAAGGAGGGGAGCTAAAAGGTGAGGGGGAGTGGAAACAGGTTCCTGCTCGGAGAGGTAGGAAAATCCCCTGCTGGCATCCTTCACCTTCCCAAATGCCCTTACAGAATAGCTATGAGGCTCTGGAACTTGACAATATCACCTGTTCTTAGACCCTGCCATGTGAATGGTTTGGAGCTGGAATTGTGGGACAAAGAGAAGGAAGAAGAAAGGAGAAACGGTGAGAAGAGAGACAGAGAAAGAAAGAGAGAGAGGGAGAACAGTCCTCTCATTTTTGTAGTTAACTTGCTGCATGTCTTTTATGTAAATCAGACTTTTTACACATTTTGTTCTCATGTGCACAGCCAGCCCTTCTCCAGGAAGGGAGTGGGAGACGGGACTGAGCACAAGTCTCCAGGCGGAGCTGGAAGCTGGCACCTCCACAGGACCTTGTCCTACCATCACCTTTCCTATAGCAAGACTCAGAATGTTTGATACAGAACATGCTTAGGTCTGGTCCTCTGCACCCAGTGCTGCATCCGGCTCTGGAGTTTCCAGCAGGGGAAGGATATGGACCAGTTGGAGGAGGCCACCAATATTGTTAGAAAGATGGAGCACCTCTCTTTTGAGGTAATGCTGAGAGAATTTTTTTGTTCAGCCTGAGAGGAAAGGCTTAGGCAATTTGGCTTAGGGGTCACCTAATGTCAGCCTTTAAGTACCTGAGGGGGCCTTTGAGAAAGATGGAGAGGGACTTTTTACAAGAGCATGTAGTGACAAGACAAGGGGGAATGGCTTCAAACTGAAAGACAGTAGGTTTGGATGAGATATTAGGAAACAATTCTTTACTGTGAGGGTAGTAAGGCACAGGAACAGGTTGCCCAGGGAAGTTGTGGATGTTTTGTCCCTGAAGGTGTTCAAAGCCAGGCTGGATGGAGCTCTGAGCAACCTTGTTAGTGAAAGGTGTCCTTGTCTACTGCACAGGAGTTGGAACTAGATGATTTCTAAGGCGCCTTCCAACCCAAATGTTCTACGATTTTTCCCTCAAAAAAAAGGTTCTCAGCATAACAGGTTGCTCACTTAGAAAACTAGGCCTTTATTTTGCCTGCCGAAGGTGAAATAGATTTCACCTATTCACTAAGGTTTCACAACATTTTTCAAAAAATTGGTGTCTGTGTTACCTATGAAACTTAAATGTCAGAATGTACATTGCCAGAAATTATGGAGAAGGGAAAGAAAGTTTTGCTTATAGTCCTCTTTAAGAAAATATTCAAAGGTTAAACTATTTTTCTTTCAGAAAGTTGCTTAGAGTGTTCTGATCATTCCAAATGTAGGTGCCTTAATGATGCTATATATTCATCTCTGCGTGAGGGCAAAAAATGATTATTCTAATTTGATGATACTGAAGTTTTGGAAAACTGAGTTTGTAGGGCTTTTTTCTTTCCCATTCATCATACAGGATGGAGTATATGACTCCATAACTGAGAACCATATTGAAAGAGTTACAGGTTTCAAGCGATTGTTTCTGCTTCCCTTTCTGATACCACATTTCACCATCTGGATAGATCTCATCTAATTCCTTTTTACTTGGTAATTTTGTTACAGTTAGGGTTCTCTGACATCAGGTCAGTCCTACCCTAATTTTTTCGTTTTCACATCTTTCCTGTGTGAAAAATGTTCAAATGGCTTTTCCAACCTCAAATATCATTGGAAGAGAATCTGTCTGACATTAAAGATCATTTGCTCAGATATGCTGCAGAGACTGGATGATGATACCACGATCAGAGAATAACAATGGTTTGGGTAGGAAAGGATATTAAAAGATGACCTAGTCTACCCCCCTGCCACAGGCTGGGACATCTTTCAGTAGATCAGGTTGCTCAAACCCCATCCAACCTGACTTTCAACAGTCTGGGGGAGGGAACATCCACAGCTTCTCTGGGCATTGTATTTAACTGCCCTGCTGAGAAGTCCCATGTTCAAATCTCATTGTTCAAAAGATGGTCCCTGTTTATTTTGGTGAACCTGATTTATAAAAAATGCAAAATGAGCAAAGAGTTCTCCATTTGCTCTGTTAGGGTTTTTTTTTTTTTTTTTTCCAGTCCATCCAGGCTATTATTTTATAAATTCTACTTTCCTCCCCTGTTCATTCTCCACTGTGGGAAATTAAAAGCACAACTGTTCAATATTGGGTATTTTACTTGGTGATGGAAACGTTACAGTACTTATTTAACTCTATGTCACTTGTAGGAATTGGTTCACCAGTATATTGTTTGGTTGTTTGGGGTTTTTTTCCTAGTTTTCTGTCTTGTGATGTTTGTGACCACCCTTCCACTGTCACTGTCACTCGAGGCTCTGATACTGTTTGAATCTGTTAGGGAGGGTGATATACACTTGTGTGGATAGAGAGTAATATATGAATGTAGGGAAGTCTAAAGCAGATGGAGGTCTCAGGCATTGTGCTTTGAGACAGCAGGTTACCACATGAGATGCAGAAGTTTCATTAGAAATGAACTGGGGGTGAGGAATGGTAAAATGAAAAGAGGGGGAAAGGAGAGGGCAGGAAAGGGGTGTGATGTTGTGATTTCTTCACAGGATCCTGTTGTAGCATTTAATTATTTTCAGCCTGTTAGACAAAATATGTTTTACTTATGTTATGCAGATAACATTTGTGACAGACTTAATTAGTCTATTGGAGTCTGTCGCCAGTTTTAATCAGGTTGTCAGAATCTAAATTCTCTAGAGTCATAATGTAAACAATTCATAACAAGCTAACAAGTACTGTATGAAACATTGAAACATCTCCAGACATCTGTGAAGCCTTCAGTTGCAAAGCTTTCTGAGAATTTTTTAAATTTTCTTTTTTTTTTTTTTATTTGGAACTCAAATGCTTCTGCAAAATTTGATTTAAGGCTCATTTTGAATGAATGTCAATCTGTTTCCAGAACCTTGACAAGTTCCTGGAAAGAACATATCACATTTTTCAGGAATTCAATGTGAAGTATGTTTTCATATAAGGTTTATTCACAGTTTTAGAGTGTGTCAAACTCTGAGAGGACAGACTTTTAATGTAGCCGTTTTATAGAATGTGAGATTTATTTTGCAGTTACAGAGTGCAATGCCCAAGAATCAATTTTGTACCAATATTTCTTAATCCTGAACCTGCATCAAACTCTTTATAGTTAACACTATTTACATGCCCACCCCCCCAAAAAAAAACAAACCCAAAACCATTAGATTTTAGTTTTGTTTCAGAATGTTGGCCAGTCTTGTTTCTCTTACTGTTATTATTTATTAACAGAGCCTCCCAGCAGCTACTGACTGGTGATTTAACCACTTTAAATGTAAAGTTCAGAACTTTGTATATTCTGCTAAACCTGTAAAGATGTTTTTATATTCCTTACAGAAGATAGTTTTTGTATCTTCAAGGCATACTTCTAAGCAAATCCACTAAATTTTTCGCTGAAGAATTTCATCCTAATTTAAACACTATTTGGCCCCTTTTTTGGCTTTAAAACTTATGCACTGCTGCATTTTGGATCAATAATTTATCTGTGGAGATTTCAAATTATTTTCAGTCAATTCACAGATGGAAAAATAGGTGTAGTTTACTTAATAGACAATTCCCTGCTAGATCCAGAGAATATCAATGCCCTATACAATGAAACTATATCAGTTTTTTATCCCTGAAGGAAGAAAAATTGGACACTTGCCATTGTCATATAAAGCTGTATGTGTTAGGGCTGCCTTCAACTGAGATGCAAGAGGCCAGAATCAGTGTTGGAATAAAATGACATGATTTCATTAAACAAAAGTGGAGTCATGCCCACTTATATCCGCAGTCAATTTGAGAACATGTCCATACAGCTTCTACATTTATAATGGAGAGTCTTCAAAGCCAGTAATCCACAAATGGCAAGGATTAATTCAATTCCAATTTATATTTGCCAGATCTGAACGAGGTAGAGCTTTCTCCACAAATATGCATGAAAAAGTATTCATACATCTTTAGCAACTGTTCTCCAGGTTATCTGAATGAATTCCCTCTGCATTTTGGAAGGGAAGAGTTTTTGCTCTTATCTTACAGAAATGTGAATGCAATGGTTATAAACTTTATTGGGAAAATTACTATAATGCACAATTAACTTATAATCACTCTTTTCTGTTACATGCCTTAAAAACATGCCTGTTTTTTCCCCAGCCTGCATGACTTTCTTCAAAACCTTGCTCTTTATACTTTCCCTCAAAGGTTTGTTTTTTTCTCACTCAATCAAGTTTTAAATGCTCTATAAACAATCAATACACATGGAGGTGCTCACCAATCTATTGACTCTAAAGCAATGTATAGCCATGTCGCTTCTATCCAAGACCAATGCCGTTAATTTCTTCTTCCTATCTCTTCCCATTACACACTTTGTCCATAACTGTGGTGTATATTATATCTAGAGACAGGTATTACAATTCAGATTTTGCTGATCATCAAGTTGCAGTGCACAGCTTCCTTTATTTTCTCTTATAAGCAAACACGTTGGATCTTGGACAAATAAAAGTCCTATAGACAGTGGTGACTCTCAATTATCGGTATTTCATTTAATTTCTAAGGTGATACTGTTTCCTAATTGTATTATGCTTCCTAAATATTATGGACTTAGTTTCTTGGTCTTTGTTGTGACAAATGAGCAAAGATGTGACCTTGCTTAGGAGCCTATTAATATTAAAGGATTGCTGGATGCTTAATTGAAATGTTCCCAGTCCAGGCTTGGCATCTAGCCTGCAGGAACTAGCATTGCAGTTGGCACAGGTTGGCAGTTACTTGTTTTCTCAAGAAAAGGACAACTGACAAAGTATGTGGAGACTGAACTGTCTTTTTTTCCCTTGAGTTTTTCTGACAGGTAAGTTTGAGACTTGTAGAAATGTCAGGAAGATGCTGATGGCCAGAGGTTATTTTCTTTGGGCTAGAAAGGCTACTGGGTGTCAATCCCATTTTTTTTTTTTTCACAGACAGAACATTTTTTTCAAGACTTGTTTATGTTTTTTTTCTAGTAATGGACAAAAGTATTAGTGGAGATGTATGAAAAAATATCAGTACTTTCTGTGATATTCCTTTTGAGTAAAAACTCCCCACTTGTTAATCTATGCAAACCTTGTGTCTCAGGAGCTGAATTTTGTTTTGGTCTTCTCAATCACAATGCCAAGTTATGATCTTATGATAGTGAATTCTTAGTTCTATATTTAACTAAATATCAAGTTTAAATTATGTAAACATGGCTGAAAAATTATTACTAATTCCATTTCAGTCTTTGTTTTCCTCTACAAATCTATGCTCTTTCTTACTGTTGTTAAGTTTAAAGCTTTAATTCAAAATTTACTTCAAAAAAGTCCACACTGGTTAACAAAAAAATCACTTACCATAAATATTTTAGTGTACCCTGGAAATAATTTCCAAATGAAATGCTTTGCTTGAGTTTAAACTCTTTGAAAGAACTGGACATCTGAGACTCTGCTGTGGAAAATCCGGGGCCGAGCCGGTGAGGAAACCTGGTCTGACTGTGTGGGTATGAGGTGTGTAGCTGCAAAGGGGCCTCAGTCCCAACTCAGGTGGTGGAGTGTGACTGCCAGAGTGGCTCCTGGATGGCTGGACAGGGAAGTTTCCTTAACATTTCCATGGGTTTGCTGGGGTTTTGTGAGAGTAGTTCATCTAAAGATTGCTCCTACTTATAACAATAGGATGCTCGAATGGGCATTGGTTTTAACTTCAGTTGGTGTGGCAAGAGGGGCTTGCTCCATCAGAAAATGACCTGTGTACCCCCCAGGGGGAAAAAAAAAAAAGAAAAAGAATTTTGTACAACTTGTACAAACCAAAAGACAAGGAGAAAGGAAAGAGAAATCAAAGACTAAGAACTGTACTTGGTGAAGCCCTCTGTCAGACAGATCTTGTTGCAGGCACAGAAACGGTATAAGTTGTTCAAGGACTTCCAGAGGTACTCTCAGCTAGAGATGGGAATCTTGTAAGAGACAGTAAATATTGTTTCCAAAGTAAAGAAAATTCTGTAGTCCCTATTTGTTTAGAAATATCTGCTCTGTTGATTTTTAAATTATTTTACTTAACGGTTCCAATACACAGGTCTTGGGAGAGGTAATTTCAGTTCTTCACTCTGTTTTATTGGAAAACAAAATAGAACCAGGATTTTCACCTGTCCATAAAGCTATCTCATTTATTTGTGTATACAGAATATTATTGTGTTTTTCTGTCTTTTTGTCTTTTCTGCAGAAACTGTTTCACTTCAATGAATATTCATTAAGACAGAGAAAATTACTTTGTAGCCATTTTTTAGGACACCTGTGTGAGGGGTAAAAACCTGAGATCTTTTTTACATTTATTTAGTAATAAAACACTTTTTGCAGTACAGGACTCATGCAGAATACCTAATAAAGCCCATTAGCACTCAGCAGTAAAGTGGCAGACCTCAATTTCTGTTGTGAAGCAAGTAAGCAGACAAACATGAACTTAGGTCTCCTTTTGCAAGTTAACTGTCCTGTCCTCCTCTCTGGGACTGTTATTTCACATTTCTCTCTACTGTTATTTGAAGGTTTTTAAATCCCACTGCTCATTTTCTATTAAAATTCTGCAAATAAAGAGTTTAGGTCCTCCCATTCCTTTTGGGTGAGAAATTCTGAAAGCTGTTGCTGTAAAAATTAATTTTTAGATTCTTGTTTAGTCAGAGATTAAATAGGGAAATACCAAGCTGTTGTGTAATCTGTTACTGCCATCAGAAGGGAGAAGAGTCATTGTGTAATCCAAAGAGAGGGTTTTTTTTGGCCAAGAAGTCTAAGCAAGTTATATGAAATTGAGCACAGAGAACAGCTGCCATTTCAGGTGTATGTACTGCTTAAAAACTGTCCAATTTCTTATTAAGGATTTAAATTTGATAATTGTTTTTGATTAGCTACTGCACAGATATTTTAGGAAATAAATAACAGGCTTAATATATATTATTACGAGTCTAAAGAAGGGAAGATTGTTGTCAAAAGATAAAGAAAATGAAAATGAAGGTGTTTGAAAATCTTATATAACATGGTTGAAAACATGTCGTGCTTTTTCAAGCCTTCATAAACAAAGGTTTTGGCTAAAGTAGAGATTAGGCAGAAAATAGAACCTTCCCGAAAGCTCCTTCCCTTTAGCCAAGGAGCTGATGCAGAACTCCCTCAGTGGTAAGGCCCCACATTTATTTTTATGATGGTAGATCACTAACCAATCATAGCTATTTCTGGGAAGCCTAATTGAAACCTGGTACTGTATTGCATTATGGTGATGTGTACACATTTATCAGAGGAAAATTTTTTTGCCAAATAGATAAACATCTCTCCTATCACTAAGGATGAATAATGTATTACAGTACCTGTTTTTGGGATCCTCAAAATTCCAAGGGTTGGCACTTTAAGCGGGCACTTAAAAGCTGGTTGAATATTCAGAATGGACCTTTTGCAAGATTTTGGTAATATAGATGTGTTCCTGAGTAAAACCAGTACTGCCTTGTAACCAAATATATAAACATAATATACTGAAGAGTATAGGTGGGGGAAAATATTCCTCTATTCCTTTACTTAAAAGAAATTGAATGCTGGATTTTTGCAACCTGCTTTTTTTTTTTTTAATTGTTTTTGACTGTTGCTTTGCCTAATTTGAAGTTTTCTAGTTGATGTATTGTGTCAGGGATCACTGAAGGAGACAGGGTAGTTGACTTACTTTCTTGAGGGAGTGTTTTTCTTCTATTTGGAATTAGATTTATGTCTTAGCTGAATTTGGTAGCTTTTGATGTATTTTTGTGATGTTCATATAGAGATGAAACTGTGTAATTTCCTTTAATCCCACATAAAATATTAATTTTGTTCACATCTTTCATCTTTACAGTATGCTGGATTTATGATGAAAATTCAAGTGAAAAATTCTAATGCTATGCTTGTTACAGTACTACCTGGATCCAATGTAAATCTGTTTCTGTTGTGACACCATTGATTGATTGTGTCTAATTAACTGTAAATCTGTATTTCCATTTCACTGAAAAAATGTGAAAACAAAAATTGAAACAGAAAAACATTGGGAAGGAAGGAAGAAAAGAAAGAACTTTTATGAATGACAAACATGAAAGCTCAGATGCTTAGTTTACTGTAATAACTCCAGCACACAAATATCTGTTTCTGTGATGGAATACTGTCCACAGAGAGAGACACTCTAAATTTTATCTGACAAAAGAATACAGTTAGCAAGAAAATAGGGAATTAATACTAGTGAATTCATAATTATCTGTGAAGCTCTTTTCTTGCTCCCTAACATGTACAAGCTTACAACTTTAAGTATTTGTCTCAAGGTTAAAATCGTGACATTGTTTGCAGCTGGTGAGATGTCAATATTCCCAGAAGAGTTCTGAAAGTACACTCTGCACTGTGTTGATGTCACTTAACAAGCATTTAAAAGAAAAATAATCTTTCCAGTCTCCTCAGGAGGGAGCATATCTTTTTCTCCATTCCTTACTAAAACTTTTTGGATGCTAGTTTAATTAAAACAGAGAGACTACTTAAACAGTGACTTTCAAAATTATTTCAATTAAAAATAAACCAAGATCATGGGTTATTTTATTACTTTGATTGTCATTGGTTATCACTGCATTTTTCTTATGACAGTCAAGTATTAGTAACAATCTTCTCTTGACACTGAAGATGATGTTTTAAAATCCCTGGAGTATTTAAAACAAGAGAGAGCTCAGCATGTCCTGGTGCCATGGAAACCAATATTTACTCTGATATATCAAGAATAACCTGACATCTGGATTTGTCTGTGGTTTTGCATTTTATATAAGGAAACATGCAGTCATCAAGGCATGACACCACAGTGAAAAAAAGCCAGAATTAAATCAAAGAAATCTCCACAACATTAGATGGAAGCAATGAAGAGTTATTGCTAAATTTGCAGTACATGATATTTAGAAATGATCTTTAGTACATTATATTAAGCACAGTTGTGTATGTGCTACTGCTGGATGAATCTCTACACTCAGCATCTTAGTAGAGTGTGCTGCTTCAGGGACCAACAAATGAACTCTCTATGTTCCTTTCTTCTAAAAACACTATGGGGAGAGCTGGATAGAGGAGAGAGGGGTTTGGATTTCTGCACACCTGAAGAAAGATGTGCTATGTGATCCATGAAACTCCTTGGTTGCTGAAGGTTTACTCCAGTGGCAAACCAATTGCTATTCTGACTAATATATTTCTTCAAAGGTGAGACTGAAGGAGTTCAGTTTAGTGGAAAAGGGAGCTTGCGCTTGTCCCTCTGGAAAAAGTTTCTGTATAGATTATTTTTACTGGGGTTTCAATTCAGCTGCATCTGGTATAAATAGTACTCAGAAATGTAGCTACACTTCAGGCATCCACTTAAAAGAACAGGAATACAATTTCCTTTCACACTGCATGTGATGATAGAGAAACCCAAATTTTGAAAACCATCCCTCTTTCTTTGAGTAGTTTGATAGAGTATTCATTAGCCGTTCTGACTAAGACCAGATTAAATCACAACTACTTTGGTATCACTGCCTAATTTATTGTAGGTGTGCTACAATAAATGGTATGTGCATGTGGTAAGAAACATTTGAATTATAGTTGTATTTATGCATTTTAATTTATATCTGAAACAATAAAACTATAACTTCTTTTTTCTTTAAATGCATTTGCTTCTTTTCCATTGCTTATATCTACCTGGTTAGTTTAAGATGGTGACTGAAGCATGAAATAGGTAAATGGTGGCAGCAATTTTCTATTTGTTAATGAAAAGCATTTGACCTACTTAAATGAGTATTCAAAAAATTTGGCACAACAGAAAAGTGAAATATATTGCTCCCAGTATCTCCAATATAGTTTCAAACCACCAAGCCTGAGTCCAGGCTCAAAGAGGCTGAATTGCTCTCAGCCCCAGGTGCTGGTTATGTAAAAAAGGTCTTGCATTTCTATAAAAGATGTGAACTGTATAATTATTGCATGGAGAAGGGATGAAACCCTTACCTCAAATGCTTGTCTCTATGAAATATGTTGGCAATTAGGTAACCTCTTAACAAAATGAGTAACAGCATCCTGTTAGTTCCTTTCTCATATCTAACTATATCAGAACTACACCCATTTAAAACTTAAGATAAAGGAAGTATAAGTTGGATGGTAAGGCCTGTAGATATTGAGCAGTTCTATAAAGCACAGTCCCACTCTTGCCTGATTGTATAAGGTAAGAAAGTTCTTGTTGTGTGGCAATAGGTTGGTTGTCTTGTGGGTTCCTTGGTCTATTTGTCAACTGAGTTGCTAGTGTTGGATATGGGACTTTGCCCAAAGTTCCAATAAATTTCATGGTCTAAATTTTTAAGGAGTGGTTCTTCATACTATTTAATAATAAAACATTGGATTAATGTTATCATGGAATGATAATGAATGAGAAAACAATTATTTTTATGGACACAAAATTTGGCTGAATTAAATGCATAAATTGCTTGCTAGCTTCAGTCAGCAACTCTCTCTGCCCGTTATTGATTTTTAATATCTGTTTTTCATTGACTGCAGGTTTGCTTTTAGACTATATAAGGGAAATGTCCCATTTAAGAAAAAAAAGATGATATTTGTGGCTATAAAAGTTTCTTGGCACATTCCCCATGTAGTGAGACTTGTTCTTATCTTTCTTCGTAGTGAATTAACTCTGAGGCAACCATTTAAATCAATGGATTAGTTGTTGGTCAAGGGGAGTAATATTTTTTCAGAGAAAGCTTTTTTCTGTATGTGCTACATATGTGAGTGTGTGCAGATATGTCTGTCTCTTCTCTTAAGACTACTTTTGATGAACAAAGAGGGAAAGAAAATGGAGGGAGAATGATGGCCTGTGTGCAGTCAAAAACATCTTCCCTGGATTCTGGTTACTTCAGAGACAGAAAAGTAGAGGAAGAAATAAAAATAAATATGATGTATGTAGTATCCTACCCTCTCATGCAGAACAATTTCTGTCTAGATATTTAGTTACTTTAGACATCAGTTCTGCAAAAGAACTAAAATGCACAGCATTCTGAAGGAAAATATGCTAAGATCAATAGTATTGCACTACTGAAATAGGTCTGTTATAATTGGGACAAAAGGGTTTCAATAGCAGTGGCAAGTGTCAATTTATATTACTGGGGAGAACCAAACTAAAATCAAAAAACTAAAACCAACCAACCAAAAGCAAAACAAAAAAAAAAAAAAAAAAAAACAAACAAAACCCCACCCCCCAAATCAGGAACATTTGGATGTTCAAAGATATTTTCTAAAATTTAAGTAATGAAATACAGCTATACCAAATTGAGTAAGCTGCTTTTGCCACTATCTTCAATATTCATTCATAGAAAAATACATAGATTACAAAAAATAGAGTTGTCTTATTTGATCTTTGCAACAGGTACTTTAAACCAAAAGTTGTTACAAATGCATTTGTTTTTGAGGCTGGATGGATTTGTTCAGCAACTGATTATATTGGACTGGTTATACTATTTTTGTCCTTCCTGTAATTCAGTCAAAAGTAACAAGGTAAAATTAAAGTAATGAGTTCTAAGTCTCAAAAGATTAGTATCTTGTCAGGATCTAGAAACTCAGCAGGAAAACCTTTATTTCTTAGTGCAGAGGATTCTATTTTAAACTGATAAAATACTTTCTAGCCTCTGTCATCTAAGTTTTATAATTAAGTTTCTGTGCTTGATGAGCTGAGGACATGTAAGAAGCTGGGTTTTGCAATACTAATAACTGAAAATAACTTGTTTAGATTCTCCAGATGTATTGGAAATATTTTGGAATCTGTGCAGGCTTGAAAGTTGACAGAGGGCAATTTCTGTTCTTGTGAGATTTATAGCATAGGGTTATAGATGCTGAAACATAACTGTGAGGGAAGAAGAATGGTCCCATATTACTGATGTAGACATTTTGTGTTACATTTCCTAGTATTGCACAGGTAATCTGTTTTTTAAGAACAGTAAATTTGTTTTAAATTTTGCTTTTGTGTGAGAGTCTTGCAATATAGCCATGCTTACACAGAAAACATTCTTTTTTAGCTGTGTGGTTTTATTACTCTAGGCAAGGGGGAAAAACTGAGATGGATTTGAAACACTTTTTATGGTGTCATAATGGTTTATGAAAAATGTCATTAAGAATTTCACAAAGTGATAGGGAAAAGGTAACAGGTGTAATAATAGCTCTTGGTTGGTGAGAATTAAGGTGGTTTAACAAACTCCTAATTTAGGTTATTTATTTAAAAGTAAACTTTCCTAACACAGCTTAGGGAATCAAATGCCCCTGAATTGCAGAGAATAATTTCTTAGACCTCAAGGCCGAGAAGGTAATGTCAAGGCTCATGTCCCTAAATGAGGGGAGCATTAGCATGAGGGGAGCTGCATACTTAGCAGCTCAATTCTTGCAAGAAAATATTGAGTTCAGATTGTTGAAGAACTGTTTTTCTACCATCTATTGCAATGAAAATACTTTTTACAGAAACTAAATTGTTTGGTTTAGAATAAAAGACATAGAAGAGACATAGCTGGATAAGCAAGTGTTCTGTCAATGTGCACATGTGGATAAGAAGCAAATATCTGTTACTTTTCCTTCTTTCATAGTCTAAAGGTCTTCTAAAGTTTTGGTTCAAATAACTAATTTAAATTGGGCATCTTTCACACTTTTTCCCTTTTATTCCCATTCTCGTTGCAGAGTGCATTGAGCCTTGTGTATTGAAATTCTCTCAAATTCTATACTAACAGTCACTTCTTTCAAGAAATTTGATTATGATGCCTAGTGCAATGAAGCAAACCCTTTAAATATTCATTTGTATGTGATGTCCAACATTTTTCATAATTTCTAAAAGCTCCATGACTTTCATATCTGTTACAGGATAAGGTCAAATAGTTTTATAGAGAAAAATTCTGGAAGTGCAGAGAATCTCATGATGATATTTTGCAGATGCCAACATGCAATCTGTAGAATTTTGTATTTTTAGTGTGTAGTAACATAGATGCTATTTTTTTTTTCCAAACAGCTCCTTGCGGATGACCAGGTTTTGTACTCCACTTAATTTTTATTTTTTTTTAACCCCAGAAAAGTTAATAACATTTCCATTTGATTTGAACATATTAGGTTGGCATCTTGTGGGAAACTGGAAATGTGGAAAGGAAAGTGAAATTTGAACACTTCAGGTCATTTTGGAGAAGTATATTTAGGTGCTAGGACCAACAGATTAGTCTATTAATGACTAATAAGAGTTTATTTTCTGAACTACTTCAAAATTGTATGAGATGGACTCATATTAATGAATATTCTCAATTCCTACTTACTTTTAACTCAATAATGGTGTTCTGTTATGAACCTAGGTGTCTCTAGCTCATAATGATTCCATTAACAAACCTTTCTGCAGAATTCCAATACAAAATATCAATTGAATGTGATTTTTTAACCAGAAAATAACTTAATCTTGCCTGTTAGTCATAGGAAATCAGATTTTCATTAAGCTTTCATTTGAGTACAGCTCCAGAACTAAGTGGTAGTATTATACCGCTGCCTGTTTCAATAGTCATAATTTAACTTAAAATTCCTGCAAAAATTGGTGGAGTACACACGACTTCTGTAGACTCCCTTTGGGAGGGCAAGAAAGTTCCCTGAAGAATCACTAAGAAATTACAATAAATTAAACTTTTGTTCTGCTGAAGCTGTTGGCAACATTGCTCTTTTTGATTGACTGCAGAGTGGAATTGGTTTGCCAGTTTTGGGTAAATTAGCTTGTTGAGCTGTAAAAGGTAATGTTTTTAAATCCCAGAAGGAAGAAGATCAGTTTTTTCTTCTGATATGCACTAGGTGCTCAGAGATTCTCTCATGGAGCTAGTGGCTGATTGAGTGATTACTGATGCTGCAACTTGGTATTACTTTCTCATGCTCTGTGTGATATAAATTAGGATAAAAAATAAGGAATTATTTTCCTGAGCACTCATTATGCTTTAGAAAGCACGAAAACCACATTGCTTTCTACTTTCTGAATTTAATAAGTGCTATAATATCTTAAATACTGCATTATTTATTAACAATTTCTAGTTGTTTTGCTATTTTATGACTAAATAGAAAGTTTTATGTCTGATATAATATATGAAAATATATTCATCTATTTCACTAATTCGTTATATGGTTATTAAACACATAATCATTTTCCTACAGTTTTAATATCCCTATTAAAAATAATTTTCCTCTGCTGTGTTCAGTACATTCACACGTATTTGTTCTTAATTCTTTATAGTATGCTGTTAAAAGCATATTTTTACAAAAGCTCTTTAGTTCTTCTCAACAGTAGCACCTCATAGGTGGTACTTTTAGTAACAGGAATACTGGGTTAGGGAGTCCCTGAACATATTTTATATGCCAGGAATTGAGGAAATCAGTATTTCAAAAGGCCTCCATGAAAGTGTTTAACACTTCCTGGTTCTATTTTCACTACTTAAATCATTTGTCTTCAACTGTGCACATTTAAGTTGTGCTGGTTTTGGCTGGGGTATAGTTAATTTTCATCCCAGGGACTGGTATGGGGCTGTGTTTGGGATTTGTGCTGAACACAGGGTTGATAATACAGAGATGTTTTTGTCATTGCTGAGCAGGGCTTGCACAGAGCCAAGGCCTCTTCTGCTTCTCCTACTGTCCAGGCTGGCGAGGGGGCTGGGGGTCCTGGTGGTGTGGGAGGTGACACAGCCTGGACAGGTGATCCCCACAGGGATATTCCAGACCATATGATATCATGATGTGTGCCAGAGCTCAATAAGTGTTTTTTTAGTGAGAACAAACACTATATTATACAATCTTCTATTATATTAAACTGAACACTCCTGACTATTACAAAGTTGTATGGATTTAAAAGTTAACTTTTAAATTACTTGTAAACTGCTCTTTTGAACTGTCTTTATCAAGGCACTTATTTCACTAAAATCTTTCATTCAGGAAGAAAAAGGCTAAACAAACTCAAAACAATGCAACTTTGTCTACCACTAATTTTCAAAGCTGGCAAGAATTAGATTTAATGTATATTTGCCTAATGGCCTTATATAGAAATTATGCATTGACTTTTTGAATGAAACTAGTCTCATCAGTTTGCTATCCTTTTCCCTGCTGTTAAGAGGCCAAATCTTCCTTTTCCCAAATATTAATTAAAACAGCACATTATTTGTTAAGAGAATTTGTGTGCAACCTTAGTGTCCTTCAAGAGCTCAGAGTTAATAAAGCCAGTTTTCTCTAGAAAACTCTTGTAAATTATGGCACTGTTTCAGAAGGATTTGTAAGTTTTGATACGAAAAACGTGTGCTTTTTTTTTGGAACACTGGAGTTAAAGGCGTTCATTGCTTTCTGTTTTTTGATCTTACCTGGGTTTTGGTTTGGGATTTTGTCGTTGTTGCTTTTGTTCATGACCATTTCCAGTGTGCAAACCTGCTGCTACAGAAAGTAATAAATTGTCTGTATCAACTACTGATCCTTGAATGTCAACTGATAGTCCAATGAATTTTATGTATCTGTTTAAATTGCTGGTAAACTTGGGTTAAGGTCTATGTTAATGTCAGTTCACACTTTGCATGCTGTTAGAAAAATGCTAAACTCTATAGACCAGGCAATACTGTTGCTTATCAAAACTTATTGTCTCTGTTTGTCAAACAACTCCTATGTTTTCACTCATGTAAAACTTCAGATGTGGAGAGGGATGAGAAAATTAAAACTTTGGCTTTTGCAAGAAAAACTAAGTTTGGTAGGTAGTAAGGTCTATGAAAAACTGGTCTGCAGTCCTACACTTAAGTGGCTTTAATTTCCAAGAAGCCACAATTATAACACACACTATATTATTTTTGGTTCATAAAAAAGAGGAAATTTCTCTCTCTTTCCTTTTAATATAGCAGTCTTAGGACTGCCCACTTTTATGGTTGTTTTCCTTAGCTTATAGATATTGAATAGTGGTCAATGGATCCTGCAGAGTTCTTTTTGGAGAAATATGGTGTTTCTATATATACTCTTAAAAGTAGGTCCTGCCTGTATTCTTCAGGTCTGCCAAATTTTTTTGAAATAAATTTATTTCTGGAATAAGAAACTATAAATATAGAAACTAAGTAGTATTGTGATGAATTTCTGGGCCTTCTTATTCAAGACTTGTCATATTTGCAGTGTAGTACAATTTAGAATGATTTGCCCCCTCCCCCACTGGACTATTGGAATACACTGTGCATATTTGGGACTTTGTATTGGTGAGACAGACATACAGTAATTTTTCTTGAAATATAAATAACTTGTCATTATTGAAGGGCCAAAAAAATATATGCAAAACTATAAAAAGCTATGAGAAGGTAATGCTATACTTAACCAGTAGTACTAAGGGGACTGACTAGACAAACAAAATTGAGTGTTTTTTAGAAAATTTTAACAGCATGGATATTAGCAGAAGCCCGAGCAAAATATTTCCATTTCACTATCAAGACTTTGGAAAGAAGATTAAATGTTTCCATATTATTTTATATTATTTTAATTCTTAATTCTCAAAATTTGGGGAGGTCTAGATCTGTGTTTCATTTAGAAGCATTGGGTGTCTAGTGTTGGGTTTCCTTGTGTTCTCACATGTTTACTTGTGTTCATTGACACTGTCATTGATGGATTTTTGCAGAATGTTCATATGTTGTTTCACCATCAAAGCACTGTGAAAGTAAAGATTGCAGTAATTATTTGTTTCAAATATTATTTCAGGTTAGAAAATACTGTGATTTGATAGAATATGTTGGAAGATGATTGTGAATTCTAGCTTATTTTGTTTTATGTGATGTTCCTATGGATTATCAATTTTATAATTTTAAAGTTTTCCTGGAGTCTAGCTGGGCAGGGGGTAGTGGTGGTGGTTACTGTGAGATTAATAGTAATTTTATTTCAAAAGTAAAAATAAATGGTTCTGATTCGTATCCTTTTGCTGTAAAGGTAAATGGAAAATTTGAATGAATTCTTTGTGTATAACACTTATTTCACTATATGAATACGTAGGATTATGTGATACTAGAAGAATGTTTTCATATGTTTGAGACTGAATTCCTCCAAAACACGTTTAATGTTTAAGACTACTAAATTTGGGCTTTCTTATAATCCCAAGTACATTGCAGTAAACTTCTTCACTGGATTATATTTTTTTTAAGATCACCTTTGCTCTGATTTTAAGATCACACGTTTTTATAGCGTATATTAATAGATTTTCCTGTTCATTTTAGACCTAGACCTTGATCCAGCCTGGCTATTCATTGTCCTCTCCCCTTTGAATGTTCTGAGGTTTTTTATACCTTTTATTGCACCCCTGTCTGGAGGAATAATAATGTACAAATATACAGTTTTATAAAATACTAAATTGTCTTGATGAAAGACATCCTCATTTTTTCATTCTATTCTTATCTATCTTCTTAAATGTCCTGTGTCAAGCTCAGTCAGTTTCTTAGAAAATGGAAGAAGTCAATGATGTTTGAGATAATGATCTTGTTGTTTGTTCTTCCTGTTGCAGTTGGCCACAAATTTGTGGTTTCCATGTTATTACTCTAGATGTTGGTCTGTTCATGACACAATTTCTCATTTATTTGCTCTTTGCGTATATATTTTTCATGCACTGTGGATAATTTTTGTCTAGATGTTATGCTCATTGTGATCTGCTGTAATGTAGTTTTGTAGTGTTATACAACTAATTTGTGCATACATACATACTTAAAAGGAATTATTAGTTTGCTTTCTCAATAATCCCATTCAATATACTGCTGTAGGTCAATCAAATGACTGTACAAGCATATACATGGTAACTAACTGTGCATGCATGTATATAGTGTGTGGCTCTGCTGGTGTTCCACTGCACCTAACAATTATACTGGACCTTAATGTCTAAAAACGTACATTTATATATGTATCACTTTAAATTCTGATCACTATGGTATTGCTGTTGCTGCAACTGGTATTTCAGCCACTCAACAGGGAAAGAGCACTGGCCACAATTTAAATAGCAAAATCTGTTTTAAGTTGTTCATTATAATTCTGATGTGCCCTTCTAAAGGCTTATTACTGACACTGCTTGAAGATGATGCCAGGAATTTGAAAACAGCTGCTTCTAATTTGCCTTTTTTTCTCTGAAATATTTCAGTTCCTTTTTCTTTGATTCTGAGATAAATACAATTTGGTACAATACCCTCTGAATGTGGAGTAAGGGCCAGATTTTTTCATGGTGACTTACAGATGGAATGACAGTTCTAGCACTAGATGTAGAGCTCAGGGGGCATGGCATGATGGACAAAAGAATTAAAGTCTCTGTGCAGTTAAGAGTCAATAAAAATCTTGAACAGGTAGTCAAAAAACATTAAAATAGTAGATCTCTAGAAAGAAGTAACAAAGAAGTAACACAGATAACATGTTTATATTTTTCCTAGCAAAAGTCCTCTAAACTACTTTCATGCAGTATGCATAAAATGTTTCAAGGTTGGAGGAGTACTATATTTTATTCTGAGAATAACAAACTAGTAGCATTGAATACTGAACTATACTTCAAAATGCCCATTTGGAGATGCATCATCCTTGTGTTTGACTGGTGCAACTAGGAGTACAGTAAGAGTAGAAATTCTTTTAATTGTGTGCAAACACTTTTCCCTAATAATAAAGTTGTTTCTTTTTTTTTTTCTGGTGTGTATTTATTTTGGAACTGGAACAGAATCCCACTGAAAAAATTGCCAAAAACCAAGGGCTCCTAAGGGCCACTTAACTCTCATGAAGCCACATTATTTGTAATCCAAGTAGTTAAACTGTTTATTTAAACTTTCAAAATCACCTTTGGTGTCCTCTCTACCCATACCTCGATCAGAACTTTACACCTTTTGGAATTTCAGTCAGTACAGACCTCCAGTTTCTTAGGTTTGTGGCTTAAGCTCAAGACAAGTTTTGAGGGGTTGCTGTGAAAAGAAGTAAGCAGATTATCTAATTTGAATGCTGAAAAAACTGGAATTTCTGTTGTAGTAGAGAGATAGAATTAAAAGAGCTACTAATCACTGTTCTAAAAAGCCTATACAAGAAGGAAGATAGCAACATTTTAATGTGGAGAACTCTGAAGGAATTTCAGTTCCAAGTAAAGATAATAGTTTTTCAAATTGGAGGATAGATGTGCTTTTTTTATAGTTTTTTTTGATAAATAACTAAATTTAGTGGTCAAAATCAAGACATTAGTAGCAAGGTTTTGCAGACTGCTCTATTATATTTCAATGCTGACCTGGAATAACCCACTTTTTTTTTTTCTCCTGCTCTTTTGTGACTGGAAAGTGCCAGTGAGATAGAACTATGCCAGATTACTAGGGGTTTTTTGATACCTTGTTTTTACTGCTGAAAAATATCTGTAGAGTACTGCTTTATGATAAGATGTAGCACTAACTGCCACAGATGCAAAATGTGCACACATTCCTTGTTAGTCAGCCAGTGTTCTGCCTTGTGTTCTGTACTACCTGAATCAATTATTACTGCTAAGGCACTTTTTTATTTCATTTTACAATTACTCCTTCTTAAGACTGGTGTCTAATTCAGCTTTTGACATAAATGGGATGGCAGGTGTTCAATTAAGATGTGTCTCCTGTTAGCTAATATTTGAATTCTGTGTCTTGTAGTCAAATTTTTAAAGGTTTGGAATGCTCTATCTGCTTTGGCTAAATTCAAGATACCACAGCTGTTTCTCTCCTTGGTTTTTAAGCCTTTGCTAAGCCTTTCATGATTTCAAATACAGTTTTGCATTTGTGATTGAAGAGTGGCAGAACATGCCCCTGACATTGCAGACAGTCATATAATTCTCCATGTCTATGTTGCTGTCTACATCAGTGTCTCAGTATTACTTTTTCTCCATCTGTTGGACTTCTTAATATGGAGTCCTTCATGTATAAAGATGAAATAGACCTATCTGAAGGCCTGAAACTCAAGTTGTTTTTTTATTAGTCCTTGTTATTTCTTATCCAGCAATGAGTTAGCACCAGTTACATAGAAATCAAGGGATTTTTCTTTCCTTTCCTTTCTTCTTTGCATATTGGAAGAGACACATTGTATGGCCACAGTGTTTGTCTTCAGGTTTTTGTATAACTTCCAGTCTGTACTTAACTATGTGAAACTAAAACCAGCTTACAAAACACACGTCCTTTCCAGAAGTGCTCACAATACATATACCAAAAAGGCCCTGTGTTATTGCACTATCACTGAGAGAGTTCTATGGAAATCTACTTTCTAGAAGTATTTTCTGGCTGTGCTATTTTCCATTGTTTTATTATTCCAGTCAGGTAAACCACAGCCTTTTCTAGGCAGAAAATGCCGGGTTCTGATATTACACTTTAATGATTGGATGCTGTTGGGTAGAAAATTATCTAATAAAATGCATTTTCGTCTGTTGTGGTTTGACATCTATCAGAAATACTTCTTTGTTTTGTACCTGTATGTAACTTATTACATTTTTTTTTTTTGCCTAAAAGTTGCTATGAAACTTCTGAGAATAATTTCACTTTGATTTTTTTTCTTCTTTCTTGAACTTAATGGCTTAGAAATAGGTTTGAAATTTCAAAAGCTGCCTGAGCATTCTGAATGCCCGATTTTCCATTAATTTCAAATCGTTTAAGTGGCTTTGAAAAAGATAGCATAAAGGCTAAGTCACCCTAGGGTGACATTTCTAGTGTGCTGAAATTGTGGTAAAATTTACATTGACTTGAGAAAGACAAGAGAGTTTCCTTTGCATTGTGTTGGGGGTAAGGCTCTAAACTAGTCAAAAATCCTTTCATTTGACAAAAACAATGAAGCAAGTTCTGAGTATTAAGGGAGAGGGTATCTTTTCATTTGTATGAAGTTAACATCATGCTTTCCTACTGTCACTGAATGAGAGACTGGGAGGAAGTCAGTTTTGGTCTCATTACAGCAGGAAATCTTGCCTAGATTGTCAAGAGCTACAGGGCTGAAATTGTGTGAAGCAAAGAGGACTTGACATTTCTCTTTAAATCTGTTGTGGTTTGGTTTTATTTCTATGAACATAATTTGTAAAAGGAAAGGTCAAATCATCTCAGAAGTAGATGTCTGTCTTAAACTGGGTAGGTAGTGTGTGGATAGCACAACCATTTACAGTATAAGCTTTCAGAGTGAAAGCCCTATAAAAATCAAGTGCAATTTAATGGAGATTGTCTTTTCAGTCAGAAGTATTTTGCTTTGCACTAGTGTAGTCCTTTCCAAAAAGTTTAGGAGTCATAACTGAAGTCACTTTTGACAAGGAGTAAACTATATGCATAGGCTCAAACAAATGCTATGTTTCATAAGTTCCAGCATGGCCAGTATTGTTGAATAGCAATTTCTGACAAGTATGCTTTCTTATGTTTTCTTAACACAGTTTCACTAGACCTAAGGGCCAGTGAACTTCATCGTCTTTTGAAGTCTTAAATAGCAAAATTCTTTATTGGATTTTTCCTCTTATTAAGGGATATCTATTTATTTTCTGAGTTGAAAGGGAGGCACAAGGATCATAATTTAGAATGCATGTATATAACGATAGAGTTCGTTTTTTACATTAAGTATTTATGTGACTTGCGTATCTCAAGATCACTGAAAAGCTGAATAGAAATAATGCTAACCTGTCCTTCATTTTATAAACTTTTCTGGGCCTGTTTTCAATGTCTTGATTTTTTTTAAGAAACAGTAATGAAAGACATGCCACTCTGTCTCCTAAGATAACACAAAAAACCCCCAAACCAACTGCACATGCAAAATGAAAGCTTAGGCTTTGTTAGGCTTATTGGTATGTAGAGAAGTGCTTGTAAACTGAAAGAGAAGAAAGGTAACAGTTAAACAATTTGTTGCTGATCTGAGAAAAAAAAATTCTAGAATGACAATGTGTGACTAATGAAAGTGCTAGTTGAAAAAGATCAAACTACTTCATTTGCATTCTGCCTTTTGTTTCCTCTGCAGGTATTGCAAAAACCTTTTAAAAAACAGCCCCACTGTATTCTTTTTTTTTATTTTATATATACTAGGACATAATATTCAGTGTTTCCATGTACCTACCTCTTTATATTTGTAGCTTTGAGGGCCTGATTTCTATGCCACAATGCCTCGATAATTTATAATGGTTTTGCATCAAACAGGCAATCCTATTACTAAATACTAAAAACATTTCTCTACCCGTTCTCTTGTTTTTAATGTTCATGCAATCAATAGTAGTGATTCATGATATTTTTTTCCTGGTTTTGTATATTGGCCTGGTTAGAAATTTAAAAGGTGCATTGGGAGAACTAGTTCAGTTCCATTCAGAAGTAAATATAAACATCTGTAAAAAAAAATAAAATCCAATTATCTATATTAAAAAAACCCATCTTCAAAACGTTTATTGAATTAGAAGGCTGATTAAAATGAGGAAATACTTCTAGTGCTACAGGCATTATTGTTTTTAAAATGAAATCAATGAAATCTGAGTGTGTGATCATGTTAACAAGCTTCCATGATTTAGAGCCAAAAATGATACAAGAAAGCTGAGGAGCAGCTTTTTTCTTTCTTTTTTTTTTTTTTTTATAAGCACATGCTAGCAAAGTTTTAGCGCAAATCTTTCAGTCAAATCTGTCAATAACTATTTTGTTTTATCTTGCAATACAAACATGAAATTGTTGCTTGAAACCTGATAAACTTGAGACATCAAGACTGAATGAACAGTTCATAAATTGTGGGAAGCAACCAAGTAACCAAAATAACCAAGTTTCACAATTTTTCTGCCTTCATGAGGCCTTTTAACCTTCATCCTTTTTACTGTAGTTAATTTGTATGGAGTATCAGTAAAATACAAGAGAATGCCTAATTTTTAAGTGATTCAGATGTAGGAATGAGCAGCCCAGCCTACAGATTCTGGGTTCATCTGTTTCAGTTTTAGGGATGTCGAATTTATACTTTTTCTACAACAAAATAGAAACCAGCTGTTTTAGAGCTTTGTGTAATTATACCCAGAGTATCAATCCTGCATAAAATCTTGGCTTCACAGGCATGAAGTCCATATGTCTCTGACTTCTAGGACACATTAGTGGCAGTGATTCTGGTACCTATTTCTAAAATAGGCTATTAGCATTTGTGGGTTTTTTGTTCCCCCCCCCCTCCCAATTCTATAGTAACAAAATGGTGCTCTGACTCACGTCTTCAATTTATCACAGAAATTTTCCCTTTGCCCTTGACCTTCTTTCTCTGTTTAGCCTATGAATGAGGATGTTATGGATGAATAGAAAGAATAAAAGCTTTATTTAAAAATGATAGCCTAATTTTGTGTTGAGCAGTTTTAGAATTGAATGCAGCCAGAAAACAATTGAAGTTCAGGCAGCTAGTTGAAATTTGATGGATCAAGACTGAAAGAGAATGCATTTTGTTATGACACTGGCAATGTCCTCAGTCTGTGTGCTAAATATCACTTCAATTTCTTACTAATTGTTTCAGTAATTAAACTTGAAATATAATAAAATAATTACAAATAAGTGTGTATGGCACCTTCATCTTTGTATTTTAGGATTCAGCAGAGCGTTTCATCTTACTAGATTTATTACAATTTTTTTATTACTTGTGATTGCAATACTGAATCTTTGAACATGCTTTCTGCTGTGGAATTTAAGTGCAGTCGATGTCTTACAATGAATCTACTGTTGAACAAAAAAAAAAAAACTTGAAAAATGCAATAACATCTTGAATTTCTTTATTAGAAAATTTTAAGTGTACATTTATATCTTATATCTTATCTTACATCTCATGTAGCCTTCATTCTAAATGTAACTTCTACTTAAAAATGAGCAACACTTACAGCTGTTTGCCTCTGTCTGAAAAATAGACCTAATTTATTGAAATATTTGTCTGTTCTTAAAAGGCTGAGGTTGTAATTTGCCATTGTAACATCTCTCTACTTGAAGTAAGTAGGCTTATAGGGAAAGAACTAGGTAACAAGTGTAGAACTTTTCTGTTGTAGAAATTGATGTTGGCTTAAAAGACTCACCTTCCCTACTTAGAGGTATTTTGCCACCTTACTGACTCTATGATTCTAAGATTATCAAGGTCATCCTCTAACTCAGAACTGCCATGTTCATCACTAAACCGTGTCCCCAAATGACACATCTATGTGTCTTTAAATACCTCCTGGTATTTAGCGGTGACTCCCCTACTTCCCTGGGCAACCTGTTTGAATGCCTGACAACCCTTTTGTTGAAGAAATATTTCCTAATATCCGATCTAAACCCCCCCGGTGGAACCTGTGGTCATTTCTTCTTATCCTGTAACTTGTGACCTGGGAGAAGAGGGTGACCACCACCTGGTTACAATCTCCTTTCAGGTAGTTCTAGAGATAAACCCTCCAGGATAAACACCCCCAGCTGCATCAGCAGCTCCTCATAAAAGCTATGCTCCAGAGCTTTCCCCAGCTCTGTTGCCCTTCTCTGGACATGCTCCAGCCTCTTGATGTCCTTCTTGTAGTGAGGGGCCTCGAACCAAACCCAGGATTTGGGGTGCAGCCTCACCAGTGTCGAGTACCCGCGGACAATGACTGCCCTGGTCCTGCCGGCCACACTATTGCTGATCCAGGCCAGGATGCCTTTGGCCTTCTTGGCTGCCTGGACACAGCTGGCTCATGTTCAGCTGCTGTCAACCAAGACCCCCAGGTCCTTTTGTGAGAGGTCTACTTAATGTGAAACCAGCACATTTTTGGATAATTTCTCTCACTCTCCTAGAAGGTAGGATCTAGAACAATTAGAAGTCACCATCCAATTTCCATTCTCAATTTACTACTTTCCAGGCCCTACGAGCTTTTACCACATAGGGAACTTTCCAATACCTAAATTGTATTTTTCTAAGAGGGCCAAATATTTCAGTTTTTATTTTATTGCCTTGAAATCTTCTAGGCATCTGTTGAAAAAAATGTGTATTTCTGTATTTATTATATAATAATCTTTTTGGATAAGTTTCAAACATGACAAACAGCCTTTTTCAGAGCTCTTACTACTTTCTGTTTACATATCATAAAGAAGTGTTATTATACTTGGTCCTGTCCCAAGAATTTTATTGATAAAATTTAGTTTTCTGTAGTAGTTGTCTAGAAAAACTGCCAAAATAGCTAAAAACAAAACCCAGAAGTTTACAGTTTTAAATCAGAAACCAAATTTTAAACAGTTTTTCCCCCCTGGTTCATGATTGATATAGGTAACATGGATTCCTTTTGTGCACCTCCCATGATGATTTAGTATTTTTGTAAGTTTTTCTATAATATCTGGTTTTTGAAATTTGCACAAATATTTCTTTAACCTTGCATTTCTATATCAGACACTGACTGGTTGACTGTTGTCTCTGAGAAGTGCTTCCTGTTCATGTCTGGCTCCTCCCATAAGTTTTGCTTTTCGTTTTAGTTTATAGTAATTCATGTATTAGTTTATTCTCCATGTGACTAGTACATGATGTGCCAAATGTCAACATATTAAAGACTTTCCTGTGCTAAATATTTTGTGTCCTGCTAAGAATCTGTTCAGATAATGTCCATAAGAACCGACCTTTTTTGTCTGTATCGGTGCTATCTATAACTAAGGATTTTTGAGCAGAGGCCAGTAGGCTTTTGAGGTGTTGATGAGTGACAAGGTGATGCAAGAGAAAAAGAAGAAACAAGGAACAGTAAAAACTGTTAGGGGGCTGATGGAAGATGATAAAGATGGAGGGAAGGAAGTAGACTTCCTAAATTTTCCTCCATGCCAGCTTATCTGGGAGAAATGTGTAACACTATGTTTAAGTGACATTTTTCTGAGTTTTTTTTTTCTTTTGTCTGAAGGAAAAATGCTTGTAAGTGGCATAAAATGCCACTTTAAATGTATAAATGTATAAGGGTTAAAAATAGACCAGAAACAAACAGGAAAAAAAGGTACAAGCCATCACTTCTGTCATCTGTAAATTACTCAGAATCTACACAGAGACTTTGGAAAAAGAGAGTTACATTTGCTTGTTGGAAGTTTAGAAGGAATTAAAGTTATGTCATCCATCACATGTGTTGAAGGTTATATTTCTCTATTGATGTGTATAAATAGCTTGCTCATTGCCAGTCATGGCCAGAACACAGTTGTTCTGTTTAAAGAGGGAATATTTTTCTTCTATTTACCAAATAGAGAAGTGTAGTTCAATGTAATCACAGCTTGCTTTGTGGTCTGCCATTAAACCTTTTGCTGTATATAACTCGAAGTATATGTTCTTTATAAAGCAGTCATGCTTTACAAAGCTGAGAATTTAGCTTAGAGAATTTAAAATTCAGCTTTTGCTCCTTTTTATACTCTATTTGGAAGTTTAAAAATACTTTTGTTAAAGTCTGTAGTATTTCCTTTTTTACGTTTGTTTCTGTTTTTCAGAATGAGTATGTTATCCAGAGAAAGCAGTATTTCAAGCAGGAAAAATTATCGCAGGACTCTCTCTTTCATTGCTGTATCTTCACAGCACAGAAATACTTGTACAGGTTCTTTTCCAGTTTGTCCCTTTTGTTAGAGCAGGGTAACTATTTTGACAAAGAAATCCTTCACATCTCTGCAGAATACTTTAGCAACAGATGTTTTGGAATTCCATATTGCTGCATTAGGCTGCTAAGTCACAATATGTGCAGAAAGGCAGCCATCAGAAAAAACAGTGAGAAACCATCATCATGATCTCATTGCTGCACGATACTGTACAGGTCTGAAAACGAGTGTGGGCATTTTGGTGAATCATGTAAACTCCTTCAGAATTAACCTGCAAATGCACTCTCCTCATAAGTTGGTGTGACAAATTAGTGGATAGTGAGTGGTAAATGAAGAACTTCTTTAGGTTCACTGCAATAAGGCAGTCGAGTTAAAATAATTTTGCTTTCTAATGCAAAGCAATTGGAGCATATTTTTTTGTATTGAAGGTTTAATGATATCTTCTCTTAAGTCTATCTTGCTGCTTGTGCCATTCAAACAGGGAGTCCCCGTGAGCCGAGCAGCAGCTGCCGCTGTTTCTCCAGAAGGTGGTAGCATCGCTCTGTGCTAATTCAGAACATCTGGCTCCTCTGGTACTTGCAGGCCTTTATTCACCGATACTTTATTCATACTCAGAAGCCATACTTCTGTAATGTATTTTATATTTAAATAACTAGAAGATTATTTATAAATTCAGGTGTGTTGCCCTTTTTTTTTTAATATTTTAGAAGCTTATTTTTTCTTTTGTTGCTTTCTAAGCCAATCTGCAGGGGTTTTGCTCCGACTTCAGTACAGAAACAATGAATGCAGCCTTCACACAAAATAAATCTAGAAAATGCAAAGCCACAGATCCACTGCAGAAACAGTAATGGAGGATCATCTGTTTGAATTTAGGCTCCAAAGGGCTATTACCTTATTCTTCAAGTGAGGAATTGATTTTAAGATGCACTGCACAATACAGCTATGTGCAGGGGACTCCAGGGCTGTGCAAAGCCTGGCAAAGCTGGATTAAAGGACTTGCACTGGGATGGAGGAAAACTAGTATCCTGGCCTTGTGGCTGTGCCTATTGCTCAGCCCCTAAAATTCAAGGTGGTGAGGCTATTTTCTGGTTTGATTCCTACTCTCTGATTCATCAGTGGCAGTGGGTTTTACCTGACTGTCACTTCTGACAGAAGCATGTTTTTTAATAGTAGAAGGGTTTCCCAGTGGGACAAGCTGTAGTAGAGAAAAAGTTTGTTTTTCCTTTTGTTTTTCCTTAAAACTCACAAACATGAATGTAAGCCTGATGTTTTCTTACATGGAAGGATTAAAAGGAAAATCATTTATTGTTATTGTAAGGAAATCATACTAAAGTGAGTGGTATGCATGAAAACTGATATTTCAAGAGAAGGAAAAAAGAAATAAAGTTTAGAACAGGAAAATCAATACTCCTTCAATACAATCAACACGTACTATATTATGAGGTAATCTTTGTACCTAAGAATAAGAGAGAAGCAAATTCAAAGCCAGTTACCTTGATTGACAAGGATTATCTAAGGAAGCAGAACTCCAGGTGGTCCTTTGAAATGCTGAATTTAGAAATGAAACCGTAAGGAAGGTTCTCAACTGTTATTATAAGAGCAATTTATAAATGAAATAACTGTGTTTCAGATTCTTGTGGACTATATACTTGGGGGAAATGAATGTGCATCATCTGCGTCCTTTAAAGGGCCTTAAGGTTTCTCCAGTGAGGGTGGGAAGTTCCATGTAGGATGGTGAGAAATGACAAATTGGAGGCATGGGTGGGGAAGAAGATCACTTCCAGCTTGGAGCAGAATTCCTGTACCTTGGATTTGTACTCAGTGTAGTTGAACTGTGTGAAGGCAGCTGCGGGCCATTGCAATGATGGTAGAAGGCACTGGCTGTGTACAAATGGTAGTGCTGGCATAATAGTGGACTTCAGGACACTGGGTTTCTGTTAAGAAGCTGCAGAGTCTGTCTTCTGCTTCCCTGCCAAAAACCCAGCACTTTTAGCATTTTATCATAGCACCTCATAACAAAGAAATTCCTGTATCTGCACAGATAGAGGGCAACTGCAGTGCAGCACTGCACTCAAGAATGAGTAATGTCAGTGCAGTAACAAGATGGGGTGAGTGCATTAAACAAAAGTTTCTTGACAGCCTGATTTGAAAGGACTTTTAAATTTATTGCTATTTAATGCCACAAGTTTCTGTATGTCTTGCAACTTAGCCTAGGTGCTTAGTATATAATAATTACACAATAATTGTAAATGCTGTCTTCTGGATTATGTAAATCCAATAGCTGCAAACATAACTTTTTCACCCATCTCTGGGGCTACAACTGAAAAATATGCCCAGTTTCTAACTTTTGAATACAGTAAGGACAACAATCTTGAGGACATGCATGCCTGGCACCTCTTTAAAATATAAAATAAATTATTTTCTCTGAAGTCTTTATTCTCTTAGAATATTAATCAATTACACTAGACTTGATAAATGTTCTAGGATTTGTTGAGGTATACACCAAATTTTCTCAGTTCTCCCTCTCTTCTACACCATTTGACTGTTCCCTTCCAGCATGACTTCAATGGAACCAGAGTCCTGAGTCTTCTATTTAATGGGACAGCCTGCAAAAAGAGTTGAAAGACCAAAGAGGAGCTTGACTGGGTTACACTATTCTTCTACTTTATATTTTTCCAAGGAATTTTCAAATCCACTGCTTGTTGAATCAGTTTTGCCTACCTAGCATCCCCCTACTGCTTTCCAGAATTTAATGGTTAAACAAATTCTCTCTAAATCACCTTTTTGTGCACAAACAGATGTAATATATCTTAAAAATAGAAGGCAGACGATGTAGAAACCTATTTAACAGCAATTGTTGCTCTGTTCTTTTATTACTAGTGTCTTTAAGACAAACTTTTTATTTGATGTTTCTGTTCTCTGCCAAAGTTAGAATGGAAAATCAGATCAAGGCAAATTCCTACAAGTGTATAGGTAATTAATTAAGCTTGAAAATATCCAAGGAAAAGTGTCTTCAAAGAAACTTGGGCTCCTTTGTCTCCTTGCCCAGTGGGTTTCCCAGTGCTGCTGAATGCTTCCTCTGAGGAAGGAATTTTTTTTTCCAAAACCATGAAGCCGATTTTCCTCTAGATGGCAGGACCAGTTTAGGCTTCATAGTAATCCCTGAGTTATTGCTGGCCCGTGGTCCCCAAGGTGGTACTGCTAATTTAGTTGCTGGGAGAACTTTGTATCTGGTGAATAACTGGGAAGGGGTAGGTGGGAAATAGCTTATGAGCAGTCTGTACAGAGCACTTCCTGAGTGATACCTCTGCTGCTCTGACATTCACCTGTATCTCTGAGCTCCTCTTCAGTGATGATGTTTACCATGGAAGAAATACTATATGTTGAGACTGTATATCAATATATTGAACTTCTCCCTTGTGTTCATAGGGCATGAAAGGCAAATGTCATGTGAATTAGAAATGAAATTTCTATTGTAATCTTTGTGTGTTCCTTTGTTTCAAGAAGTACAGGCCACATCAAGGTATTATGTCAGTCAGTGGTGCTTTTCTCATGAGTGAAGGCAGCAGTGGTTGTGTGTTGTTGGCATATCAAGTCATATTCCCACTATTTGCTTATTTTTTCATACAGTACCAATTCCACACAAGTAGGATCAAAAGCACAGCTCTGATGTCACCACTTTATTTTTTTACAGTAATAAAGGCTTTCTTCGATCTTTTGTAAAAGTAATCAATCTGCTGAGACAACCCAGGGATTCTGTTGTGGATGTGGGATTTAAACATTTTGGCATTTAATACCAGTCAAAGGAATTTAATAATTTATTGTTTATTTATCCTTTCATGTAGGGTTATTCTCTGTATATAAATCAGTGACTAACAGTATCTTCTTCAAGATGTTCTCAGAGTTATAAAAAAAGAAAAAAAAATGCAGTAAATTGGGAAGCTTGGTTCAGGGCAAAAAGTACTTTAGCATCCCCATTTTTATGACTATAGGTGTCTTGGTTACCATTGAAGGAGGTTTTTCAAACACTATTTGTAATAATGTTACTTCAGATTGTACCTAAAATGATTGCCATTTTAGTTTGTTTTGCAAAACAGGATGAAATTAAGAATTCAGTAAAACAACCTGTGAAATTGGCACAGGAATGCCAAAGTGGTTTTGTTAATATGCATTTAATAGGCATGAGAAGCTCTGAGATCAGTCCAATGTTATCCAGGAATTTGAAATCTGCTTTGATTACACTCATGTATTTGTATGATATTTGGACCAGATTGCTAACTCATTTGTAGCTGATACTTTACTATCCTTATTAGGAAGAAGTTAATGTTAATTCTGCTGGCAGTTGGGACAGGAGTAATGTTCTGCTTGCTTCAGTTTATCACTGTTTGAAAAGGGGGATTGTGTGGAAGTAGATAACCTTTTTCCTCAGAGATAAATATTTGGAAAAATTCAGTTTTCCAAGTATTTTTTTTCCTGACACTGAGAAGTCTATAAAGCGTAGTAATACTTAGGTCTGCATAATTTATAGCTCAGCACATTGCTAAAAGCTTTCTTGAACCTTAAATTTATAGACATTTCCTGACAATACAAATTGAAAACTATGCTTCCAGTTTTAATCTAAACACCCTCTTGGTATCTTAAACAACAAAATCATGGCTTTATGAAGCTAATTTTTCCTGTCAACACAGCAAGAAATATCTGTTGCTTCCATAATATAAAATTGGTAGATTTTAATTACTGTTTCTGGAAACTGTGTTGCAGTGGCTTCCAAGTGATTTGGTTAATAAGTAAAAATATTATTGAATAACTGTGTTAATAATGTTCGATTTTGTAAATTGATTAATGCAAGCCTGATGGTGATGAAGATAAGCCTATGAAAGAAGAAAATGACAGAACTACTATATCTATTTTATACTTGAGGTTGTGTTAAGCAAAGCCTTTCTGAAATTCTTATTCTTTAAATGACATATCTCAGAAATAGACAACTGTGAAATGTTTCTTATCAAATTTTTGGTAAGTATTTTAAATGCTTGCAAATAATGTCTCAGAGTTCCTCATTTAAATGGTACTAATAATATGGTAAATTCTACAGTCTTATGATCCATTTTATTTATTTTAAGAAGCAAGTAAATATGCTTTTGTAGACCCCATGGAAACCTTGAATCAAACTCTAAATACATGGGATAAAGAGGAATATGCTGTTTTCCTTGGAAAAAAAAATATTTGAACTTTGAAAACTTGCAGAAAATAAGGCCTTATTTAAACCGATTTCAATTCCTCTTATTCTAAGCAAGCCATCTCTGAGAATTTACTGAGACCAGGGGTTAAATACATATAGACACTTAAAGCATTCCATACATAAATGCCAGGGCAGTGAATTCCCTGTTTCCTGAGCTGTGTGCAGCGCTCTGTTGGGTGCTCATGAACTGACAATGCTGCTCTAATGGCTGTGCAAGGAGAGCAGATGAATTAGCCAAGGTAACCAATATGTCAGCAAGTTGTGTCCAGAAAGAGATGTATTGTGTACCTCAGTGCAGTTGTAGAAGAATGTAATGCTCTTGAGTCTTTTACTTGCATAATATGGCTTAAAAATAGAACCAAGGCTAGGAAAATGTCAGTATTTTCATTTACCTATAAAATGAAAATTAGGAAGGTGAAAAAAAATAAGTGGCATACTGAAACTGTCAAATTTCTGGTAAAATTAACATGGAAAGTTGCAGTTGTAACAGAAAAAAATAAAATATTGTTTAGATTACAGTTGAGTCACTAAAGCTTTTTTTACCTTTTTACTAAATTGTCATTCAAAAATGACCCTGGAGTGGTTCTACTTATTTCCAGAATTGAAAGAAACTTGTGTTACCTCTTAAAAAGAGTTATATCAAACTGAAGTTTTTAATCAATACAGCTGAAGGAGTGGGTAAGGAGGGAAGAAACTTCCCTAGGTTTTAACTCCTCTCTCAGAACAGATATTTAATAAAAGGACACAGGAAGAAAAGCAAAGGTAAATTATGGTCCTGTAAATATAAGAAAATAAAGTGAATTGAGGGAATTGCCTTCAGGAAGAAGAGTTTTAGAGGGGTCTTTCTGGTTCCATTCAGTGTCCCCCAGGTATGCTGTGCACCTTGGAAAGCTGGAAGTCAAAATAGAAAAACAGCAAGGAGAGAAGGGTCAAGAATTTAAAACAGTGTTAATGAAAAAAAAACAGACAAGTTATTTGTGCTATGAATTTCAATAATTTAAAGGAATAACTTCTTCAAGGTATTAACCATTCTTCTGCTACATAATGGTTAATTAATCAACTTTTACATGAACCTTTTGTCTGCAAGTAGAGAATTTTCAGTATGAACTGCATTGACAAGATTTGTTTCCAGCTGATCTATTTAGAAATTACTTGTTGTAGACAGAGTATGATATCAGTGTTGTAAGTCATGAACATGCAAAGTGTAAAGCAGTGACAACAGGTTTGCATGTCACAAGTTTACATTATAAAATATGTTGAAATTTTATTTATTCAGATGATGACTGTGTAAAGGAAAAGAGGTTCCAAATTAGATCTGAAAACTCCATATCCAGCCTTTTCTGCAGCTTGCAAAAGTGACTGTAAGAGGAATGAGAGAAAAATTAATTTCCCAAAGTTTTAAGGAGCCTGTTACTAATTCAAATCACCCGAGACTATCCTTTCTTGCTTTGCTTGCTTTGACATTAGTAGCTCACTACCAGGCTGGGGGTGACATGGAGGAGCTCTGTCCTGCTGACACTTCTATTCACTGTACTTATGTCTCTGTTAAATGTCAGCTGAATGTCACTGCTGCTCACCAGCCAAGCCAGCAGAATAAGGGAAAACCTCTGTCCTCAAGACGTAGCAGGAAGGGCAGACAGGTCCTCAGCGAGCTGCAAGGCTCTAAAGCACGGCGTGATTAACACCTTGTCACCAGTCACACTGTGTGTGCCTTTAGCACCAGCAGTTACAGGATGTGCTGAGTTTACTCACTGCTGGTACACAAGGCTGTAGTTCAGTGAGCTTGATCAGACCTTGTGTGGCTTTTTTCACACCTGTGTGTTAAAAGTTTGATTCTGGCAGGACTTTCCTTCCCCATCTTGTCCTCCATCCTGACCCCCATCTGTCAGACTCTGTAAAGGCTTCAAGCTGCTATGTAGATTCCATTTCTTACACGGAGCCAGAGGCTTCATCATCACCTAGGGATGGCTGAGGTGTGTCTTGTTATTCTTCCGAGCTGAAGTGAGGGACAGCATCCATGTCCTAGCCTTGCTCCAGTGTTCAAAGTCCTTGCCAAAATAGGAGAATATCAGTAGGAGAGATGGAACAGCCTAAAAACTTCACCCTGCGCTGTTGGAGGGAAGTCATGTGGAGGAGGGAGACGTGAAATGTATTCCTGGAGTGGGCTCATCTGGCAGAAGTAAATGATCATTGGAATAAGATCCTTTGGAGGAAGGTGTATGTTTTCCAGTCGTTCAGAGGAAGATAAAAAATGTTACATTCTGTCAGGGAACTGGATTTATTTTGGAGCTGGAAATATATTGGAAACCTCTGGTGTTTTTTATACCTCCTATGCTCATGGTTTTTCGACATATTTGAGTAACATTAAACCCAGTTATCTGGGAGGACATATCTCATAGATTTAAAAAATTAACTGTTTTCAGTTTGATATGATAACACTGTAAAGCTGATGAAAAAGAAATGAACATTATCCACTCCTTAGATACTTTTGTTCTTATTCTTACCTATCCTCTGAAAAAAAGGCAGAAAAACATGATGCAAAATCTACTTATCTTTTGGATGAATAAAAAAGTTCCCACAAATGGATTTTTAGGGTCTGTTCAAAAGACACGGTTGTTAATCATTGTACTTGATTTAAAAAAAAAAATGTAATTAAAGTTACCAAGTCCTTCTATACCTACTCTTTGGCATACAATTTGTTGTTGCTATCATAGAAGAGTCACTGAAACAACAGTTGTGGAATTAAAGGGTAACTTTTTTTGTGTCCTTCTGAGATATAGTTTGATTCCTGCAGTCTTCTTTCTTCAAGTTAAACAAATACCAAAGTATTCTTCTTTATTTGTCATGGTTAGAATTTCATACCCTTCTACTTTCCCCGGAATTATAAGGAAAATACAAGGGGAAAAAATATGCTTTTTCTTTAGACCTTGACTTTAAAGGGTGTGTGGTGGAGTGGTTTTTTTCGGGCTTTTTTTCTGCTTTATTTTGAAGCTCTGATACTCAGGTCATTATTTCAGTGTATGAGATGTACCTAAATATGAATTGAACTTATATAGCTGTTGCAAGGGAAAATAGCTTAATCGATGCTGCAAAAATATACCACTGTAGTCCTATTGAAAGCAATGACTAGGAAAAAAAATCTTCAAATTAATATTTTAACTCATTTATTATGGACTTTACTTTTTTCTGGACTTTAGAACTGTTAGGAACTCTAAACAGTTCTCTAAAGCCTCTGACAATTAATTCTAAGGACTAAACTGTGCCTCTCTGGAAAGCTGTTCCTTGTCTAATAATCTTACTGAAACAAAATCTGGTTCTAATATTTCTAAAGCCTTCAGTGTCCAGTTGGTTTTGGTGTCACCTGAAGGCATTGGTGGTGATACATGGGAGTTGTGAGGTTCTTGCAGGTCTGCTTCCTTTTAAACAGTGTTGGAAACTTTGGGAAAAGCAGAAATGCTCAGTGGTAATGTGTCTGTTAAAAAGATGAAGGCAAAACATTTTCAGGGAAGCAGTAATGTACATTCTAATCCATTTTCAAAGTTTATGGTCTTCTGAAGTCTTGGAGGAAGTCTTTCCTTGAAGGCAAGGTGAGAATTACATATTTTGAGAGGAATTAATTTCAAAGTTAATTTTTTAATTTGTCTTTACATCCTGATGCCTATGGCTGAATGTATTTTTTTGTGTTATAAGGATGTTATAATTATGAATATCATATAAATTATTCAAAATAATCCTGGATTTAAGGCTCCAACTATTAAAACAAGAGACTTTTAAGTACTTCAGAACCCATAAAATAAGATAGGAGCACAGTAGCTTCTAGGCTGTTACAAATGGTCACCCACTTCAGTATGCTGAGTAAAACTTTCCTGTGCTATTATACCATGCATGCTAGAAAACTTAAATATATAACCACAAATATACTATGAAATCCTCTAATAAAGAAACAAACGTGGGGCTCTAGATTAGTAGTTGCCAGGTTCTTCCTGTCAGTGCTGACTGGATGCCAAAGTCTGACAGAGGTGTGCAAGGAAAATCAAACTGAACTTTGCAATTTGCATTTCAATCACAGGGGAACTTGGAGCAAGTCTCGCTGGAAATTATCAATGTGCCTATGTGGAACACCATGGTGAAGAATGTTGTCAATAGTATGAAGAATGGCATCAAGAGTGAGTAATTCGACTTCTTAATTACTTGCTAAAAGTCTTGTTAAAAATGCATCATAATAGAAAGCTAACAATAATTTTGAGCATGTGTGGGAACTCTTTAGAAAAACTTCAGAAATCTTCAAAGTTGTTTGTACTCTGTAGTAGTGCTTCCTTTTTAGTAGCTTCAACTTTTTCCTTTTACTTTTTTCTCTTAACAATATGGGTGTTTATGGTTTTCAGCATTTAATTTTATATCTCAATTTTCTAGACTCCTGTTTTGATTGTCTTTGCTCACCTGTTTTTAAAATGGTGTGTTTATATATGTCTAGCACTGAGCTTTTTAGAGTATGAGCTTATATCTTCAGAGAAATCAGGCAATATTTTAAGGTCATTATCAATCTTATCCATTTAAACTTGTTGCTCTGATCTGTTCTAATGAAATGCCTTGAAGATATCTTTTTAGGAGGCTTTTGTTTTATGAATCCCTCAATTTTGAATCTATATTCCATTTAAATAAAGTAATGCATCTGGTATCCAACACCATGTTATTGGCTTTTCTGAATCACTGGCAGTTGAAAAATAGGTTATTTTTTTAATGTTATTGTGCATCCCTTTCATGGTGTGAAATTTGATTTAAACTGAAATCTTACACTGCACATCTCTTAACAAATATTATTTCTAACTGCCATGTGCATTTTTTTTTAATTTCACAAAGACAAGCCTTTGACAGAATGGATCAAAATGAAGTCTGGTCTTCAGTAAATTACATTCTATGAGCCTAATACATCTTTCCCTTAAATAAATGTGCTATGAAATAAATGTTTAACTAAAACTAACATGAAAAAAACATACATGACAAGACTTTATCAGAATATCAGTTACAACAGGGCTGAATTTTATTATTCCTAGAATGCCATATCCTTTCATTTCAGTGTTAGCACCTTTATCTTCAGGACTCTGCTGTGCATACTGTTACATTTAAACAGAAAAACAACTAGGTTTTCATAAAGAAACTGATGAAAGTGTTTTAACTGAAAGCTACTTTTGTTACATGATACAGTACAAATAGAATGGAAAATATTTTGACGTGGTGCTCTTTTGGCAGTGAGGAACTGTTTGTAGATGTAGGTATCAGTATTGAACAAAGATTCATATTTTGTCAGAAGCAGGGGTAGGGTGAGATGTACAAATTACACGTTCCTATAACTGATGGTCTTTGTTTGAATTTAAAATGAATGTTTGAATGTTAAAATGTGTATTGAATGTTAAAATATATATTTCACTGTATTGAATGTGTGATTAAATAATCATGTAGAAGCTAAAGAGAAACCTAGCCTTTATACTAAAAATCCTATAAATTTATCATTCAAGGATTTTTTATTAATAGGCACATCTTAAGGGGTAAACATGTCAGACTGACATTTACCCTTATGTGTAATTCAAGGTGCAAAATGACCAATGGTGCAAGTATTGGAACAGTAATATGCTTTTCTTAAGGTGTTTTTCTCATCCATTCGATGGCTGTGATTTGCTAGTACACAAATACTAAATCATAAGAAAAAGTAAAATACTTAAGAGATTAAATTAAACTGTATAAAAGCTATGGAATAATTGTACTAATATTTAAATATCTGATCAAGCTAAGACATTCTTGCTAACAAAACTGAGCATTCTTATACTCTCAGCCAGTTTGATTTAAAAGATAAGCCATAATCAGTAGCTCAGATTTTTCCAGAAATCCTCTCTGAATCTTGACCAGTAATAACAGTTTCAGGAAGACCGGGGGCAAAAGAAGTGCATATAACTTGTTTGCCAAATTGTAGAGCCTTTGGCAGGAAGGTGTGTAGTCAATGTCAGTAAGCTCAGAGTCCAACTGAAAATCCCAGTTTAGTGAAGACGATCACTTAGCAGGAATATCTGTGGTAGGATAAAACACTGAAACAACTGTGGTAGGAGTTTAGATGTGCTCCTCAGGTAATCTGCTACTTCAGGGGTGATGCACATTAGGGGTAGATGTGTGATCAGCATATACCAAGCATGGGAGTATAGAGATAGGCCATATGGATTCCATTGGATTGTCCTTTGCCTGTTACATATATCTGCTTCAGGCTAACTGCAGCACATGGGGGTATTCCAGGAAATAAGGACAACATCCTGTTGTGGATTTGGATTTTTCAAGGAAGAGTTAATAATTAGTTAGTAATTTTCCTGGTAAGACCTCACAGACAACTTCTATTATGAAGTTATCCAATAGTATATTGCTTTTCTTCGGTCTTACTCATTTAAGCAGATTAAAAATAGAAGTTGCTAGAACTGGGCACTAAAAATGAAACTGAAACCTGAGGTTGCTGTGAATAGTTTGCCTAGTCTAATATTACTGATATTATGATTTCATACATTAATTAGGACTTTCTTCACATAGTGGGAAGTTATTTGGGTCCATTTCACATCTGTATTTACTGATGCTGTTTTGTTGTATTTAGTCACTTTGTACTTAGCTGTTAGTCACATGCCTTGATATCAAGGTACCTGTAAAATATAAGCTGCAATGTAACTTCTAAATTGTTATTTTTAGTTATTTAGTAGTTTTAGTTATTAATTGTTATTTAGTAGTTTTTAAAAGTAACATGAGTATGTAACATCAGTGGCTCTCATTTTCTTTTGAAAGATAAAATGTTTTGGAACATGTCTGTTCTTTACAAAGTAGTAATAAAATTCTTCAAAATGGAAAATATTTTTGATAAATTATGCAAAATATTTGAAAGTGGGGAACAAATGGAAACACGCATTTGGTAATACATTTTTGTAGGGAGAATATGTATTTTAAAGCAGTTGTTCTTTGGTACACTTTTTTGTCATCTGATAGGTAACATGGAAGCATTAAGAAATATCTGTTGATTAAATAAGATTATCTTGCTCTCAAATAGTGATATTTAGATTTTTTACAGATTTAACAGAATTCTCACTTTTCTTAGATAGAAATCTTTATCCATGTAAGTGACATCTGATGTAGAATACAATTATTCACATAACGTTCTTTGTTCAAATATTGCCAGTGTATAAAAGCCCATGTTCTAAAATTTAAGTTTGGTAATAATTAGAACTAGCTCCTTTTTTTTTCTACAAAAAAAATTACAAATTTGTGTTTTTCTTTTATAATCACTCAGTGTGGATTTTTTAATTTATATTGTTCCTATTTTTATATGAATTTTGTAAATATTCAGAGAATAGCTGTAGAAAATAGCAATCCCTCTCCCCCAAGAAATCCTAAAATTTAACAAAGGAACACTTTCTTTGATATATTATGCAGTTTGCTTTGGGTTGTCACATCAAAAAGAACACAAAATTAACTTAGGTTAGTTTGTCTCTCTTCCAATTGCCCAGAGAATAGGAAAATCAACACTATCTGTGTAAGAGAATAGAAGAATCAGGCAAAGCATATACGGTGTTTTCTGCCCAGTATCCTTCCAGTCTCTAGCTACTCACTGCTCATGGTGGTTTTGACAGATTTCTGTGTACAATAACATCAGCTGCATTTTTTATTGTGTTACCATAAGCATGATTACATAAGTTTTGAGAGAGATTGGCCCTTTGGCATAGGCAAGACAAATTTCTCCTTGGTTTTTGTTATGCATCACATGACCTTTTTTGGGGTTCTTGGTACTGTTTTCTGATGGTTTGATTGGGTGCCTTATTTGTACTGGAAAGAGAATAAGTTACTCTGCTTGGTGTGTCTCTATGCTGCTTGTGATTTTATAGATGTCATTATATGCAATTGTTTCTACCTCTGCTTCAATTGCAATGTAGTATTCTACAATTAACCAAGTGATAACAGTCCCTTTTTTCTTCTTGAGTTTGTTTTTCAGTCTAACAGGCAAACAGTGACAGACAAAGTTAGACATGTTTGCAGTCGTGTAGGGAGGTATGGAAATCTCTTTAGGCTGCTGCTGTGTGCAAACTGTGTGGAAAAAAACCCCATAACCTACTTTATGACTGTTTTTGTGGGAGTGTAACAGAGAATTCATGAATATTCAACTGCTTCCAGTTGTAATTTTGTGTATTTTTAGACTAACATTTAGAGTTTTCTATAATTAAGTGAGGAAGCAAACATGTTTGTGTGACAGTAATTCTGGGAATAAAATTAGAAGGATTTTAAGTCAAGGATACTTGAGGAGCTTAAAGTCCAAAATATATATATTTTAAAGAAAGTTTCATTTAAACGGTTGTCACCATCTTTTCAGCATGATCCCCTAATTCTGTTTAAGACTTATAATGTTAATGTCCTAAAATATGCTTAACAACAGCAATTCAGGTCTTGACTCTTTTCTCCTCCTCCTTCTTTTTTTTTGTCCCATGAGCAATTTGTGATAGTCGAGCAGGATTACGCTTGACCTGAACTTGTGTTCATTTTGTGCATACCTCCATGCAGCAGCAAAGTAAACTTGACAGCTTAATTCTATGTTAGGGGAATGTTTGCAGGGATAATCCTATTCACACTGCAGGATAAGGATGCCCTGTTAGTGGCTTTGGCCTATAAAACCATTAGCTTTAAATTGTGTTCTCACATTGTGATCTTAGCTTGTAAACCAGCTTTTTCTTAGCAGTTTATTGGTGAGAGTGGCTAGTTTTATGATACATTTTCCTAGCCCATGCCCACTTCCTTTTAAAGTGTAGCTTCAAAATGTATCCAAAGCAACCAGATCTTCACTTTATATGGATTATCTGATAGAGGACATGTAATATTGTGTTTTAAAGCTATAATTTTTGGATTGCATTGTATTTAATGACGAAAAAGATCATCTGGGTCTGGAGGTCTAAGGATAATATTTCACACGTCTCCATGAGTGAAGACAGAGAGAAATAAGTAGACAGAATATACTTTAAGACATCTCTCCTGCCTCTTTCTTACCTACCTTACAGCAGGCCAGCATCACTCCTCTAAGTGTGCAAAATGTGCTGGTTTGGGTTAATTTTTGGATATGTTTTTGTTTTTCAAGCCTTCCTGAGGCTTCTGACTGGAGGTGGATCTAATAAATACCTTGGTTTTCTTTTGTAACCTTAAGTGGCTCTTAGGAAAAAATTCTTTAGTGAAAGGGTGGACAGGCGTTGGAACAAGCTGCCCAGGTAAATGATGAAGTCACCATCCCTGGAAGTGTTGAAAAAACGTCTAGATGTGACATTGTGGGATATGATTTAGTGGTAAACACAACAGTGCTGGGGTGGTGGTTCAATTTGATGATCTTAGAGGTCTTTTCCAATCTTAGCAATTCTTTGATTAATACAAAAAAAATCGCTCCTAAGGACAAACACAAGTCTGTCATTTACAGATAGATGTACAGAAAATATATTGATACTGTGTATTCAAATAAATCTACTTCTGTCGTTTCTTTAATATTTATAGATCTTTATTTGGAAGGGCAAGTGTTAATACACTGTCTCCTTTATGTAATTGAAGGCTGAAATACATTGCTTCAAAAACACCAATAGTGCAACTGAAGATTTAGTATGTACCATGTTAACATCTTGTGTGCAATGTGGCTGCTTTTAATCTTATCTAAGTGGTTGGTCTAGTTTTGCAGATGTGAAAACAACAACGAGAAGGGTTGCCAGACATTTCAGAGTGGAGTAGTAGTTAGGGAGGGGTCCTCATGTCCATTTTTCAGTGTTGAAAAGCTGAGCAAAGCAGGTGCCTGCTCAAGGGTGGATGCTGCTCCACTTGGTCCCTTATGACAGAGGTGAAAAACCTGCACCCAGGACTATGTTCAGCCAGAATTGCCAGTCTGGCCCCATTTGCACACACATGCAGTCTCTTACACTAGAGGGAAGATGTAGCCCAGCTTGAGTCTTTTGTGCTTGTGCTTATGCCTGTGTATTTTATTGTCCTTGATAACTGATCTGTCTTGTACAGCTACGATCCTCACATACAGAACCACCACAGTTCCTGGGCTTTTCCTGGTGTAGTTGCAAATTATAATATTGAATTCAATCCAATTTGGTCCCACCAATCAATCTGAATTCCATTTAGGTGCTCAGTAGAAAGTGCAAATTAAATCTTTGGCTTCTACCCTGCAACCTTCAGCGCTCTGAATCTCACAAGCTCAACAGGAGATTAAACTCTGTAAATTTTATGCACACACTTTGCATTAACAGTCAAGATTCACATGTCTGCTGCATTTCCAAGTACTTTCTGCATGTGAAGACTGAAAACTTTTTACCCAGACCTATAACCAAGAGTTTGTCATGTTTATTGCAGCTGAAGGTCTGTTGTGGCATCATGGTTTTGCAAGGTAAAACTTGGCATGTACCAAAAGCTTGAGAAATGGGTAATAAACACAAGAACCACTAAGAAATTACCAGTATTTCTTTAACAGTTGGTAGAAAAACACTGAACTGTGATTAGACTTAAATTTTCCCTTGGAATTAACAATTTCTCAAAGTGTAGAAACCTTTGGGAAGTGGAGTGTCTGATAAGAGTATTTTCAGATATCTGGCACCTGATGATTCTTTTCTTTATTTTTAATTCCTTCACAAAACAACTACTATTTTGGAAATTACACTCTCTGCACTACTAGTCCAAAAGTGTTGGAGAGAAGAAACAGTCATTTCCCTAATAATGTAGTAAAATTTAGATAACGGAAACAGAATTGAGAGATGAGGAGGGGAAAAGATATAGGTTCATGTAGTACCAGAAATTAAAAACTTAAACGAAAAAAATGGCTTTCCAAAAAAAGGGTTATGCTTTTTAAGGTCCCTGACAAGGATTTAGTGATAATTGCAGATTAACACTTGCTGAAGTCCTTTTTCATGTGTGCAGTATCATTTTACTGTAGCATTGGGATACTTTGGTTATTTGTGTACAACAAATGTAACTTTTTCACTTTATTTTTTGGTTAAACTTATGAAAGTGTTATTCAATATCATGAACAGAGACCCCTTTCTTCCTTGAGATAACACAGTATTTCTAATCCTCATTGATTTGTGTGGAATTATCACTGTTTTGGATAGTTTTCTAAAACGGATAAGGATGACGTTGATAGCTCTTTTTACAGAAAAAAGAATAGTATCTGCCTCCTTGTGATACATGTACTGAAATGTTAAGCTTTAGTAGTGTGGTCCAAACCCATATAACTTAGATTTGCTATCTGACCTGTTTCAGTTTAAAGCTTAGCAGACAGATTTTTGTCATTTATTTTGACTTACAGTGAATAGTAATGCTCACTGTAGTGGATAACAAACTATAAGCACGGTGCACAAACGTTCAGTGTCTATTGTTATCCAAATATTTCAGAATGTTAACTTGCCCCTATCAGTGCAAATTTGTTTTTGTAAGGCCACATAAAATTAATAACTTTCTGCAAGCACTGCCAAGTAATGCTATAAGAATAAGAAATAGAAACAGAGTTGCATATCAGAATAACATCACTGCCATTATACTACCTACAAGAGAATAGTTGGAATAATACTGATCTAGTGGGCTGATGTGCCTTCTATTTTATGTTTTATGAAAATATCCTTGTGAAAAGAAAGGGAAGAACAATGAAACATGCTTAAATTAAGGAAGCAATTTTTTTAAAATGTGAAAATAAGACAGGTTTTTTTAATAGAAAGTTAGAAATAGCTGAGTGGAAATATAATCTTTCTTGCTAAAGATCCAGCCTTTCTTTGGGCCTTATGAACATTAAGAACACTCTAAGGAGCCACTTTCCTGTGTTCAAGATCTACACTCGAATGAGGTAGTATAAGGGAAACAATAGTAGCAAAAATGATGCAATTTTATCTCCTTTTGTATGAATTCACATACCTGCTGGATGTAAGAAATTCTTTTCCCTTGAATAACTTACCAAAGAGTTTCAGAATCCTTTAAAATATGTCTCCAGTCCTCATTGTTTCAAAGTCAGAAACAAATGTCAATTAAGTGCTAGCTGTGTGTAAATCAATACTGTGATGAGTGGTTTGCTGGTAGGCGCTCTGTGCAATATGCTTTCCCTAATAGAGTCAGTAGAAGACCAAGATAATCTATTTAAGTATGTTTGAAGTCAGCACAGAGCCCATAATGTCCCTTTTCTTAATTATTTGTTTGACAGAATGGCAGTGTCTGAGAAGTCATTAGAAATAAAGAACACATTTTGAATGAATCTCAACTTTTACTTGAGCCAGATGTAGCAGAAAGAGTCAGGGATAGGGTGGGTTTTCAGAACCCAGGGTTAATAACATAAATATTTGAAAACCTTGTAAGCCAGTGTGTTTGTTTTCACGGCCTGGTTCTTAGTGGGGAGGCGGG
>VZRZ01002702.1:1144953-1165459 GCA_013398175.1 Climacteris rufus | reverse complement strand
GGCTCTGAGGATGGATGTGCCAATGGCCAAGGCTGGGCCAGTTAGAGATTGAGGTAACGCCTCTGTGATAACAGATTTAAGAAGAAATCAAAACAAAGATAGTTGTAGCGTTTTCATTCCAGACAGAGTGAGAACAGGAGTGAGAACATGTGAGAGGAACAACTCTGCGGACACCAAGGTCAGTGAAGAAGGAAGGGGAGGAGGTGCTACAGGCACCAGAGCTGGGATTCCTCTGCAGCCTGTGGTGGGACCATGGGGAAGCAGCTGTGCCCCTGCAGCCCATGGAGGTCCATGGGATAATGCAGAGATCCCCCTGCAGCCCATAGGGGAACCCCAAGATGGAGCAGGTGGATGTCTAGAGGAGGCTGTGTTCCTGTGGGAGACCCATGGAGAGAGGCACCCTGCTCCCAGGCTGGAGCAGCATGTCCTTGGAAGGCTGCACCCCATGGTAGAGTGACCCTCACTTGTAGCAGTTTTGGAGGGACAGTTGCCCATGGAAGGGATTCACATCGCAGCAGGTCACAGTTTACTGACTTTAGAGGTATAATCCTTTTGCTGATAAGGTTGTATACTCAGCAGACCAGTTTTGTAATCCCATCTCCAATAAATCAGTCACAGTCACACTTATATGGATTTTAGAGTACTTGTGTCTAATTTGTTTTAAACCCCCAAAGGTATAAAGGTAACTATTGAAGTATTTTGAAGAAATTTGCATTTTTTCTGGACAACTGATTTTCCTTGTCCAGTACTATGAACCCCATAGTGAAATGACTTACACAACTGTGATGATCTCTGTAGGTGCAAAACCTCCACCTATTTTTTCTTGTTTTGAAATCAAAATAATCTATGTCCACAGCTGTGCTGTTTCAGATTGTAATCCCTGAGGATGAAATAGGCTTCTGTTGATATGCTGGTTTGCTTTCTGCTTTGGCTGGGTGCTCTTGCTGTTTACCCAGCATCAGGTCTGGCATTCACTGAAGCTTTGTGAGCTGATTCAGCACACACTAACCATGGAGTGCAGGGAAAGGCAAAAATGAGGTGTACTGCTCTCAGAAGTGACCTTAGTCATTTGAGCAGCGAGTGTTACAGTGCTCCCAAGGGAGAAAGAAAAGCTGTGAAAATGAAGAGAGCCGGGAGTGAGATGCCCTGTGGCACTGATCTGTTGATTATCTCAATGATCCTGGTGGACTTTGTCCCAGAGATGCTATTTTGTTTGGCAGAAGCTGCTGAACATCAATCTGACAGTACCCCATGGCAGTTCTCCTCTTATCAGTATGAGTTACTCACCTTGCCCTGTAGAGAACTGGTGCAGGGAGAGAGAAAATTAGAGATGTAAGTGCCTGAAGTTACGCTGAGTTCTGACTTTCAATGTTGTTGTGCATTTGCAGTAATTCAACAACTGAATTATGCAGTAGCAACCAATGACTTGAACAGTTTGGTGGGAGGAGAGAGTGGTGCCTCTGCAGTTCAGGAGAATGCAAGAGAAGTCTGAGCATGAGACAGCTAAAGAGAAAGAGACTGCATTACTCCCATATGTAAATCATATTGGTGGATAAAAAGTGTTTTTTTCATGTGTGTTTTAGTTTAACTGTGGGGCATATGGGCAAAAATACTAATACACATGCTTTTAGCATGGGTAGTGGTAATTGCATGTGCTTAGTATTTTCTTTGATCTTCATCAAGACATCCAGGCACTTGAGGCAGTATGTATACAACGTAAGGGTGAAATGTTTTTACTGACCAGAAGCCATGTGCAGGACTGTGCTGACAAAGCTGTTGTTCCCTGTAGCAGCAATGTATTTGTGACATTAAAATCTAGTCTTCAGATGCTGACTAGATACTTGCTACTTTAGCAGACCTCATTGGTTAAAAACAACAGCAAAGCAGAAACACACCCCCAAAGAGTGCAATTGCAAAATGAATGTGTTTTAACTTTTACTGTGTAGCTCCTGAAAAGGACTAGTAAGACTTTTGATGTGTTACTTCTTGCTCCTTCATGAAGGACTCCAACTTCTCTTATCATAGCACATGAAAATGCCACGGTCTGCTACTGGAAACCAGGAATCAGCCATTGTTTGTGGCAATCTATTACAGAGATTACAGTTTAAAGCTTTTTATAAATGTTATAAAGTAGGATGATTGCATCATACTTTCTGTCAGAACTATTTACAGTATAGGAGTGGGCCAGCAGTCAGATTTGCTTGTTATTCCTAACCCACTGAAAATAGCCTAAGGGGTACAGGCATCACTTATTGTAACTTGGATTGTGGGAAAATTGTGGGCAGAATCTTCACAGCTATAAATTCAAAAACACAGTTGCTGAAGTAGTCTAACCACACACTATCAACCTAGTAGCTGCTAATTCCAGAATAGTTGGTTGGCATGAAGACAGCACTGCATGGTATATACACAAGGTTATTCAGGATTGAAATAAATACTGATTTTCATTTTGTCACTTTCTTCCCCCGAACACTGAGGGGGAAGGAAGTCTTGTGCTGCAGTACTGCCCATAGGACTGAAATGAAATGCTGTTAGGGGAAGTGGGAGATGGAATAATTTAGGGAAGCTTCAGCTGAGCTTGCTAGCCAAACTCTCTGCCATTCAATTCTGTGTGTGAGTTTGTCATTAGCCCAGTGCTGGTCAGGACTGGTCATGGTACTGCTCCCTCTTGATCTTAACTGTGATATCTGGTGTCTCAGCTGCCTTTGCCAGGTATCTCTGCAGTTCCGGGGAGCCTTAATCTACCCCAAGGTATGACTAAAACCACTTTGATTTTAGGACTTTGGTGGTGGGTTTTCTTGGTTGTGTATTTCTGTTGCATACTTTTGGGCTAAAAACAAACCCCTGAAACAGCAAAATCAACCAAACAACCCAAATGAAACTTTGCCTGCATTGTCCATAAAATCCTAACCCATGCGCGTTATAAACAGAACTTTTGTTATGTGGAGGTGGTATATTTTCCTTACAAAAAAAAATACAGCTTTTTAATTGCTTCTCTGGGTGCTTGAATAAGTGCAAATGAATTTCCCATTAAATGCAGGTGTACTGAACGTATAGACTGTGACATAGCGGAATTTTTAAGGTATAACCATAATTGAAAGGATATTCATGTTAATTTTCACTGCTACTTCACGTGTGCTGACTCTATTGCTTGTGAAAGACCACACTTTTTGTAGCACATCAATAATGTTTAATGACAATGTTTTTCAGACTGTTTTTTCCATCTCTTGGTTGTTTCTGGTAACTTGCTTTTTACAGTATGTTCCTAGATACAGTTGTACCAGCACAAGTGTAGGGGCAGGTGTGTGTGACTAAGACAGAAAAGTCTTTAGCCATCATCACTCCTCAGCAACAACAAAACTATCTTAGGAGTATTATACAGTTCTAACAGGTTATGTTAAAATAAATTTTAAAAATAGCTATAGAGCAAATCTGAATTAAAATCTGAACACGAAGGAAGACAGTGATACTGCCAGGTTGGAAATGAGGTCACTTCAAACCTTCCAGAAGAGCTGTGAAATACAGTTCTGAACTAAGCTCCTTAACAGTTCCTGTGAGTACTTGTGTAGAGTGTCAAGCAAGATTATGTATTTTCCTACAGTAGACTTGAATCTACAGATTTATTTATTAATGCCTATAATCAGACAGAATTGAGCAACTGAAAAAAGAGAGGACTGAGATGGCTTAAAAGCCAGGATAAAGATAAATAGTGTAAGGGAGTAAAAAAATCTGCTTGTCTTGTTTTGTTTAAGTCCTGTGCAATGTAATTTTAAAGGGAACCTCTCATCAATATGCAAGACCATGTTTTAAATCCCCCCCTTTTTTTTTTTTTTTAAAGTTCCCTACAACTGAATTGTTAAGAGGGTAAGGAGGGAAAGCCGCAAGGGAAAAAGACAATAATATTTCAGGGATTTTTTTTTGAACCCCCCAAGAACTGCTTTTTAATGATTAAAACTAGTTATCAGGATCTTTCCCTTTCTGAACAGTATCATAAAAANCCTTTTTTTTTTTTTTTAAAGTTCCCTACAACTGAATTGTTAAGAGGGTAAGGAGGGAAAGCTGCAAGGGAAAAAGACAATAATATTTCAGGGATTTTTTTTTTGACACCTCCAAGAACTGCTTTTTAATGATTAACACTAGTTATCAGATCTTTCCCTTTCTGAAACAGTATCATAAAAATCTCCTGCTGTTCCCAGCAGTACCCCACTAATTCAGCTCACTAGCAAAATTAGCAGCAGGAAACAAACCTTTGAAATTTTCATCATTTATGAATATCATTGTTCATGTAGTAAAGGGTATGGGCTCCTGCTGTAATTGTTCCTGTGTTAAGAAGGCTGCAAGTTATTTTCCCTCCATCAGTCTTTAAAAGAAATAAAAAAATAAATCAATAGAAATAAATACACATACAATTAAATAGTGAATTAAACAGCCAACTGACTAAAAATTTCTTTTATTTTTTAACTCTTCGTAATTTTTTTTTTCCCTCTCTGAGGGAAAATATTGTGCTGCCATTTCTTCACAAATACTCAATAATGCTAAAGTGCTTTGAAGTTGCCACTGGAGAAAATAGTACAACAGATGGAGCATGAATAAACTCACAGTGCTGTCTCTTTAATCCGAACAAAGGCAATTTTTCTTGGCAAAAATAGTTAATATTTAATTCCATTTACTTATAGAAATTTGATCTCAGATGAGAACACAAAAACTGAGGCAGAGCTGTATATACAACAGCTCAGTGCATCTGTATCCTGACTTTTTATTGGGCAGATTAAAAAAGCTTCATCTAGCATGTGTTATAATAGCATGATATAGATCTCTGATAGATTTTGTTCAATACTGATATGGAGGCCACTGGACCCAAAGGATTCCATGAGTTAGAATATCAGTAAGATGCTCTTTTTGCTTTGTACCATGGAAGCCAAACTAATACTAAGTGAGATTTTACTATGACTTTTCTCATGTTCAGCTGTTATCAGTGGTTATAGGTGAAATTGCCATTCTGGTAAGAAAAGTGTTGTTTGAACCTCAGATGTATTTTCACTGTACATAAAATATCTGTGTACTTTTATTACCACTTCATGAGAATTCTTCTGTTGGAATACAGCTAAAGATGAGATTTTAATGCCTTTCCTTTAGACATGTTTTTCACCATGGCAGATTTTTTAACAGTCCTTATCTGAAAGATTAAAATATGCTGGTTTTGATGTTTCTGTCAATCATCTTGCAGTTAAGACTTTGGGACACCCATCTCTTCTTCTTTCTCCTTCAGTTTTTAACAAGATAGATATTCCAGAACTTTTAGGGAAAAAATACTGGGAAGCAAGGTTTTATACATTTTCTATATACGTTTTTACATTTATGCATTTTCTAGACAGTATAGGATTTCATACTGAAGTGGCAGTTGTGTTCTTTTGCACTGATGCAACAACTGGTCCTTATGAACATACAAAAGTCACTTGTCTTCCTTACAAAATTATGTGCTGCTGTGTTTTCACCATGGATTTTGTTCCCCTTCCTGACTGAGGGCTTTGTGATGGAGCTGCACTGTCTGATCACCATTGCTCTTAGTTTGTGAAGAGGAAGATACATAATGAGTCAAGACTTACAAGTTCAGGCAGTATTACTGTTTCTCAAACTTGTGTAATGGTTCAGGATTTGAAGGGCATGGTCAACCTGACTTCTTTAAACTTGTAAGAGGCAAGATGTTGGAAAGCAAACTATCAGAAGAGGTAAATCACGAATACCCTGGGAAAGCTAAATGAGTTTGGATGAAAAGCCCCAAAGTTTCATAAAAGAAATATGTCAGAGCAGCACAAAGAAATATAATTTCTGCCTACACAGGGTTTGTTAGATATTCCTGTATCTAATCATAGGAACAAATGAAAAAAATTGTAAGCCTGCAATGTCTCCTTTTCAAAATACTTTTTCAAGTGTCATCAACACTTAAGTTCTGCACCACTGTTACACAGAAACAAAGGAAAAGAAAATATGTTACAGAGCAAGTTTTTTGAGACAACCATAGTTGGTGTGCTTTGGGTTGGTTTTTTTTGCTGCAAAAACCGTAGGTGTGCTTGAAATGGCTTTGTTGCTAATGATGCAGTTCAGACTAACTCCAAGTGGAGGACACAGCTAGAATCATTCTGTGTGTATTCACTATGCTGTTGCAAAACTGCTATCCAAGTCTTTTACAAGCATAAAAAAGAGACCAGTATAGGCAGAGTACCAGTCCTTTGGAATGAGAGACCCCATGTTTAAACTTACATGGGGCTACTTTCTGCCTTAATATAAGCCTTGAAGAGCAGCTACAGAAGCACTTCCAACTCTGGAGATGGATTGCATTAGGTTTTTTCTAGTTACTGAATCATTTTTACATGTTGCTTAATATGTAAACAACGTGTGGATTAGTTGCCTGCTCAAACCATCTTCTCATTTTTTCCATACTTCTAGAAACATTTGATGACCTTTTGAGTCTCTTCTGCTTTGCCCTTTGCTCTTTTATTTCTCCATTTTCCAGAAAAATAACAGGGGAAAAAAAGGCAGAAACAGAAAAACACCCCAGACTCTCAAACTATTGCCTTAGATTCACATAAAAAATGAGGAGTGGTCCAAGAATGACCTGAGAGACTGGATCACTCTTCCATGGGGTGCAGTCCTCCAAGGACAGGCTGCTCCAGTGTGGGTTTCTCTCTCCATGGGCCTCCCGCAGGGTCACAGCCTCCTCTCAGACATCCACCTGCTCCAGCCTGGGGCTCCTCCATGAGTTGTGGGAGGATCTCTGCATCCTCATGGACCTCCATGGGCTGCAGGGGCACATCTGCTTCACCATGGGCTGCACCACAGGCTGCAGAGGAATCTGAGCTCTGGTGCCTGAAGCACCTCCTGTCCCTCCTTCTCCATTGACCTTGGTATCTGCAGAGCTGTTCCTCTCACATGTTCTCACCCCATTCTTCTCTGGCTGCAAGTACAATTGTGTGATAACTTTTCTTCTTCTTAAATCTGTTCTCATAGAAGCGTTTGCACCATTTCTAATTGGCCCACCCTTGGCCATTGACACATCCATCGTTGGAGCTGCCAGGGATCAGGTCTGCTGGACATAGAAGAAGCTTCCAGCAGCTTCTCCCAGAAGCCATCCCTGTAGCCCCCCCGCTACCAAAACTTAGCCATGCAAACCCAGTATAACTATTCTATTGTGTTTCACTAGTTTAAGAGAAATTCAGTGCACGTTTTTTTTGCACACACCTTCTTGGAAAGTCTTCAGAATTCAATTAAGTACAACCTACTCCTGCTGTGCCAAGATAAGAATATCAAAAATTTTAAGAACATGAAAATGTTATCTACACAGCAGGCCTCTTTTTGTTGTTGTTGTTGCTGATCCCAATCCATTTTTCAGCTTTCTTATTATTCCTTCAATCATTCCCTCCAGAAATACATCTAGATTACTCTTGAGCTAATTTATATGCTTGGCAGCCACTGCCTCCCTCTATAATATGTCTCTGCAGTAAACACTTTTGTTTGGACCAAAGATGTGCTTACTCTCAGCTTTCATAAAGCCATTGTTACCAGATTAATGTCAGAGATTTTCTTTAAGGTTTAATCAGCAATCTAACTTAATTTTGTTTTTGTCATTGTCTCTTACATATCTGAAATGTATTGGTTATTTCAAAATTTGTCTCTTCAAAGAGAATAGTTCTTTATCCTGTTGCTAAAACAGAATATAAAAGGATCTTGTCAGATATTTGAAATATGAAGATAAACTGAGCTACTTTCTCCTTGAAGGAAAACTAGACATGTATCTGCGCCGAAACAGTAGGGTGAAAATAATTTAAACAAGCAAGTTAAGGAAGTTTGCATGCCTAGATTTGCTAACATTGCCTTTTTTTTGTTGTTTTTGTGGGTTATTTTGCTTTGCTTTTTTAAATTAGTGTTAGCAAGTGCTTACAAGTGACCTCCATTTTAAACATACAATCAAAAGCCAGCATTTTCAAGGAATATTTGTTCTGTAATGGATTCTTGTCCTGCTTTTTTTTCATTTTATTTTTTTTTAATCCTCAGAGAGACCATTATTCACCTTTACTCTCCCTTGTAAAAGCTTATATCAAAATGAGGACATTCCCTGAATAAGAAGCTCCTACAGAAAGTCAGAGTTCGACTTAGCATTATCTCAAGTTGACTCTTACAGAGATTTTTATGAAGTGCTCATCATGATGGCAAAGCATGGTGAATGTTGCTTAATAATGCTTGTTTTTATAAAGGTAGTCTTTATGATGATCATGATTGTGGTGAGGTAAACTTCATCTCATTGTAGGTTCTTTGAGAACCTACCCTAAGCGAAATGTCTTTTAAGAAAGGAAAAAGAAGACCTAATGATCTGGTTCACTGGCATTATTTAGCTCTTTCTAAAGAGTTTGGGAAAGCAGAAGTCAGAAATTTAGGTATTTAGGAGCCTAAATATAGTTATTATGGAATGTTTATTGCTCTATGTGCCAAAACTGAATGTAAAGAAACTTCAGAACCCAAATTCAAATAACATGGTGATTTTCTTTAAGCCCTATAGTGCCTCTTTAAAGCTTACACGGGCTTTTGTTGTAAAACCCTAAAAAATGGATTGATATTAAAAATAAGAATTAGTAAGTGTGAGTTGTATTCTTAGTCCTCAGTATCTTACAAAATGAGGGTTGTATTTTACTGTTTGTAGACAGAAAAAGCTTGGATAGGTTGTGTTCATGGTTTTATCTACCCTATACATGAATTTTGATCATGTGCGTTCAAGTTGCTCTCAAAAGCAGAAAATAATAGCTGTATTTTAATTTTTCTCTCAAGAAAAGAAAATGTTTGTCTTGAAATAATAATTTTTAATGAGAAGTTTTCCAAACTTTCCTTTGGAAGACAGTGGCTGCCAAGCATGTAAATTAGCTCAAGAATAATTTAGATGTATTTTGGGGGGGATGATTTTTATTTTTTGCAACAAAATCAAAAAACGAAACAAGTAGGTATTTTGTCTTTCCTTTAATTTCTGAATGTTAGAAGGTGGATTTGGATCAAAATAAATGACGAAATAACTTTGTGGATATGGATATATTTGGAAACAATGTACTAGCCAAGCACTGTTTATAGAGCAAAGCCTGAAATAAAAGGTTCCATTAGACAGTTTCTCATAGTATTGATTCCAAAATATTTGTGCCTTGACTGTTTCACATTGTGACTTTAAATTATGATCTTATGACTATATGCAGTTTACATCAATAAAATAGATTTTCTTCCATCTTTGATAGTAAATATTCCTGTGGGAAATATTTGTTTCCTCCTACAATGGATTTTACCCTCTCTTCTGTAAACTGAGTGGAGAGCAGCACTCTGAAATGTTTAAATTATCAAAAGGCCTTGAAATGGCAAAAATTACTTCAAAATTAGGAAGACACCACAGGGTAAATTCTGGAAAACATACAGGCAAATAAGAACAACTTGCACTAAAAAAATAAGTTCTACTCAGGTTAATTTGAATAATTTCTTTGAGATTGTAGGTTGCACTACCATTTTCAGAAAGATTAATACTACAATGAAATCTTTATTTTTAAGTTTTACATTGTAATTCAATTGTTGCAGAGACTTTGTTAGATTACTTAAAAACTTACTATAGCACAATAAATATAATTTTCCATCTATGTGCTACAATTATACATGAATCTAAAGTTGGAGTAAATAAACTGGTCTTTTGCCATCACCCACTGTTGAAATATCCTTGAATAATAGAGGCTTTATTTGTAGGCCAACATTTTCCATGGATTTTGAAACAGAAATTACAAAGGGACCAACAGAATACTATGTCAAGGTGTTATAATAATAATGCTCTGGGTGTTGAGTATACTTACAGGAGATAGGTTTTGAAGTTAGGAAACATTTGAGTTTCACTTAATAGTCCTTAAAAGCCATTTATTTCTTCCTGTGCCCTTAAACCTGTGAATTATTCTTTGAATAATTATTATTAAATTTTAAGATCTCCTTTATTTTAAAACATTACTCTATGCAACTTAAAAAAACACTGTTATTGAAAGTATTTGTTTGAGTACATATGGGGAACCCACTAATAGGCAATTAGTTGCTAAAGGATTGTAATCTCTGACTGTGCTATTTTCAGTCAAATTGAAGAAAAGGTAAAAAGGGCAGGAGGAAGAACTTGAGGAAAAGGACTAACTCAAATATGAGAGATGCAAGAGGAAAGGATTCTTTCCTTTAATACCACCTGAATAAAAAAAGCAAACAAATAAACAAAAAAACCACCCAAACAAAAAAAAATCTGCAGAACAACCAAGAAAAAATGTAACACCACCCAAAAAGCAAAACCAAACCAAAAGTCCCAAAACCAAACCGCCTCCTTATCTCCTCCCTTTCCATTGCTTTTTGGCAGATTATAAAGCAGTAATACAAAAATTTATCTGTCCTTAAGATTCAGGTTAGATGTCTCCAGTTCTTAAGGGTAGTTTTGTGGTGAACTTCCAGTGATGAGTCATGGCTTTTTCTCATNAAAAAAAACAAAACAAAAAACCCCCCCACTAGCTATAATTCTTTAGAGAGAGAAACAATTTATTTTGAACTGCAGTTTTCATTAGCCACAATCCTTTGATGGATAAGATGTCAGCATATTAAGAAAAGCATGGGGATTTGTTAGAAAGTTGTATTCAAGATAAGAATATTTGATAAACACAGGGCACTCTTCTGTTACAAATCTCTTCCTATTGCCCTTCTTTAGGGATAAATCAGCTGCTGAATAAACAATCGTACTTGGCTTTATAATGGAAATATATTATTCCTCTTTCAATATGGAAGCATAATGATCCATTGATTTGGCCATTTTAGTTGCCTTTCATGCTTAAGCTTAACTTTGAATATTAAATCATGATTTCAATGCAAAGTTCAGCTGTCAGTTTTAAGCATTTCTTCTAATGAAAGACTGAAGAGGGTCAGAGGTTCCCAGATACCAATCTGCAGAAATGAAGAGAAAATTAAGTTCTTGATGAGACCATAGAGTATGAATTATTTTTTCTTTTTTTTCAGTAGATCATTGCAGTACTCTAAAATTCGATTGCATCTCAGATTACCCTTGAGTTTACTTAAAAACAGATTTTGATACTAAACAGAGCACAACTGCAGAAAATAATTTATGAAGGGATTTGAGTTTGTGTGTCTTCCTCCTACATTTTGTCCTAATTAAAAATAATAATACTATCATTAAAAAATCCTGCATAAACCTTATGTAACATTCTTGTAACCTATTTAGTATCTCAAACCTAGAGTTTTATTGCATTGATTTCTATATTTTTCTTTTTTTTTTTTTTTCCTGAACATTCATTACAATGAACAGGTCAAAATATATGTATATCTTAAATCAGATAATTTTTTGGTCTGTCTTTTGACGTATGCTATTCTAAAACATATGTGTCCTATAGATGGACAACAAATTCATGTATTTCAAATTTCAGTAACAGTAATTATTTTTACACCCATAAGGGACTGTTTGTGTCTTGATAATTTGTTTTTTAAATGTTATTATTCAGGTGTTAACTAGCAAAAGTATTTTGTGTTTTACTTTTAAGAAGCCACACACAAACAAAAACCATGAACATGGTTTGAAATCTACATTTCATCTCTGCATATAATTGCACAGTAATCCCTCATTTATTTTTATACTATGAAAAGGGGCTTAACTTGTGAATGTTAAGGAAAAAAACACTGAAAACTGAATGTGCATATTTGACTGAATGAAGTATACTTGCACATCAATCATTTTCTTGAAGAAGGATCTAATACTTTTCCCAATAATACTAACTGTTGTTTTTGTCAGCGTTTTTCTTAAAACATCCTCTCTAGAAAGAATCATCACTTTTGCTGCAAGTATGATCAGTATTGTTGGAAATGCCATAATTTTTTTTTTCTTCATTTCCCCAGTTGTAGTCAACAAATATTTACAGAGCGTTATCACTATTAAGTACAGTTACATTGTCATGTCACCAGGATGTGTGTTCAGTCACCAGGAAAATCTTGTATGCTTTGGATCCATTCCTCTTTACTTGCTTTTCACATAAGAGTAAACAGTCTCTTCGTCGTGCCTCAGTACAATTTTTTTTTTTTACAGTGAGTTGCAAATGACTTCTCATTTCTGCATCACAGTATATAGTCAAGTATTTCATTTTTTTATTATAGCTTTTTGTCTACCAGCTGGAATCACTACAGGTATGTAGCAAATGTTAAAAATCATAGAAAAAACCCCACAAATATGGAGATATGAATACTTTTAGATACCCTTTAAAGACATCTAGTCTTTCTAAATTTAGTAACTACTGTAGCTATAAAAATTGGTCAAAGAAACAAGTATTCTGCATGAATGAAATCCACCTTTGAAATGAGGGAGGAGAAAATAATAGGAGTAGCTACATTATTTTATGAGCTTTTTTCTTCAGGAAAAAGATGAATCCAAAAGAAGAAAAGGCAAAACCTAAGCATAAATGAGACTGAACCAAAAGGCATTCAGAAGCCAAGAAATGGCTGAGTAGGCAAGCAGAAAGCTCATTTAAAAAAAAAAATTCTGTAGCAGTTTTAATTACTTCATTTATTTTTCCCTCTTGCTCTTTGTTTTTCTTTCCAAACCTCTGTTTCTATTGTACTGTAAGATTGTTCTGATACCCTGGCATTGAAAAAGGAGAGATAAGATTTAATCAGAGTATTATATAGCTTTGAGGCTAGGGGTTGAGTGACTCAAGACTAGAACCCTGACTGTAGGTTTTCAAAGTCAAATGGTGTTCAAACATGGATTTTAAAATACATTTAAAATACTCTAGTCCCTGCTTGTACAAAAAAAGTGCTATGGGTATTTTACAGAACTCTAGACTCCTTCAGAGTCACTTACTAATGACATCAAATTCAAATTTTTCTTCAAATCAAATGAAGTTGCTATCAGTCACATCAAAGATACACAGGAATAAAGGTCTGTTACTTTCAATTTTTACAGGTGAAACATAGGGTGATACACGAGTTCTCACTGACTGAAAGCTGACTGTTTTCTTCTACTTTTTTTTTGTTTTAATTTTATTTGTAGAAATACAGCTCATTATTTATGTACCTCTGTTTTTCCAGTCAAATATGTTGAAATAGCCTTAAAAATACTGGGCATGATGTAAAACTTTAATTTGTCTAATAAACATTTTAGAGTCTAATTAAAAGTTTATAGTAGGAAACACACTTTACTCCTCCAGCTGTCTGTGACTTACTTGTTTATGTCAGTTCAACACATTTTGGATGTGAATACTTGCTAACCATTTTAAAAACTGTTTAAAAGTAGACATTCTCATACTGCACACAAACAAGGAGAGACAGAGGGAAAAAATGAGCCTTCCCAAATTTCTTCTATAAACAAAAAACCCTTTTAATGCATCACTGAATAAACTGAAGTAATCTTTCAATCATTGGTTTCTGATTTTGTAGTATATATTCAGAAATTACTTTTTTCAAAACACAAGATGAATGAAGAAACAATTGCCTGTGCAGCAATGTCATGGATGACAAATGCCAGGTAAATGTAGCATCTTTAATTCAATCTTTACATTATGTTTGATTTAGATACATCATATTAGGTTTTGAATTTATTATTCATTTTTATTATTATTTGGGTTGGGTTTTGAATTTTTAAAAAATTAATTTAATTTGAATGTCTTCTATGGACTGTTAAAGATGGACATAAGTGTTGTGCTATGGAAATGCAATAAATGCACAATGTCCAGTCAGCTACTTCCACTGTAAATCACTTTTGGTTGAAACACACAGTCTCATTGAAGTCCAAATTTATGGTCAGTCTTTTAAAGGGGAAAAAAAAAAGTAATACCATTACTACAAAAACATGGAAATGTAAAGAAGGGAACTGGTAAAAAATTCAGGCTTAGCAAGCACTACAAAGTATTTAGCAGGTGCAGTAAATGACCTGAAGTGGTGTTAGCTCCAGTCAATGCAAATTACTTCATTCCATTCCATTATCATGTCTCTAATGGAAATTCAAGTATAGAAATATATTCGTATGTTGGGGTTGTTCATGAGAAAATGACATGAGATCTGGTTTCTGTCCTGCTGAAAAGAGTTAAGAGGTCAAAGCTGCTAATTATTATTGCTAAACATTCTTCTTGTTTATCTTTTTTTTTGTCAACTGGAGCTGCAAACACTAGACTATTGTCTGTAATAATGTCCAAAAATTTTTCTACTTTCATTTTTAATGTTATTGCAGAATGCTTCAGAAGGACCAGGAATTAAAAGAATAACAATTCTTTTTTTAACAAGAGACTTGAAAGTTTGTTTATAATTTAGCAAATGTCACCTTGTACAAAAAATACAGATTCAGTGCACTAAAAACCTCCTTACAACCCAGCCAAGACCCTTTCGAACAGACAAACAAAATCAAATTAAAACAATGCAATATGCCATATGCTTCTTATGCCTTTTATGCATTTCAAGACATAAGAAAGATTCGGTTTTCCCTTCCAGCAGTTTTCTAATTAGCCTCAGAAAATTCTGTAAAATCAAGTGGAAAATACAGCATATATATGTTTTCTCTGAAATAATCCTAATTGCTTATTTGCAAAACATAATTGTGTCCCAAAAGACCTAAAACTTTCTGCGGCCTCTCACATCATGGAACATTGTTAGCTTTAATGAACAATGGGGTTTTTTGTCTTGATGAGTGATTATGAGAATGATGAGAAATGATTGTTAGTGATGGCTTTTGTTTTAGTTCTCTACAGCAATTTCTTTGAGTAGTCTTGCTTCAAGATTTTTACATGAAATCCAAATAGTTTATGCAGGCTTCATGTATGGAGTCAGGGTTGAGCATCATAAGTTCTCAACTCATTTAGATCTGTTTGCAAATTTCGTTAAGCATTTTATGTTTACCCTATATAAACCACTGACCAATAGTATAAAATAACAATCATTTCACCCACAGAACAAGAAAACATGTAACATAAGTATTTTCGTTGCAAACTTGTGGCAGTTACTGCAAAAACCTATTGGAAAACTTGCTCTCTTAAGAATTGCAAGTTTCTTAATATAGCTGTTTCTAGTTTTTGTGGGGTTTGTTTGTTTGTTTGTTTTTTATTCACCTCAACCTTTGAAGCTGCAATTCTTTCCCCTTTCCTGTTTTCTGGAAATACAGTTACATGCTCAAGACAAATGAGACAGAATCACACTTGCTGTTTCACGCTTTTTAAAAACAGATATAGACTGTTTCATGGAGTCAATAAACATTGCTGCAATCCGTTTAGTCAACAATTTACAGATTTGGTATTCAATTGACAGACTGAGCAGTGCCATTTTTAGATTCCACTTTTTTCTGTTGCTTTATGTGACATTGGAAACTGAGTGGGCAAGGAGCAATGATATCAGGCTGCCTTGAAATTCCTTGTTTTAATGACACTTAAAGGTCCTACAGTTTCAGATAAAACACTTTTTCAAGGAAGTTTGCTGCATCTTAGTTATGTTTCAGAACAGTTTTCTTGCTGTCATTGATAGAGGTATGGTTTTGCAAAGCCCAGATAATAAATATTTAAAAATATTTAAAATATCAATGCTTTCTGATGTTAGCAGACATAGATGGATTATACTTGAGAGGTAGCAGTTCAAGATTTTACATGAAAAATGGGTTTTATCCTTAGCAGCAGTGATGAGGCTTTCAAGCTTTTTAATCTGTAGTAAAATGAATTGTTCTTAAAAGCCAATCATACAGCTCCCCACTCAGCCCTCAAAAACTGCAGCTTGTATGTAGGCATAAGGGAAGGCAGCTAGGTCCTTGCTTTTAATAGAAGATTTTTGTTTCAAACTGCTTTAAAACACATTTATGGGTATCTTTCTATTTTGTTTTGTACGACAAAGTGTTTCAAATTGTTACCTGAACATTGAAAAATAGCTTCATAATTTTGTGCTTCTTCCTTCTTAGAAAGGGGAATTGTAACACCAGAGCCCCTTTATTTGTTGTGAAAATCAATTATATTCTCAAAATATAAAAATTTGTAACTTTACATCAATTTAAATGCCAGTATAACATTTTTATGCCAAATACTGAAGGCAGTTTTACCTTGGGATATAAAAGTTTCCATGTGTGCCTTTTTAGTGGTGTTTTTACTTTTTAAAATTTCTCCTCTCATTTTGTGTTTTACTATCTCTGCTCTATGTAAATGTCTTTGCCTTTATTCTTTAGAAGAACTTCTGGATTAAACAGCCTTTTTTTGCTGCTAGTGTGCATTATTTTGCTGTCTAGTACTGGTTTGATGTCAGCTTCTCTCCTGCCATTTCACATCAATGATGCATGTGGAAGAGGATTTATTTTTCCCTGTCCCAAAGCATGTTGCAAGATATGAATACATTTTTTTCTAAAACTTTCAACATTAGGTTCTGAAAGAACAAACTCCTTTGCTCAGTCAAGTGTAAGTTATATTTCTCACCAATAACAAAACCTCCCTTAGTAATTTTTATGAAAAGCCATAAAACCTGATATTAAAAGACTACTGCTTGAACTTGAAGATAAGCTCTCTGTTGAGCCACATTAAAGTCTTAACCAGGCTGCTAAGCTCGAATAATGGTTGTGATGGCACTATTTTTAAGATGCGACTACTCTTTGCCAACCTACAAATGTTTGAAATTAATTTGTTTTTGGTAAGATGAATGGCATTTCTCTTACGTAAAAAGAGCTTTATGTAAAAACTGCCAAACCTAAGGAAAAAAAAAACCAAACCAACCATAGCAAAAAGCTCCCACCAACCTACCAAAAAACCCAAACAACTTAAACCACCACAAAATTGACCTTCTATATGAGAGGTACTAATTTAAGCAATATTTTATAGATGCTAGCAGCCTGCTAAAAGCTGTTTTCACGTGAAAGTAGTACTAACAATACTTCTTAAGCTTAATAAAAATATTTCTTCAATATAGCATGGCTGTAACTCAATTTCCATGACTATGAAATGTTTTGGGGCTTTTGTTTTTCTTCAAGTTGTTGCATTTCTTCTGAAATTTGTTGTATAAAATCAGCTCACATCAAGAAGAGTTGACTGCAATAATATTTGCAACCCCTATTCCTAGGAATCTGCAGTGGACAGAGTACTTCCACAACCCCTTCATTATTCCTCACCCTTTGGAGAAACTATAGAAGTTAATACGGTAATTGTCAAATCCTGTATTGAGCCTGCTGTATGCTTATAAAGCTATCACTGGATAAAGGGCAGAGAAAGAAAAGGCTGGACAGAAAAACTTACAATTGCGATTAATCTTCTAGATTTATTGCTCTATTTTGGGGTGGTGAGAGTTAGGGAAAGAAACTGTCAGATTTGAGGGGGTAGTATGCCTGTATTAAGAACTACAGTTTTATACAAATTTAATTATCACCTAAATTTTGTGAATGATACACATCTGAAGAGTAGGTTGGGTTGTTGAGTATCTCACAAATTTTAAATTTCCCCAATCACAAAGATATGAAAATCTGTGCATATTTTGTACAGCAGCTGAAGCACTGAAAATAATATTGTGCTTTCCTTGGATTTCATTTGGGTGTAGTCAAAACTTAAAACCATGTGAACTCCATAGGAAAAGAAGTACCACTATTGAAAATGAATTAAGAATTTAAAAAACCCTCAAATTTACCTGTGCCATACTATTTCTAGAACATATGCATAAAGATTACGATATAGTTATTAATTACATGATACGGTGTTATAATGCTACACTGATGTAAACATAGATTTATGTTTACAAATAATAAATCAAAGGTCTTGATTTGTGTAAACACAATTTGGCCCAGAGAAAAAACAAGTCAAAAGATCTCATATTACCTCTATATTCATGTTCTATTATTCACTGTCTCATGGATTTTGATTTTTGAAGCTGCTGAGCTGCCTGAAACCAGTCTCACAAGACAATTCTAAGTGTGGGAATAACCATGACGCTACCCTTAAGTCAGTGATTATTCCCCCTAGAATCCACAGAATCTCTGCTTCTTTACTTTGCAAGACTGCTCCTAAGAGCTGACTATTAAAAACTTGAAAAACTTGTACTCTTAAAGTGGATTTAGCCTCCTAGAAATCAGTGGAAACACCCTTATTACAAATGCCCACGAATAATCATCCTGTAAGATTGACTTTAGACATGAAGAAAATTCAGAAGTTTCAGCTCCGTTAAAACCAAACTAGACTTTTCCTGAAATTTGTACAAGTGTATTTGGAACACTTGTACAAGAAGGGAAGAGCATGTAGTGACAGGAGAAGAAGGAATGTCTTTAGGCTGAAAGTGAGTAGGTCAGGATGTCAGGAAGAAATTCTTTCCTGTGAGGGTGGTGAGGCCCTGGCACAGGTTGCCCAGAGCAACTGTGGATGCCCCATGCCTGGGAGTGTTCCAGGCTGGGTTGAATGAGGCCTTGAGCAACCTGGTCCAGTGGGGGTTGGAAGTCTTTTAAGGATCTTTAAGGTCCCATCAAACCCAAACCATTCTATGATTTTATGATTCATTACGAAATTGTTGAAACATGATTTGCATCTGACTCGGTCTTGAAAATGGTTTTAACTTCAGTGGTCACACACACAGAAACAGGAAATATGGTTACCTTTTATGTTAAATGTGAGTTTTATATTAAATCTGGCACTCTTATTTGGGATAATTTCCCATGTGTAGCTATTGATTCTGCCAACAGTGAAATTTCTTCAACTATTATGAATCACTTTTGACACTTTTAAACAGGCATAAAATTGTGTTACATTTCTTAAATGTTAAACATCAATTAGTTCCATGTACTCAATCCCCCTGAAGTAATTATACTTGTGTAAGAAAAACTTGCAGAACAGTCAAGGGCTGTGCATACTTTACAGTCCAGAGAATAATTGTTTTGCATGGTAGTGTCAGGCAATGTTAAGTGATTCTGAGTTGATTATGCTTGCTGTTGTCATTCTTTCTTTCTTTCTTTTTTTTAAGTATTTCTGTAAAGGGTAAAGAAAAGCACAAGTGATACACACAAAGAAAAAAGAATCTTGGCAGTTCCTGTCTCAGTAGTTAAAAATAAATCAATAAATGCTGTTTTCAATTAATATTATTCTGGGAAACTCAAGCTTACTGTGTTGGGTTTGCATGGCAAGGTTTAGGTAGCAGAGGGGAGCTGCAGGGGGGCTTCTGTGAGAAGCTCCCAGAACCCTGTGTCAGATGGAGCCAGTGCCAGGTGGCTCCAAGATGGACCCAACACTGTTAGTTTTTATCTTTTTTATGTTTTTGGGATTTGTATATTTATGGTTAGTTAATTGTCCTATCTCTTGCCCCTGGTTTCTACATTCATAAATGAGATATTCTTATGACCCTGGTACATGTGTACCCTTACATTAGCCACATCCTTAGAGTTAAAATATACAGGCATTTCAGTGGTCAGAAGAGGAAAATCCACAGTGAGGTAATGAAGAAAAATACAATGGGAGTTGCATAAGAAAGAATAAAGTCTGGATTGCTTGAACAGTGTTCCAACTTCTAAGCTGTCCTTACTGATGTTATTCCCTTCCCAGCGGTAATAATACCCATGGTGTAACTTCTGTGAGTTGTAGTCTGAAATGCTGTATCTTAAGTCTCAGAAAGCGCAAGGATTAACTTTTTTATATGACAATTTATGACACCAATTAAATGATGTGCTAATGATTTTTACCTTCCCTGACTCTTAATGCTATATTAGCAGTACCTATTATTTCCCTATCTTACCTATTTCAAGGATCCATCTAATAATCTATTAGAAAGGCACCTCCTTCAGATGTCATAATATCACGGATGGCAACTCTGCACTTCCAATACTTCATTACTGATTATAATGTACTTCAGTATTGAATGCCTTTGAATTTGCAGCATTTTAATGAGGATGATTGGACAGTGTTGTATATCTTCCAACATTTTAGGAAAAATACTATGTTCCAAAAGAGAGGTGGGGAAATTCAGGTGCAATCATCGCAATATAGTGATATTATAGTACATACCTTATAGTATAACTCTAGAAGTCCTTCAACTAGCTCACTGTTACTGGCATCTTAGTTTTTTTTCACAAGAGATCCATCTATTTATTTAAATAACAAGAGCTCAGAGTAATAAACCAAAATTATGAAGAAAACAATATATATGGAATTTTAGAAGGAATATAATTCTTTTCTTCCAGGGTGCAAACCAGCATCTATTGAAAACCGGAATAAAACTTTCCCTGGGGAAAAGTTATTTCATAACTGCCTATTGCTTTTCTCCACCTGATATTGCTGCATACTTCTAAAGCAGTGAGCCCAGGGTACCTGATGTATGCTAATATCCCTAGATTGTTGCCCAAGGCAGCCTTTAGACTCTTTCACATTATTGCTATGTCACAAAAGACAGCCGGTGATCAGGCTGGTTTATGATTATGGAAATGACCAGTGCAATAAGTAGAAGTTAAGAGTAAAATAAGCCAATACTTTTTTTTTTTTTTTTTTTT
>VZRZ01002702.1:1133485-1144897 GCA_013398175.1 Climacteris rufus | reverse complement strand
TTTTTTTTTTTTTTTTTTTTTTTAAGAAGGAATTATGAGAACGGCTTTAGGGAAAATAACTAATGAAGGTCTAGATCAGTTGAAGTCAAAACACTGCCTAAAGAGACAGTCAACTGTTTTCTTTCTATATTTTTAGGAACCATGTCCATCTTTGATACAAAGACTGTTTAGATAGCTTTGTTTAGATGCACATTGCCCTTAAGATTATTTTTCAAGCAATTATAAGCTGTTTATCCTATCAGATGCAAGGAATTAAGCTTGTATTTCCTCTCATTGTTTTGTAGCATTAAACCTCTAGGGTTTGTATGTAGATAATCCTCTGCAAATTGAATTTTTTGAATTTTTTGCTCCCAGTATGGATTTCTTGCCTAGTGGGGAATTATGTGTGTGTAGGTAAGTACATTGAAAAGGGGCCTTTTTGTCATTGAGGGTCTTTTCATCAATAAATTTTCCTCATAAAATGATGTGCTTCTCTACGGTTTTAATTTGAATACTCTCAAAGGCAGAAAGTCTCTTTATTGACTATCACTTCATGATGCTTTGTGTAAGCGTCATGGAATGGATGTAACCAAGCAATGTATTCTATACCCATCTACATTATTCCTGAAGAACTGTTAATGGTGGGTCATTTGCAACAGCTGTCCAGTGAACACCACACTACCCAGGCTGCAACCTGGGCGTTAGATCAGGAAGAAAGAATGGCAACCCCTCGAGGAAGGGTAAGGTTTCTTGTTTTTTTCTCATCAGTGTCTCAGCCCTCACAACTCCCACCAGGAGGCAGCAGCAAAGTCCGACCCATCCTTATGGGGCCATCTCTGCTAATGAGCCATAATGGCTCAGCAGCAGCTGTACTGGCCCACGCCATTACAAACTCCCCAAAATATCCCATCATTTATAGGATCGTCTCACTCCATTGTGAAACTCGCTGCCCTGAGGGAAGTACCATCGAAACACCACCAGATATAATCTGACCACTTTGGGGAATAAACACCACACCCAGCAGAGAACCCGAACTCCCACAGGAGAACCTTTCTGCTGGACCACTGCTTTCAACCCCCACTTCAATAGCACTGCTACCACTGCTTAATCAGACTGCAACCACCACTCCCACCAACGGGGCATCATCAGGCTGTACTCTCACTTCGTGGTTTTCAGCCAGTCTTTCTGCATCCATTGCATTTATTCTGATCTTTCCATTAAATCGTAACTCTGACTTAAAAATCTCTTGCAACGTATTTGGGTGATGTTAATTCTTCCCGCTGGTTTGCTTTCAAACCAGCACAGTGAGAAATAGTCATTAAAAATATTCTGCTGTCAAATTCTGATACAAAATGACTACTAATAGAAACCCCATATTCCTTTCTGTTTTTTCCTTAATTTTCCTTATTCACACTTCTTTCATCCTCTACAGGTCTCGAATTTAACACTGAGTACTTAATCCCTTAGTGGATCACAATTGCCCAAATAAAAGGATTTTAAAAAGATTTTTGGAAATAAATTATGAAAAGACCCTTTCTTTAATACCACAGTATTTGAAGAATCAGAAATGAAGACACAGCTATGTGTTATTCAATTTTTTTTAAAAAAGAAACATTCCAGAAACATAAAAGTTAACATGGTACATAGCAAACTCCCAGATTTTCTTGTGTTTGTAAAACACTTACGTGCTCAAATTTATTATTATTTGCCATGTTTTCAGATCTGGTGGCCACTCCTGTGTGACAAAAGGAATTAAATGGAGTTTGGATGAAAAACCTTTCTGTGACAGAATAATGTGAGTAAATGAACAAGCTGAGATACTTATACTTGAGATAGATACTAATAGAAATAGATGGTATGAAAATGCTTTTAAAATATATTTTTTTTAAATTCTCTATGCCTCATCATGATTTCTGCAACCTATGAGTGTGTAACAGGCGCTCCATTGCTTCACCACAAAAATCAAATTCTGACTTTTTTTAAACTTACTACAAAACTATGTCTGCTTTTAGTAGCTGTAACTTGATTATATCATGTCATTTTGGAGTCAGCCAAGTGATACTGAAGGAAATCCTGAATGGTGTTGAAAAAGCTCAGAGATTAAACAGGAATATGATAAAAAAAAACTATTAGTTGATTAAAAGTGCCAAATGATAATTACCTTCCTTTATTATAGTGATAATATGAATATAAATAACTATAGAATTATTTGGAGTCTAAGCATATGTCTGAAAGGTGTTCAGTACATTTAGCAATATTTGAAATAGAATGTTAGAAAATATTTTTGAAGATTAATTGCCCTTTTGGCTCATCTTACTGTGTAGAGGTTGGTCTTTTGTAATTATCAATATAAAATTCAGTTTTTACGAAAACATATTGTGATGATAATTCTTTAGGATAAATCATTTATTTGCCACGGTTTTTGGTCCATGTAGCACTTCACAAGACAATAAAAGACTTATTTAAGGATTTTTTTTTCTCCTCAGTTTGTTAAACATAAAAACAACAAAATTTTGAATAAAAAGGTCTTGCTATTACTTTCATGAGATGCTTGTGTGTAAAATATTGGTATTACGTCAAATAGTCTTTCTGTCCCATATTTCTGTCCACACTGCAATAAAAGTTAAGACAGTACTATTTTACTCTCTTTGTGTTCAAATCTGGCTCTGCCTTTGCAAAAGTTTGTTGTATTGCTGTTATACAAGTAGTGTAATTATAAAAAGAACATTACTGTGCCATCCATGGCAAAGATACTGACAAAGACACAATTCTTGTCCTTGAAGATTTTATCACTCAATACATACAGTATTTATTCTTATGTGTTGCAAGGAACCAGGAAAAAAAAAACATAGATCATCAAGTTCACAATCCTGCAAAAAAAATATATTAAAAAAGTTAAATATCTGTGAGAATCCTTTTCTTTGTCCTTCCACAAAAATAATTCTCTTTTATTGCAGTACTTGTAACTTTTTTCACTGATGATGCAACGTATTTAACAGTTCTTAGCATTGCTTCATGTTTTTCATTATAGTAAAGGTCATAGTATTGTACTGGAAACAATACTAGTGACTTGTTCAAGGACAAGGGAAACACAACGGGCTGGCTGAAAAGCTATTACCTCTTTGGCCTTCTTGGAAATAAAATTCCAGTTTTGATTAAAAAAAAAGTTTGTTAAATGCAATTCTCTTAGAATTTCAAGTTTGAGAAACTGACACATAAATTATTAGATTGAATGTGACTTATGCATAATTGAAGATGACTAATCCAAATGGATTTCCAACAAATGGAAAAAAATAATGGAGTTACAAGTCTGACTATGTCTTTTCTTTGTAAAAAAGCTTCATTTCTCTAATTTGATAGACATGAGTGGAAAATCAGGCCCTTTTAGTAAATGGAATAAATGAAGACTCTAGTGAAAACTTATTTTTTATTTCTAAGGACTTTTTAAGTAGCTTCCTCTCTCACATACTAACCATCAGGAGAAATATATAATCATGAAGTATTTTGGATTTATATTTATTTATACACATACACAAATTCTTAATGTATATTGTAAATTGGAATAAACAAAAAACTATTTTTAGGCAAAAAATATTTTATAGTAAGAACACTTACAAAAAAAGCAAATTCGCTTCACTGAAGCTGTTTTTCTACCCCTAAAATCTTCACAACGTGTGTGAATAATCCAGAGGGAATTTCAGATCAATAAGATAGTACAAAAATGTATAAAATAGTTTCCTCTTGGGAATTCTGACTCAAAAAGAACTCAAAAAGAAACTGGACAGTTTTTGTCTGATATACTCTTTCCAGGATATCAAAAAAGGAATATATATATCAGCATCCTTTCTAAAGAATATGTCAGTTTAAGTTCATTCTTGGAGGTGTAGGTATTCTATGAAACTTGCAGAATGAAGTCTCATTGCTTTTCTTGTTTCATTAAAAACCTTCCATAATTTGGTAAATTAATTCCTAAGCAGTCTTTTCTTGCTCATTATTTGCACTTGGAGTCATAAAAAGCCTCTATGATGGGATATAGTTAACTTCTACAGTGCCATGGAGACTTCTTTGTTCTGCTGTAGAAAAACAGGAAAAATTTTATTGGAATTCCTCAGTTACATTTTGTAGGCTGCAATAGTGCTCTTGGTAACATGGCTAATGTTATTCATCCTGAGTCTCCTGTTAAATGTGCCGTGCAATACAAGAAACAAATGCTATAACAAAAATATTGGCTGTTTATTATCTGTTTCATATCCTATTCCTGCAGTCTTTCATGAACATATGGATATTTGCTATGGTTCTATTGCAGTTATGCTTGAGTACTGATATAAACCGTTATGCACCTAAGTGATCATTTTCATGACATGTTCCTAAGTTTCTTTCTTATACTTTGTACAAAGATCTTTCAAGTCAGTGGAAATACAATGCCCAAAGATCTCTGGAGTAAATCCTTACTTCTTGCTCTTTCAGAACAGTCACTTCTGAATAGTAAAGTTACCTGCAGTCACTGCAGTTTGTTGAAATTATTGTATCAATAAAAGTCTGTTCATTATCTTTCAGTGTCACTATTCAGAAATCTATGTTTTTGAGAGCCACAGAATAGAAACCTTTTTGAATCATTATGATTAGTAGTAGAATACTGAAAGTTTTCTAGGATTCAGTAATAAAGTTAATCTGTGAAATGTCCTGTGCTACACCCCGGTCACATAAACCTAGGGCTAAACCAAGATTCTTTTGCTCTGAGTAGACACAAAGGAGAAAATTAAACCAAATATTCTCAAGAGTTAGAAAACACCAAAATTTACTGGCAAACTATAGAAAATTAAGGAATTGTTTTGAATGTGAGAGACACCTAAACGGATTTCAATTCTATTAGAGCGACCCGCACCCCAGAAACTCCGTTACCTCCCTTGTTCGTTATCGATGGAGATCAGGTCTATTACAATATGACAGGTTTATTGAATAGACACAGGAAAACACATATGAAACTACAACTCTAACAGGCTTATTACTACATGGAATAATACAAAGAAAGCTACTAGTAATTTCAGTGCACAATAAAAGGTACCTATATTATAGCTAGCCAAGGAAATGTAGAATTAGGAAGCCGATGTAACTTACCAATTAGAAAAGGTGTACAGGCGGTTCCCTTTATCACCCAACTCCAAGGAGAGAAGAAAATACAGGAATCCGACGTCTTGGAATCCCAGAGAGAAACCTTTCCATACACTTCAGAGAGTATATGGAAGATTTCTCCAATAAAGGGAAGATGCAGCTGTCTTTTATAGTGAGTAAAATATTATTTGTCTGTCAGTCACAAATTCCAGCTTATCTCCTACATCCTGCCCTTCTGGACCGAGGATGTATATCAGCCCTTTCTGTGTGTCCCCTTGGCACCAGGGGGGTTCTGGGGCTATCAGGAGAGCACACACACACTCCTTGGTTTATGCATAAGTTTAAACAGATAAGCTCTTGTGGCACCAGGGGGGTGGAAGTCCTGGCTCAGGAATACTGTCAAAATGAAAAATGGTACATGACATCATTTATCCTAGCGTAGACTTCTCCCATTGAATATGGAAAAACCTTATAACCCATTTGATGTTACGTTCTGTGAGAAGAGAGTCAGAAAAAGGGGAAGAAAGGGAGGAAAACAGAAAGATAGGAAAGATATAGAAAAACAGACACAGCTACCAGCTCCTGGGTTCTGGTGATGTAAAGCCCCAAGATGAAGGTAGGGTGAAGGAGAGGGAGCCAAGTTCATGGCGGGGCTTCTTAAAGCCTTGGCCCACCCTGGGCCTTCCTCCCAAGTGGGAACTTTCAATGCCTTGGCCACTTAGGGGTGGGTGCGGTGACACCAGGGGTGCATCCAGTGTGCCAGGATGGACAGGCACTGTGGGGATGGGGCTGTAGGAGCAGCACACTGCCCTGCCAAAGCAAGGCCCACCTACCCCCTACCACATTCCAAGCTACAAGATGCCTGGAAACAGACCACCCTTTCCAGCCTCTGACAGTCCTGTAGGCACCAAAAAGTGAAATAGTTAAGATTGTAATTGCAGGTACCAAAAATGATACCCTGCTGAACAGAGTGCTGGCAACGCTGAGCAAACAAGGAAGAAAAGGGGTGGAAATGGGAAAGGGGATGGAAACTATTCAGTTTGTAGTGTTGAAATAGGAAAAAAATGTGAGAACAAAGCTGTGAAATGGAATTTGACAACATATGTCTTGAAGAATGTAGATTTGTTTCAGAAATGGTGATACATTATTGAAGACAATAAATGTCAGAATAAGAGGATAGATGTAAAATAATACTGTCAGACTAGACAAGGCCTCGGCTATTCTAAAGAAAGATGTTCAATAGAGAACACTATGAATGAACAAAAAACTATCTCTACTGAAACACTTGAAGATCCATTTCAGAAAATTTTGGGAGGTAACTAAACACATATAGCTTCATCAGTTTTTCATTTGAATGAAATGTCAGATAACTGCAAGACATTTATATAGAGTATCTGGGAAGAGAAATGCTGTGCCCCTCCTGTTTTCTATTGTTTTCAGGGCACATTTTTGAGTTCCAGGTTTTTGGCAGTCTACAGTTAACAAGCTCTCTTCAAGTCTTACGTCATAGATTTCCATAAACTCACAGGTTTCCACAAAATAGCCTAACCCTGTCAAACTAAATTTTTTTGGCCTAATTAACAGTCAGGGAAAAAAAAAAATAAAACCAAAAAAAACCACAACAAACCCATATGATAAAATGTTACTTACATTTTAGCTTATGTCACACTTTTCAACAAATTAAGAATGTACTGATTTTTAGACTCTGTAATTCTTTTGACTGTGCTTATCCGGACCTCCAAGTGCCTTTGCATTGGACATTAAAAAGGCTGTTTACAAAGCTTATCAAACATAGCTTTTCCTCTTTCTCTGTTTTTGGGAATCCTGTTTCGTGAGGCTACATTTCCCAATATGCAAACACTTATGTATTCGTTTCAATATGATAAGATGAAACAAAGATAAGGTATAGAGTTTGCTAGCACCAGAACTATGTATAATTAATTTCCATATTGAAGAGTTATGCCACTACTGTAGCCTCTACTTCTGTGTTGGATCTGAATCAATCACTGGCATTTCACACTTTTTAGGCACAGGTTATTAATACAATAGAAGTAACTCATTTGAAAGGTCTCTGATCCCTTCCAATGAAATGAAAAATCCTGTGTACAGGCTGCATGAAAGGCATGTAGCAATGCAGTGCTTCAGTTATACTCTAAGGGTAGGTTGTAGTCTGTTGTTTAAGTTTGTAGGCATTTTGTTAAAAATCATGGAATATTTTTTACTTTTATTGTTTTAAATGTCTCAAAACCAGCCAAAAATTTCTTGCTCTGCCCTGAGTACAGAAGAGAGTGAGTCTCCACTTCCCAAGGGAGGAAGAAAAGGCTGAACAGAGTCATGCACTGTATTTGATCACAGTGATGTAGGGAAGCAATGAGAAGAACTTCTTTTGTCTCTTTGCATATGCTGCTCTTCTTCATTTTTATCAAGCTTAGAAAAAATTCTCTTGTCTACTTTCAATTTTCCTTTTTCCACTCTGGTGCCTTTTTTCATTCTTACATCCATTCACCAAATGGAAGAAAGGAAAGGGAAATGTGAGAAAATGGCAGCTGTCATGTTTTAATTCAGAGGAGGTGACAAAACTACAATATTCTTCTCGTGTAGATGCTTTCTGTTTATAATAATGCCCCTGCTAACAACAACTTAGGAGGAGTTTTTTTATTGTTTATTTTGCTTTATTTCAAAGTGTTCTTGTAGTCCATCTACGATGGATGTTCCAGGAAGGTGCCTGTACTAGAGATTTTGGTTAATATCAGTTTAAATAAAATGATATAATTATAATAAGATTGATATTATTGATTATTGATATGCAGATTGATTTTCCTTGTTTTATTATTTTTGAAAGGGATGTAACACAACAAATCAGAACTCCAGTAGCTGTACAGTAGATTTGTTTCCTTCTATGTCAGAATTAAAATAATAATCTCATTTGTTGAAAGAAAAACTGTTATCACAAGGATTGTATCCTGCTAAGAAAAGTATATTAAGAATTCCAAAGCTGATTTTCTTTAACACAGTTGTGTAATCTCTCTTAACATAGATGGAAATCTTTGGCATCTGTAATAATGGAAGAGCTTATTCCTAAAGCAGGTAATTTGTGTGCACTTTTTTTTTCTTATGTCAAATTTCAAGGCAAATCAGCCTGAACCATAATTTTAAAAATTACTTGATAGAATTCCCCACAGTAATGCCAGAGAAATAAAAGGACAGAGTAGATTCTTATCTTTAAGCAATTTAAATAATCATAGGATTGTAGAAAGTTAAGCGTTGGAAGGAATCTTAAAGATCATCTAAATCCCTATGACCCCTGTCATGGGCAGGGACACTTCCCACTAGACCAGGTTGCTCAAGGCTTTATCCAACCTGGCCCAAATACTGACAGGGGTAGGACATCCACAACCCCCCTGGGTAACCTGTTCCAGTGTCTATCCATCCTCACAGTAAAGAATTTTTTCCTACTATCTAACGTAAATTTCACCTCTGTCAATTTGTACCCATTGCTCATTGTCCTACCACTGCAGTTCCTGATGAAGAGCCCCTCTCTGGCCTCCCGTGAGGCCCTCTTCAGACACTGGAAAGTTGCTATGAGGCCTCCACTCAACCTTCTCTTCTCCAGGCTGAACAGTCCCAACTTTCTCAGCCTGTCCTCTTATCAGCTGGTGCTCCAGTCCCCTTATCAACTTCATGCCCTCCTCTGGACTTGCTCCAACAGTTTCATGTCCTTCTTCTCTTGGCGACACCAGAACTGTACACAGCACTCCCAGTGGGGTCTCAGCCAGTTCTTTATCCACTGAGTGGTCCACCCAGCAAATCCATGTCTCTCCAGCCTTAGATGTATTTTATATTGCTAAAATCACTGCTGTATGAGATTCAGGAAAATGGAATACTAAAATAATGGAGAAAAAAAGAGGAGAAAGTCATGTTGGAGTTGGGGGATGGTGGAGAGTGAGGCTGGTGTTCAGATAGTCTGAGCAAACTTGATTATAATACACTTTTCAACAACAGATTGTTTTGTAGAGGTGACTTGCTTTAGAATTTCTGCAAGTATTTTTTGCCACCATCCTTAAAATTAGCAATGTTTATGGATTTATTTTATGTTAATGCTAACATGCTTCAAGTTTAACTCTTCTGAGAATATATATTGTAGGATACAGTGGTCGTAGATCATGAAAATGTTTCTAGAAATGCGTGGTAGGTCTAAAAGAAGGCATTCCTTTTCAAAAGGCTTGAGAAATTATTGACCTCAAAGACATTTTAAGAAGATGGGATGTTATAAGAGTCAAAGAGCAGGCAGGGGAAACAGGGTAGGATAGTGAATGGAAGCAGAAAAGCAATACAATAAAAAGAAATTGTATTATGGGTATATTTGGTGATTTACTTGAAATCAATGTATCTTTAGGCAGATCATTGTTTTGCCTTCCTATCTCACGTGTGTAGCAGTACTTTTGCATTTATAGAAAGCTAATATAGCTCAGAAAGATTAAGAAAACTGCCTAAAAGCATCTTGCTTAATCATTCTAGGCTGGATCTCATATCATGTCCAAAGCTGAACCTTGGAAAATACTGATGTATGCAACACATTCTATTTTGCAAAGACATTAAACCAGCTCTTCCAAGCACCTGATATATTTAGAAGTGATAGCATACCTTTCCTTCTTATTGGACTAGGTTGTTTTAGTGTCTTCTTGTTTCTTTTGAGTGTTATTTTTCCCTAGTGAAAATCTCTGCCTCCTAAGAAAGCCAATACCAACTGGAGGCAGAGTACATTAGAATGAATCCCGTTAAATATAACCTCAGGTTGTGTGCTTCAAACGGGATGGATTTTCCAACCCATCATTAAGGCACACTGTGACTTAGATCAACATAATGAGCAGCAGTGCCTGAGGCTCTGTCTACCCTAATACAGCAGTCTTGGTCTAAACTTTTTCCAAGTGTGCTCGTAGAATCTGGCAACTAAAGGAGTATAAACAAGAGGTAATGGGGGTTATATATTAATACTTCTCTTTTTTTATTTAATGCAAACTAAAGCTAATCAGATGATGATTCAAATTAAATCACTATGTATATGTTTGGGGGAAATAGTGTAAATGTTTGCCTGTGTAAATGTACTTTTAATACTGCCAAGAGATCTTTTTGGTGTTTGTCATGATGTATTATGAAAATTCTTTGGTGTCTCATTATATATATATTTTATATTATAAACATAATATTAAAAATTATATAAATTATATAAAGTTATATAATTTATATATAAATTATGTATCTTTTATTAAATAGGTGTGTGTGTGTCCACACGTGTGCGCATGCACACAATCATATTGAAAATGCTTGAGAAATAATGTAGTATTTGATACAGAATTGCAGTTTAATTCCACAGTCCAGTTCAGAGTTTACACTTTTGGGGATAAATGAAGAGAAATAATTTAAGTGTAACATTCTGAGGTAAGCTAGCTGAGTGCACTTAAAATAAGAAAATTGATGGTATTTAAAGTACTTATAAAATAGTTACATTAATTGCCAGCAGAGGTAACATGTGAGCTATTACTATGGAGTCCACAAGAAGCACATGGTCTGTCTAAATTAATTTTTATTTGTATATTTCTCATAGTGCATTGTAAAGTGAATCGTCCCTTTGCTGAATAGAAGAAGTGAATAAAAAATAAAAAAGTCCACTCTCCTGACTTTCTGTAAATGTTAACATCCTTTTTGTCATATCTACTGCATTTTTAACTGTTCATTCAGGGTGAATGTTGCTGGCACTGTAACCTTTGCTTTTGAAGATTTTAAGGAAAAAGCCTTCTAAGCTTTTCAGCAGAGGTGTGCTGTCTAGTTTGTACAGATGTTGCCATACCTCGAACTAAATGCCTCAGTAAACAATTACATCCCTTGAAAATATCTCATTCTGAAGATCTGGCTTCACCAGGTCTTAATGGCAATCTTCCTGAAAAACAGTAAATATTCAGATTCTTGAAGGCACTTATTTGGTTGAATATTTCATTGCTTTTCATATTAATAGAAGTATAAATACTTTTTTTGTTTTCGTTTTTTATATCAAGTAAATCAAATTCCAGTTTGTTTAGAAATAAAATAAGTAGGCCATTATTACATGATAGTTTTATGTATATATGTTGCCTCATTTTCTGCTGTTAAAAATAGCTAGCTCTCTACTAGATAGTTTTCAAGGACTAGAGTTCTATAAACATAGCTATGTTATTGTAGAATTATCTTGTTATTGCATTCCTTTCTCATGGACATAGATCCTTTGATGGACATTTCTTTTGACCACTGTAGTTAAAGACAGAAGTGTTAATTTTCTCCAATGAA
>VZRZ01002702.1:998662-1133060 GCA_013398175.1 Climacteris rufus | reverse complement strand
TTACCGGGATAAGCCGAAAATTCCAGTTTGTTTAGTAATACGTCTCCAGTATTCCCGCGGTGATAAGCGGCAATATATATATATTTATTATATCAATTATGATTTTCAAAATATTAGTTCTAGATCTCATTTGCACTTCTGAAGTGTGACTGTAAACTTTTGTACGTGTATGTGTTTATACATATATACATTACATGCCACCAAAAGGGACAATGTGAGGTAAAGTTTAATTTAGGATCTGTAGGAAATACTTTAAGAAAGGATTATTTTGTTTTGTTTATCAAAGGAGCAAAAACATGCAGAGCACCCAACTAGTGAAACTGTAACTTTCTTGGAGTGAGTTTTATTTGCTATATTTACTTTATTGAAAGAAAATGTGGTCAAGCATTTTACATTATGAGAAGAAATGGAAATTTTTGTAAGACTTGCACAGAGACGTAACAGCATCTGACAGATTGCATTAATATGTGTTTCCACGTTGAGAATACTGTTTTAATCTGCATATAAAGCAATTAGGGTAGTGTTAAAACTGGTATGATGCATGATGAATGCATCAGTTATTAAAGGTATGTACTGTGTGTCTGATATTAAATAATGCAACTGTAGTATGAAATTATCCTCACAAAATGAGAGAGGTACAGAGGGAATAAAAAATGGCCTAAGTTACAAAGAAAGACATCAATGTAACTTATCCAAACTGTGTCACTTCTTTGATGAAGTTATGGATAAAGAAAAGCCTAACCCGGTGTTCGTCTTGAAAAACCATGTTGCTGAGGTTTGATAAGAAAACATGTTGGCTTCATTTAAGCCAGACTGTCAGACTGTATGCAGACTGTCTCCAAGGTTTCAGGTACACTTAAATATTTGGATTCACTAGGTCGTTTTGTTTGCTGCCTTTAGCTGTTCTGCAGAGATCACATCTGATACAGCCCTGATGTGATGAATGGTTAAACTGCTGATTTGATTTGATATGGTTGGGTTGTTTCATCTGGAACATTGCTGTTCTTAGGTATACTATTCCTACTCCTTGAACGGGGACCTACTCCTGCAGTAGAATCTCCCTAGAAGCTCTGGAAAATATTTTTTTCTCCTGTTTAACATGGTCTGCATCGACTGAACTTCATATTCTTTATCTTTCTTCCTTAGCATTTATACCAGATTAAGAAGGGATGCCTTAACAAATCTCTTAGAGACTTTAGAAGTAAATAGAAGTACCAGTCTTGTGCCAAGACCTCTGACAGGACTTCCATTTTATTTCCCTGAACTGGAACTCTTTTTCCTCTTTCATAAATAGCTGTGCAAGCTTTATATATACTCAGTTATATGTAAGTGCAGAAAAATAGGCACTTCAAAAATTATAACAAATTCTTGAGTTTTTTGTATAAATTCTTGGAATTTAACACTTTTTGTTTGGAAAATCAAATGACAATGTGCTTAATGTAGTGTTTTTCTTACATTTTCATTGGACATGTACTAATTTAGTTGATTTTTTCTTCTCATGTTGAGTTGTGTCATAAATTCTGAATATCTTATTCAAGTAATGAGTAGGTAAGTTTATTCTGCAGCTCCCTTTGGGAGATGAGGAGAAGAATATAAGCTTGATCAGTCTTCTGCATTTCAAAGAGTAACACCTGCATTCCACATTTCTGTGAACATATTTGCAGCTCAATAAGCCTTATCTGATTTTTTTTCACTTCAGATTTTTTGACAGTGACACCTTGGTGGGACATGTGCTTAATTTTTGTCTTTTAGATGTGTTGCTAAAGGAATGGAACCAAATTTTCTTTGAAAGAGAAGTTTTTTTTTCATGACTTCATGATGCCATTCTAAATGTATTTAAGTGTTTTAAGGTTTTAAGGTTCCTCAGCTGATATGCCCATATGTATTTTAATAGAACAGTTTTCTGATTAATCCTTCTAGTGCTTTGTTCTCTTAAACTGCAATATGGAACACGAGCCACACACAATTGCCATAAAATTCTAAGGAATATATTTCTTCTCTTTTCCTGTTTTGCTGTTGTCTTGTTGCCCGCATACAAATCTTGAGAACTGACAAATACCACATATTTCTTTCAGGTATCAAAGAGTCCTTAATTTTATAGAGAATATCCTAAATAACCTAGGAGAGAACTTTTGAAAGAGAAAAAAAAAAAAAATTGCTGTGACAGTTCTTCTGAAATTCTGTTCTTCAGATGTTAAAACAACACTTTTTTGTAGCTTGAACAAGACTTGGAAAGAATTTGGCTAAGTATTTGAAAAATCCCAGGAAGTATTCCATATGCTTTATAGTTTGTACTGTTGACTTTTTTTTTTTTGTAATAGCTTGCATTTTTGATGCATTTGTCACAGTGCCATCTCTAGTGATTACACAGCCAACCTAGCCTAGTTTAATTTGCAGCTGGTTTATTGAATTTAAAAAATTTCATCTGTTATCTATAAAATCTGTCAGATTTTCAGCGAGGTAATACCATCTATTAGGCAAGTAATATCATCTCTCAGTACTTAGTCTCTTTATACATTGTACTGAAATTGTGTGCCTTAAATTCTCTTTGTGGTTCTTGAGATCTTGCTTATTGCACCATAGAATGTATTTTGACTGTGTTCTGTCCTTGAGCTGCTTTCCTTAAACTATTGCCATTGTAATTCTTCCTGTTGTTGATGCCCCTTCCAAATTCAAAATGTTTTCCTGATGAATCATTTATCATATATGTTCTTTATTTTCACAGTAGTTCAGACCTCTGAGAATCTTAACATCTCAATAGGTGATGCAGGATCGTATTACTATGTTTCGCCACATCCCTAAAATGTGTAAAATAAGTAAATAAATACATTGTTCACAGAAAATAAGCAATGGGAATTAAAGTCACATGCTTAGAATAAAGGAAGTTACAAATGCCAGTGATATTGGTGGTGGTTTTCATAGAAAATAATCTTGAGCAGAGACCTCATTGCTAATGACATGTCCATGACTTATGCTGATGAAAAGGCCTGATTACTTCTACAAATAGCCTTCAATCTAACTTAGATATGATACAAACAACACAAACTATAAGACAGAGAACATGGAATGAAACAGTAATTTAGAATTGATTTTGCAATATAGCTTCAAAATATTTTTTTTAAATTTCCCATATAAGGACCTAAAATCAGTCAGAAAATTAACATGAAAATGTTTCCTTCTCAGATTCTTGTCAATTACAAAATACTTTTTTTACAGTGTTCAGAAATACTTTTTCCAGTACATTACATTTTCTTTCCATCTGTAGCAATTCATGATTTGTCATGGAAAGAAGTCTCCCCAATCTCAAAGTAATAATAAAACTAAAAATGCAAATAGTATTTTCCAGGGATTCTCTTGCATTCCTTCAAAAGACTTTTCTCCCAGTATCTATTCAGTTCACAAAAGCTTTAAGAGAAGTATTTTGTGCTGTAATGCAGCAAGCAGTTTATTAATTTATCATGAGACTAATTTGCTAGTATTTATTACTCTGTCCTGGTAAATGCCATATATTTAGTAAACAGCTTGAGGAAGGTGAATAGCCAGATATGTTCTGCCTTTTCCCTTATATTTCCTTCAGTTCCTGATATGTGCAGTGATACCTGTTGCATAAGTCTTTCTGTCCATATTTACTGTTGTGTGCAATATTTTATTCAGTAGCAGATCTTTAGTTTACATTTGTAAAATTAAATTTTTGACATGAAACAAATAATATTTTATGCTGAGGTAAATTAGCACTGGAGGATCAGCTTTGAATAGTCTTTCAATTTCAATGCATAGTATAAAAATTTCAACATATTGCTATCCTTCTAGTCTGTGTTAATTTGACATTTAATGTTAGCTGCCTATCTTACCACCAATAATCCCTCTGAACTTGCACTCATGAATGCCAATTACTGAAAAGTTGGAGCTCATTCCCCGAATCTCCTTCTTTCTAGGGCAAGTAGACATGTGTCATGAGACAGGATATATCAGAAAGATCAAAGTCTTTCAGAAACTCACATACCTGCATATACTCCCCCTAAATGTGTTTCCTTGCAGTATGGCCTTGGGGCTAAAAAAGCCCAGGTCATTAACCTCACTTTTTTTGTAGGAAAAATGGTGAATAAGGAAAAATATCTAATAAAAATAACTTTACTGTGATCAATTTAGTATATCCATACCTCTGCTATTTTGCTTGATTGCAAAACTTTTCTCATTTATATTAAATTTTGAACATTGTTTCCAAGTTGCATTCTGTTGACACATACATCATTATATTAAATCACAGAATATTCTGAGTTGGACCCACAAGAGTCATTGAGTCCAACTCTTAAGTGAATGGTCTGCACTGGGATTTAACTCTGCATTTCTTTAGTCTTTCCCCTATGACTTCCATTTCTACGAAATGAGGCCACAATTAATTGAGTACAATTAAGAGTACAATTAATTGTACTCTTTTCATATTTACCACTGTAGAATCTGGCTTGAGCCCTTATTAAAGCTAGAAATTTGCAACTCTACTTTTCAGGAACTTTTACTTCTGGAAGTGCATGGCATAAGTGACACCAGATAAGGACATCCAAGGCTTCCCTCTCGATAGGTTTCCTACTGTGCCAAAATTTTAAGACATAGCTTTTAAAAGACATTGTTTGTCTCAGCAAGAAAAAGAAGAAAGAGGACTTTACAGCAAGATATGAGAAAATATCCTTTATGTTTGCAGGAATTAAAATTTTCTGGTGTTGTTCCAGCTGTACTAATCTGAACTTCTATAAGTCAACTTAAAGTAGATGAACACTAGTATATTTGGCTACATCTAACAAGTTGATGCTTTTCCTCTTCAGGGACTAACGTATTGCATGTTATTCACTTTCACTTATCGTACTAAAACATAAAAATACAGCAGAGTAAATTTATTTGTTGTGAACACCACTTCACAGAAACAGGATGACCTTGTTAGCTGAAGTAGTAGAAATAGAATTAGGCGAGGGGGAAAAATGCAGAGTCAATTTATGTACAGGCTATTAATAAAATTCTTTCCTGGATTATAGTGTCCCTTGGAAGGTGGTTTATTGTTTTTCTCTTCTACAACAGGACACAATTGTTCCTTCCCTGTTTTTGTCTGGTAGAATGTGAAAACTCATAGGTAATAGTTGGTCTCTCCTGAGATTTTTTGTGCTTTCATAGAATCATAGAATAGTTTGGGTTAGAAGGGACCTCAAAGATCCTCTAGTTCCACCTCTCCCTGCCGTGGGCAGCCTTCCATTAGTTCAGGTTGCTCAAAGTCCGGTTTATCCTGGCCTTGAACACTTCCAGGGACAGGGCATCCACAGCTTCCCTGGGCAACCTGTGCCAGTGTTTCACCACTCACACTGAGCAATTTCTTCCTCGTGGCTGCTCCGACGTGGGCTGCCGCTTGCTCCGGCTTTCACAGGTGTGTTTAAAAGGAGCCGCCTGGGCTTTTCCCTTGCCCTCGCGGTGGGGTTTGCTCCGGCATTCACAGGTGTGTTTAAAAGGAGCCGACTGGGCTTTTCCCTTGCCCTCGGGGCGGGGTTTGCTCCGGCTTTCACAGGTGTGTTTAAAAGAAGGCTCTAGGGAGCGCTGCGAACAGGAGCGGGTAATCAGGGGCGTGGCACGGCAGTTTGCGCAGGCAGAGCTGCAGTCGTCTTCCTGCCAGTGGGTTTTGTTTGTGGTAAGGTTTGTTTGGCTGATTGGCTGTTTTGGGGTTTCTTAGCAATAGTTTCTAAGAGCCAAATTAAGTAAATTTTAAGATTAAGAGCCAGATTAAGAGCCAAAGCTAGTAAAAATGTACCAACCCAAATAGAACCCCCCAAGAAGGACGCAGCTGTCCAGGCACCTTCCTGCGAGGAGCGTTTGAGCCTGTCAGCACTACCTGGTGACAGTGCACAAGTTGCCTGTGTGCGGTGTAAACAGATGAGTGATCTCTGTCTGGTGGCCGAGCTTAAGCAGGAAGTTGAAAGACTAAGGAGTTTTAGGGGAAGTGAAAGGGAAATGGACCAGCAGAGTTTCACCCTTTCATCCCTTGGAGAAACCCACCAGGAGTCAGAGGACTCCCATGCCTCCTACTGTCAGGCAGAACGAGGAGACCTAGTTGATGAAGGAGAGGTGAAATGGGTCCCTGCTCAGGGAGTTAACAAAAACTCTTTGTGACCCCCCTCACCTACCCAGGTGCTGCTGCAGAACAGGTATGAGGCCCTGGATCCAGAGGTTCAGGCAGATGACATTGAAGAAAACAGACTGTCCAGAGAGCATGCACTTTGACTGTCAGATGGGTCACCACTTTTAGTGTCAAGAAGAAAAGGAGGGGGTAGTTGTAGTAAGTGACTCCCTTCTGAGGGGAACAGAGGGCCTGATAGGTCGAGCAGATCCATCCCACAGGGAGGTCTGCTGTCTCCCTGGGGCCTGGGTACAGGATATTACCCAGATTCAGCCCTGTGATTACTATCCACTGCTGGTACTCCAGGTTGGCAATGATGAGATTGAAAAGAAGGCCACTAGGGTAAGTAAAAGGAACTTCAGGGCTTTAGGTCAGGTGGTTGATGGGGCTGGAGCACAGGTGGTATTCTGCTCATTCCCTATAGTGGCAGGGATATATGACGATAAGAATAGGAGAACCCACTTTATTAACAAGTGGCTTGAGGGCTGGTGCCATCGGTTCAAGTTTGGGTTCTTTAATCAGGGGCAACTTTTACAGCACCTGGCCTGCTGGAGCCAGATGGGCTCCATCTATCTAGTAAAGACTAAAGGAGTTTAGCCCATGAATTGCTAGGACTGATTGGGAGGGCTTTAAACTAGGTTTGAAGGGAGTGGGGGATGCAACTAGATTTCCCAGAAACAAGCCCAAGGGTGGCAAGCCAAAATCAGGGGTGAGATTAACTGCCCAGCTGAAGTGCATGTGCATTAATGCACGCAGCATGGGTAGCAAACAGGAGGACCTGGAAGCCATGGTGCAGCAGGAAAGCTAGGATGTAGTTGCCATGATGGAAATGTGGTGGGATGACTCACGACTGGAGTGCTGCACTGGGTGGTTACAAGCTTTTCAGAAGAGACAGGAGAGGGAGAAGGGGTGGAGGAGTGGCCCTTTATATTAGGGAAGCCTTTGATGCTGAGGAAATTGAGGTTAATGATGATAAAGTCGTGTGCCTATGGATAAGAATCAAGGGGAAGGCCAAAAAAAGCTGACATCCTGGTGGGATTCTGTTATAGACTACCCAGCCAAGATGATGAGGTGGATGATCTGTTTTACAAGCAGCTGGAAGGTGTTTAAAGATCACGAGCCCTAGTCCTCGTAGGCAACTTTAACCTGCCTGATATCTGCTGTAACTCAACACACAGGGAAAAAGTCACTCTAGGAGGTTTTTAGAGTGTATGGAGGACAAATTTTTGTCACAGCTGGTAAGTGAGCCTATCGGTGATGGGTCTCTGCTGGACCTGCTGTTTACAAACAGAGAGAGGCTGGTGGGAGATGTGGTGCTTGGAGGCTGACTGGGGAATAATGATCACAAAATTATAGAGTTTTCAATGTTTGCCAAAACAAGGAGGGGCATCAATAAAACTTCCACACTGGACATCCGGAGGGTAAACTTTGGCTTATTCAAGAGAGCTTCTTGGGAAGCAGCCCTTAAAAGCAAAGGAGTCCAGGAAGGATGGGCATGCCTCAAAATAAAAATATTGATGGCACAGGAACAGATGGTCCCTATGTGCCGAAAGATGAGCTGACATGGAAAACGACCAGCCTGGATGGGTATGGAACTTCTAAAGGAATTAAGGAAAAAAAGAGGATGTATCATCTTTGGAAGGAGGGTCAGGTGTCTCAAGAATTGCTTAAGGGAGTTGCTAGGACATGTAGGAAAAGAATTAGAGAGGCAAAAGCCCAGTTACAAGAAGGTGCACTCAGTCCTGCTTTCTCGTGTCTAAAGTCTGCATGAAATTTTTGGTAGTATTTTGTAGTAACCCTGGGCCTTCAGTAGAACGAAGGCTACTATGCCATCACCTGACCTTCTCAGGATAGAATTGGTACCTTATAATCTTTATTCTTTTTATTTTACTTTATGCAAGAGTACTCCTTTGACAAATATTTTCAAAGAGAATTTTCCTAGTCTTCCAAGTAAGCAACAGTTCTGTCAAAATCCCTCTGATACCTATGCCTCCAGAGAGATCACACAAACAACAGAATGGAAAGCTATTTTAATTTTTGTTTTTCTTTTTTAAGAAATCTTTCTCTGTTCTTGGTGGGCTGGCAATGTTCTTATTCTTTTGAATATGCCTAAAATTTGTTCTTTGAAACATTTCTTATGTATTGAGTATTTTGGTCTCAGAACTAAATAGTAGACAGAAGATGATTGATATGTATTTAATTGCCATAAAATGGCATTGTCCTGTAATCAGCCTGCAAAAAATGTCCTATGCTCTTAGACGTTAGTTCTTGTAAGACCTGTATGTTAAACACTTTTTTAACTTTTCATTCTTGGCTAAAATCTATTTCTAGTATCTGAAAAAAATACAGTTTATTTTAAAGTAATTTCATTCTGAATTTTGACACTGCAATTTTTCCTTCATTTCATTGTGAGGGCAAGTATTAGGTGATAAGTCAGCTTTACAGATGGGATATGAAACACAGATCATCTGTTTGAATTAGCTGTGATCACACTGGTCATATTGGAACAAGGACTTGAACCCAATATCTCTAAAATATCTGTCTACAACTAATATTTACAGGTAATTTATTCCCAATTTTGTAATTTTGCAACTATCTCTGAAGATATGGACAAGTGTTTACTTAAGCTTACTTGTATTCATGGACATAAATGCCATAATTTTAAAGTATTTGATTAAAGTGTAGAGTTTTCTTTGATATACAAAATATAATCATAGAACAATTGAAGTTTGTGTTATCCTTGTTTATCCACTATTGTAGTGATTTACAGTTTTCGATAGAGTTCAGTAGCCTTCATTGTAAGCATTTAAATTTAAAATAAATTTTCTCTTTTTATTAACTGAATTACATGTAGAAGCACTGTAGGTCATCTGCTACCGACACTGTGAAAATAGAACTAACACTGGATATACTTGTGTTTATTTTCCAAAAGTTATTAGGACTGTCTGTTTTTCTAAATGTTATTAGAAATCATAATTTCTTTAAATTGTGTATAATAAAAAATCCCTTTTCCCCAAGCCAATTTCTCTCTGTCCTCCAAATACACACATGTCTGTGATTAGCTTCAATAAGGTCAGTGAATTCATAAATTAAAAATCAGCATATATGTTTGCAAAATCAAGATCCCATTATTCCAGGGCATCCTACAGATAGTCAGATGTATGTGTTCAGAGGAAATGAAGTGTTCCTGTTCCACAGCAGATCTGAACAACTGCCCCAATCTGAATTAATTTTACCTCATGATTCCCAACTGCTTAGTTCAGCTAATAATTATAGGTTATGATAAAAGAAAACGCTCTGTATGCCTAATGACATAGTCATTGCTAATGACAACTGAATGTCACAAATGACAGCCACTTCTGTACCAACATGGGCGGGTCCAGGTGGAAAAGTAAGATCAATGTCACTGTCATAAATCTGGGCTGCTTAAGAAAAACTTGCAAATGGTTTATTTCCACATCTATGTGTTTTCTTTTTTTTTTTCCCCCGTGAATATGTCTGATCACTGTGATACCTGTATGAAGGTGCTGACTTGTAACAACAGACTATTTTCACTCCTGCTCCTATTCAAGACTTTCCTCAGCTTTTATGATGACCAGTACACTTGGAAAAATTATCAGCGGAGTCAGCAGAATGCTCTAAGTATTTTAGTTTTTTCATTTTGGCTTATTTCCCATCAGTAAATTATACTCCTTTTGCTGTCTAAGTAAATGACCTTTTAAGAACAAAATTTCTGTGCTACAATATGACTAAAATTTGACCTGTAGGATCTACCTCTCTAAAGAAAACTTCTCCTTAAGTCTTTCATCCTGAAAATAGTTTCTCTACAGTGGAAAAAAACTCTAAATGATATGACAAAAACAAGTGATGCTAATGAGAAAGCTCCATTCTGCACAGGTCTGCATGAAGAAAGCATATGTGAGAAATATTTTAAAAGATAAAGTTTTAAAAGATAAAAGTGTTCTAGCAGTTTACAAGACTTTCTTATACAGGAGAAAAAATCAAACTATTTTATTTGTGTATCCAATTCTGTGTGGGTTTATCAGGCATTATGTTTCTGGTGTACAAACTTCAGTTGATTCAGAAGTAAAACCTAATTTTGAGTGCCTGCTTGCAGATATGTGTTTATGGCAGGTAGGAGGGTATCCTTACTTAAAGAACCATAGTTGGACCTTGAATTATAGAAACTCTTACCCAGCTCTTATTCTTAGTCTGCTTTTGAGATGCTGAATTTCACAGTACATTTTTCCTCCTGGGAAATTATACTCCTGGGATCCCAGTTAAGAATGACTCCAAGCATGTAACAGCAGAGGATGCAATTTTGGAAAGATGCTGCATTCTTTAAGTTATTGGACTTTTTATTAAGTGGATTGCTGGACTGATTTGGTTTCACTGGAATTCCACTACAATTACTCTGAAATTCTTTTGCTGTTAACTATTGACTCTTTCAGTACAGATAAACCACCTTCTTTGTCTCTGAGTTTACCAATTTTGAAATATTCTGGAATAACAACCTATGCATTGACATACGGTTTATTGAGAAGGTCTAATGCATTAAGAGGATGTTTCTTGTTAACTTTTCATCTCGTTGTGTTACATGTTAAATCTCAAAGTCATAAGACTTGCATCAATACCAAAATGCATATTCATATCTAAGGATGCTTAAGATCAAAAAGTTCATGATAATAATTTTATCTATGAAATTATAAAAACAAAGTTCAATCAGTTTTCAAAGTTCTCGATTGACTGTAGACCAAAATTTTTTTAGAACTGAAAATGTACTTCTAATGAATTTCTATATTAATTTTTTTAATACTATAAACATTCAAATTCATTTGTAGTCTGAAGGATCTCAATGTGTATAAAACCAGCAAGGCTGATGGGATGAAAGTGGCTCTCAATGTTAATGTAAAAAAAAATGACTGGGTAAAAACTTGACTTACAGTTTTTCTGGGAGACAAGTGTCACTTTCATTGTGCTAAAATGTCATCTGTAAAAATGCTCTTATGGCTAATGTAGCCCTGTAGATTGGAAGAATAGAACAGAAGAAGAACTGCCTCGTGGAGATTTTTTTGTTATATGTATTTAAAAAATGAAAGAACCATTAACAAATGAATAGCTCATTCTTTTATTAAATGTTAAGTGTTTGGGATATTGAGGCAGGCTGAGTCATAAAGTGTAAGGTTAGAAAAGAATGGTAAAAAATCCCAGGGATCTGCTTTCCTTTCCCATTGTTATATGTTCTTCATTGCTCACAGGAGTTTCTGGCTTTACTGGCCCTTGAGCACTGAGCTGCTCCCTGGAGCTGGTCTGATCAATGATGGGAAAGGATTACTTATGTATTATCCACATCATGGGTGCTGGGGGCAGACAGACGTACCCAACCAGGGTCCTGTCTGTCTGGGGAATCTTGTGCAGAGAGGCTTCTTATGGGTACACAGTAAGTTATTTTTTAAATACATTTTCTGGTGTAGATGCATAAGTGGATGTAGAACATAAATTCTTGCTTAAGTCCTCCTCCTTTTCTGAGATGTCAGATCATTATCAATGTTTCTTTGTCTTGCCAACTACTCCCCATCAAAGAGGGATGTATTTGAGCTTATCAGGGATGTATTTGGGCTTTGGCTAACTCTCTGGCAGCACATTTACTGGCTTGCCTTTGCTGAGATTCTGTCAGAAGGCAAGATTAGATGCTCAGCTAAAGAATTAAAATTAGTCAAATAGGACCCTAGGTCTGCTTCTGGCAATGATTGCTATTCTCTGATTAATTTCAAGTTTGGATGTCTGTCCAGGTGGTAACTAAGTCTAAAACAAGTTCTGCTGCTTGTAGGATATTAACAGATTTTAAGTTGGCAAGAGGAAACTCAATGCCTGATGCTGAAAAGAAAGAAATTAAAAAACCCTCCACAACCAAATGCATGTCCACAGCAAGTCAAGAAGAATCTACCAGCATAGGTAAACAAAAATCAGGGTGTTCATGGAGTTAAGTAATTATTTGGGTCAGAGAAAAGCCTGGAGGCCAGGATGCAAAAAGGATTCCAGAAGTACTACCATGTACTACCACACTACCACCAATTTTAGTCAGGTCCTGCAAAGTACAAACCCTGGATTAAGATCAGGCTAATGTTAAGGGTGAGATTTTATTTAGGGCTGAATTTCTAGGAAGCTAAGTTAAGCTAACTAAGATTCATTCTTGATTCAGAGAAGTGGCTGGAAATTGTTTCGTTTATGTTTGCCAAAGGCTGCCAGACTAGACTTAGTAAGAGGGTCCAAACTTGAAAAAAATGTTTATTTAATAGCTAGATTTAGAAGGGGAATTTTAGACAGATTTTAAGACTTGATGCTGCTGGTAGTCTCCCAAGAACATTTAGAAGAAGGACTAGGTCACCAAGCTAAAGCTGCTTTCTGGGTGAGTGTTCATGTCCTCATCCAGGAGAGAATTTATAATAGCTAAGGAAGCAAAGTTCAGATCTAGACATGGCAGGAAATTTTTGCATTGGGATTAAAAAGTGTAATGAGTTGACACAGCTTTGCTCATTTCTGTGTCTGACTCTTTTCTGTTGAGGAAGAACTTCGTTTGGTGCTGCTGCTATTTCCTGTGAGAGCTGCTGCTGAATTTAGTGATGCTGAATCCTGAGTCTGACAGCAGATTTCCATCTTCCATGGGTGATTCACTTTTCTAACTTAGCTTCCATCTTGAATGTGAAAAGTTTTGTCAGACAGGTAAATGTTAAGCTTGAGGTTTGTTTTTTTTCTTTAAATTGAGATAAGGAAATGAATTATTTTTACTTTCTACAATATGAATAGGGTAAGGTTTCTAGCCCTTCAAAAATTTAGAATAGTTGTAACACAAATTTCCCTGCCAGTAACTCAACTGACATGTTCTGAACTACAATTTTGTGATGATTTTTCTTTTTATAAAAAGAAATGAATCTCTCTGGATGTCATTGTCTTTCAAGCTTAACTTTTTAACGGCTTAAAATATGCAAGAAGTATTTTTAAAGACTTTCTTTGCATAATTCATATTCATTATTCTACAGCAAATGTTTCTTTCAAGAAAAAAAGACTTACAGAGAGTATGTTTAGAAATTATTACTAAGTTTAACAAATTTAAATATAGATGTGGCCAAATGTGCTCTCAAACTTCAGGAGCTTCTGAATGTGAAATGGATTAAATTGCTGGCACATTTTCATACCCGTTGAACTACTACATAACAGTTTAAATCTTGGATTTCTTTTTTCTCAAGAAGGGAAAAAGAAGGTCTTGTAGTGAAAGATTGGTTTTGCAACTTCAAGTGGAGCCTGAAAATGAAATTTCTTGCGCTGTGCAGAAAAGCCTGTATTTTGTCTGAATTGTTTTGCCTTCCCTTTATAATATTTCTGTTCTTTAAATCTCATTTTCTCAGTATTTTCCAGTTTTTTTTATATCATATTAGAAATGCACATTTCCACATCTCTAGTTACCCTTCCCTTCTTCTTTCTATAGAGAAACGTTTTGATTCTACACCATTTTCTTAAAGCCTTACACTTTTTAAGATCTTATAATGAAGTCTTGTATTGCTTGAGAGTCTAAAGTGGAATAGCAGCTAGCAAAGTTCTGGTTTGGCCTGTAAGAAATGTGTAGTTTGTTTGTCTTTATTTCCTAAAGTTTCCACTTCTGAGAACAAAAAACTGTTAGTCAATATTAATAGATTTGTCTAAATCCTATTCACAAAACAATAATAATAAAAAAATTCTTGAAGTGTTAAAAATATTTTTCATCCCTTTACTGATGTCCTTTTTTGATGAATCATTTTAACTGAACCTGTATACTAGAAATTGCACTATAATGCTATATCAGAAAAGCAAAAATTTTGCTCTGCTTTTGAAAGCTAGAAGAGGATGGAAGTAGATAAGAAGGGTCAAATTCCAAGTAGATTTTTTTGAATAACATAGAATGTCCCCACTGTCAGAGTTCGTCTGTACCTCAAATATTTATAAACATGAGAAAAAAAAATGGCAATTCAACCTGTCCAAGTACCAGTGAGTATCTCATTGTTATTTTTTTTTCTGGGCACATCTTAGCATGTTCTTAGTATTAATTTATAGCCATTTTGTTCAGGTAAACCAGGAAAGCCACTAATTCCATAATAGGCAGAGTAATGTTCCACTCCTCAGACTTCTACAAAGGCAAGTTAGGCTGTTTCTAAGTAGAGTTCATGTGGGAAAATTTTTATAGTGTGATCTGGGACAGAGGGTCAATGCAGATGTTTGCTATGACAATATAAAAAAACCCAGCAGATAAACATTTAGAAAGTCAAATTTATCTCGTTTATATTTTAATTTTAATTTAATTTTTTAATATTATATTTTTTATTGCTTGTCACTCTGCAACATGTCACATTAATAACAGGTTAATATAAAACCATAGTTTTTTTCTAATGACTTCTCAAGGCAAAAAATAATGTTTCATTTAATTGAAAGTCTGATAATAAAAATTATAATAACTCTTTAATAGCCCATATGTTTTCCTCTATATGAGTCCTATTCTGTACTGAAGACTTTCATTAATTATCAGAAGTGATTTTTAAGATATTAGGTCTGTAAATGTAAATATAATATAATTAATATTTTTCTGTATTAATTAATATTTGTGCTCAGTGAACGTAAGAGCATTTTCTCAGAACTTAAGAGCATTTTCTACATCTGACTCAATCTTTTTTTGAAATAGATGCTGTCATATTTGAGTCTACTCTATTTCTTGGTGTGAATTTCATCTTATGTTATCAGAAAAGCAAAATCTGAAAATGTCTTGAAGTCATGGGCTGTTAAAGAAAAGGATCGTCTTTTTCTATTTATAGCTTGTTCTCATCAAAGATCTACAGAATCAGATGTCTCTATGTTTTACAATCCATTTATGTGCATTTTGGCCTTGTCTGGTATGAAGCAGTCTGCTATAGGCCCGGAAAATCTAGAATTTTATTGAATATCAGAAAGTGAAGAGATTTTGTAGTGGTATCCTTATGTGCATGTATGTACATATGTAAAAGATATAAAAAATATAAGTGTGTGTTACATGGAAAATAGAGTTTTACAAGCATGTTAAGTAGGTGTTTAACACTGATTCATGGCAGTCAGATTTTGGCAAATGCTAATTCTTTTTCTTTTCCTTATGACAAGATAAATATTTTTAAAGGTCTGTAAGGATTACGAAATATGAAATAGAATGCTTACAGGAATGAGAATTTAAATAACAGTTGCCTGTCAGAAAAGCAAAGCATTCTACTTTTCATACTGCAATTGTTCATTAGTTTTATTTATTGTTTTATGGTGGGGTTTTTTAATTGAAAATCCATCCAAATTTGGAGTGCCAAGCTGTTTTTTCTCTTAAATACAACTTAGGTGCTGGTAGGTTTTTGTTGGGTTTGGGGATTTTAAAATTAAAAAAAACCCACAGCAAACATTAAATCTTGCCTGGTAAATTCTGTACTGCCCTGAAGTAATGAGATGGAGAGACATAAATGAATGCAGTGGTTGACTGTGAAATCAAAACTTGTTTCTCTATCAATTGAATTTCTAACTAAGACAATGATCCATTTTGCTTATCTAATTTCATAAACATTTTGAATCTGTTTACTATGTGCCAAAATAGACTCCCTGATCAATGCCAATGCCTGCAGAATGGTTTTCAAAGTTGTCATTAAAAGCAGAAAAACAGTTTGAGAAGCCAAACTTGTTAAACGTTTCCCTAATCCACAGGTGCTCCCAACTTTGAATGTCATTGCAGCCACAGCCTTTGCTTGTTCCCAATTATTTCTGAAGCATGGAGTGTTCCTTGCAGTGTCCCTGATCCCAGGTAAGGTGTGATCCTTTTCCACTTGGAAACCCCTATCCTAACCCCGTGTATAATACTGCTAGTTTCATAAAACTGATTTTCATATTTTTTCCCTGAAGATCAGGGAAAAATCCGATGTTCAGGTCATAATACTAAGATGGCAGCCAGGGGTAAGACTTGCAGTTGGCTGCTAAAATGTGTTTGTTGTTGGTTTGGGGTCTTTTTCCCCTTTCAATTATACCTTGTCTTTTCAAGTTGTTTTTTTTTTCAGAAATTTTAACAAAATGGCAAACAATAGGGTTGTAGAAAAAGAATCTTTTGGGTTTTTTTTTCTTTCTACTATAAATCATGCAATTCTTTTTATAGCAGAAAAACAAGTGTTGAGGTATAAGGAATGTCAATTTTGAGGCCTGGCAATAAAAAAATAAATCGGTGCAGGGCATTTGCCTTTTGCTCTACTACTGGCAGCAGATGTCTCTACTTGGATTTATGAATTTGAATAAACCATGAATTTGAATATGGATTTTTTTTTAATGCTGAAAGAAAAAGTACATTAAGTAGTTAATACAGCCTCTGATGGAAAAATGAAGATCTCAGAGCTTGCAGAGATATCATGTGGACATATGGAACAAGTGAGTAGTTTGTAATGCAAATAAAGATAACAGGGTGGTTTTGTAGCGTTCAGCTAGAGGGACTGTGTATCATCTGCATTTATTAAAGTTCAGGTCATTTGTAGCTATTTGAAAATAAAAAGTAATTTTCTGGATGAAATATATTTTGGAAGGGAACACCCCCAAAAAAGAAGCATTAGAAGAGTCTACCATTTGCCCTGCCTTGTCCACTCTCCTAGATAATAGGTGTTGTTTATCTAGGTTAATTTTAATGTTGCCTTTCAGCTTTTATCTGTTGCCTGCTCACGGTCTTGTCTGGTGTCCTGGGAATTGGAGACTTACCACCATTATTCTCCATTTTCCTGACAGATGTCCTTGTATTTAAGGTTAGATCTTTAATACTTTTTTGTTGTTGTTGACCTCAGTGAGAAATTTTGAACAAATTATTATTTTGTCTGAAATTGTTGCCAACAGCATTTTAGCTGGACCTTATTTTCACAGATTCCTATCTCATGGAAATGATGGGTAGGAGAGTAAGAGTGTGTGATTATTAGGAAACACCTAGCATAAGAATAAGGATTTCTTTATTTGTTCTCCTAGCAGTGATTGGTACTTTACTGCTTCATTAGATTTCCTAATACTGCAAAGTATAAAGACCTTCACATCCAAGGCTGAGATAGTGCCAGCAGAATTTTCTGCTTCCTAGTTGCTCCCAGTAAATGTAATTATCTAACAATGTTTTTATCAAGAAAGAGCACTTTTGTCAGTGTGAGGTGAAGTGACATACTTTTGTTTTAAAGTTGATTTTTGACCTGCCTAGCCAAGAAGATTTTTTCTTGTGGTCTTATGCTCAGTGACTCATTCTGTGAGTGAAGTGACCATAGGCTCTGAACTATGTGACCCCCTTTGAATTTATGGGCAGCATATTGTGCAAATTAGGTGGTACTGGTTTTGGTCACTCAAATGAGATTGTGTCCAATTAGCAGCCAGACAAATTCATTTTGTAGACTTATACTTAATCTATTTTTTAATTGTCCCCGTCTTTGCAAAATAATTTTCATCAGAGAGTAACGTACATATTCTTTGACTTAGTACCTGCACTGCTATTTCAATTATAGGATATTACTGAAGTTTATTTTTTTATATATATGCCTGTCTGTGTGTATGTGAAATATTGTGAATACTAAACAAAATATTCTGTATATTTAATGTGTGACTCAGAGGTCATTATTACAATAAAATATTCCTGATTTACAAAGTAATATGGGCAGCCTACAGATGAAAATTTCTTGCAAAACTGAGATAAACACTTTGTAGGAAGGTTTCGCTGACTTTTGTTTTGTGAAGCTGCAGATTACACGAGTATGTGGAATGTGACACAGGGAAATAACCCTTCTGATCTGTGTTTCTGGTCCAAAGCCATCAGTACAGGGTATAAATGTAAACTTAATCCCAGTAACACTTAGATACAAGAGAGGGGTGGACCTACTGGAGAGAGCCCAGCAAAGGAGCATCTCTCATACAAAGAAAGGCTGAGAGAGCTGGAGCTGCTTAGTGCAGAAAAAGCTCCAGGAATCTCACCAGTGTACAAATACCTGAAGGGTGCAAAGCAGACAGAGCCAGGCATTTTCTGGTGCTGGCTAGTGGCAGTGAAAGAGATAGTGGGCACAAACAGATGCTGCAGCAGCTTCCTTTCAAAAATCAGAAAAGACTTTTTCACTTTTTCACCAAGCACTGACACAGCTTGCCCAGAGATAATGTGTAAGCTCTTTCCTTGGATATATTCAAAAGCCACCTGGATGTGGTTCCTGAACAACCATGTTCTGGGATGATCCCATTTGAGCAGAGGGGGATGGGACCAGATGACCTCCAAAGATCCCTTTCAACTGGTCTGTGATCCTATGTGAATGACCAGCCCGGGGTCCTGTCCTCAGGGCAAAAGTCAGATTTATTTCCTTCTTTGGATTACTTGGGGTTAGCTTCTGCCATATCACATTATCCCTTATATGATATATATGATATATATGATGTCATTTAAGATCATTCAAGTAACCCAGAATGAAAGCAGGAAATTAAGGGATTTTTTTTCACTCTCCCTACAGCAGTATTTTACATTGCAAATATCTGACTTATTGTTGTACTGGTTTAATTTGCTGAGAGAAGCTGTGAAATCACCTTGGCTTGAAGCACTAGTTTTACTGTCCATCTAGTTTTAGTGTATGAAGTTTATTGTTAACTGATCTGAGTGGGATGGAGGAAAACAGGGAAACATCTCTCAATGACATTTCAGTGATATAAGTGACCTAGTGTGCAACTTAAAAAATAAGCAGGCATATTTTACCATAAAGCAGGGAAATTTATATTCCCCTTCATTTATTATATTTTTATATATAGATATTGCATAGCTTGAAAAAGTGAGTTTCTCAACTTGGATTCTTCCATGGTTGTGTAATATAATAGCTCAAGTCTCAGAATCATCTACCCTGACACCTGATAGCCATGAAACTTCATCAGAATACCCATACGTGGCTCAGAAAATGTTTAATGTGAAGTAAATCTCATTCTGAAGAACAGATTAAGAAGCCTCGTGCTACTTGTCTCCTCATTATTTGCTAAATATTTGAATGGCAGCATATAAGAAAGAGGAGTGAGGAGAAACTGGAGATGTTTGTGGAAATGTAGCACTAGTAACCATTCTAATGAAGAAAGTAGTGGCAATTCAGTTTCATAAGAACTTTATTAGGATACTCTTTTCCTGATGAGCTTACTATTTGAGTCTGCAAATATCATACTTATTCATGTCTTATTGTTTTACAAGAAAGTAAGCCTATTCAAGGTACAAAATGACCCAAAAGTATGATCTCAGAAGCTTTGTGGTTAGGTGTTCAGATATATTTTAAACCCGTTTTTTAATCATTTCCAAAAGATACAGAAAGTTTATACTAAAGTATTTGGTAAATAACAGTTAATTTGCATTATAACAGAGGGATTGTAATGCATGTAGATATTGGTTTTGATGTGAAAATTAGAGCTGTAAAAATTGAAGTGGGTGTTACTGACCCCTCCAATAATTGCAGAACATGATATTTTGTACCCCTCAAACGCACAACAATTTTCAGTGTTCAGGCTATTGTGCAATGGCATGATGTAGGAGAACTTAATTTTACTAACATTCCTGAAACATGAGTTACATATTAAAAACCTGCATCTATAAGAGCTGATTGCAAGGAGTGGCCAGCTCAAGATGCGAAATCTTGTTCCATCTTACTGTAATGGTAAAATTTCAAAACAAATGATGTGTGAAAAGAAAAATGAATAGATTGAAAATATTTTCTTTTTTTACTTCAGTTAAATGATCTGGTAGCTCTCATGGAAATATGTGGGAAACTGGCAAATCTCTAAAGGACTATTTTTGAATATAGGGACAAAGAAAAGAGGATTAACTTTTCTTAACTTGATGTGGTGCTTTTCAACAATGTGGATCTTTGTTCCCTTTCTTGGGTGTATGTTATGGGAAGGTTTCCTTCCATCTGTGTTCTGCTAAATTTATTTCTGGCCTGCTGCATTGCCTTCTTTATATGGATTATAAAACTCTGTGAGGAAATACTTGTTTGAACTCTGCAACCCAAACAGCTCCAATTTCCTTCACTGTGTTATTTGGAATGAGCTGTCTCTGACATCACTTTTCACAGGGCATCAGATTCCAGTGCAAGACACACTTCCTTGCCTTGGATATCTGCCAGCTGATAGATTACAATTACTGAAGGTAGAGCTGTTTCCTTAGCTATGACAGAAAGTTGAAGAAACTAAATAAACTCAGACCCAGTCTATTTCAGATGGAAAACTTGCAGGAATTCTGAACCACCAAAACCAGAAAGTTGAGTGAAAAATACTGAAGCTTTTTGCATGTGGTGGCTGATTTGCCTGCAACACCACCAAAGAAGCATGCAAGAAAGACAGGGCACAACTCAAGGACCCTGATGTCACTTGCAAGAGTAACACGAATTGTGATACCATGTTTTTGGAATGCTGGCTAAGAACCAGCTGAACAAGACTGCTCTTAGAGTATAAGAAGCCGTAAGGATTTTGGTTGGCAGCCTCTCCTATATTGGTTCATTTGAATTCTGAGGGTTCGTGATGATTTAGCAGTAAATTGAAAGCAGAAACTACCAATTATTTCTGAAAAATATTCCTGTGGAATTGCATATGAATAAAAAGGCAGAAGGTATTAATTATCTAGAAATTGGATGTTTCTTTGCTACTTCATATCTTATTTTTAGGGTGGGGATGAGACATTTGGTTAATGCAAGACACTGGTCCTGATGTCACAGTGTCATATAAAGAGTTAATAATCTACTAAATCCTTTATTTCTTACAGTGTCATTTGTAGTTAGCTTGATCTGCACATTATTCGAAATAATCGCAAGCCGTAGGATCACAACAGCAGTGTTGAATGTGAGTTTATAATCTGTGCTATGAAACAGAGCTGATAACTTGGGTTCAGAGCCATGATTCTGCAATATTTATTAGGATGGCACATTTTCTTAAGATGTGAGTAAAGAAAAGAAAAATTATTTGGCTCTTTAGTACATGAAAGAAAATGTTGGTGAAAGAACAGGATGAAAACATAGACTGGATAGTTGAACAGGAGAGCAAATATGCTGGCAGAACCTGCCTTTGGAACAGCAGGAATGAAGTATAGCATAGATAGAGTTGGAAAGCCAAACTAAAGTGAAAATTAGGGAGTTGTGCTCTGTGGAGCTCTGTGGCTTGTAAGCATTGATAGGTGCTTATACATGATAGAAGACATTGCCAAGGAGCATTCCTGGTTAAAAATGTTTTCCTATTGAAACTTTGTACAGCAAACAAAAAATATCCTGTTGCTGCAGCTGAAATTCTGGTGGGCTTAAAACTGGCAATGTTAATTTAGCTGAAGAGAAAGAAATGTAATTAGCAACTTGACAGTCTTTCATACTGATTCTTTTCCATGTTTGCAAAGCCTTTAGTTGGTGGAGACTCCTGAGATCTTAAGAAAGAAGTTTTTGTATGTAAAATCTTGGGGATTAACACAGATTACTTGAATACCTTTAGAAAATGCAGTGAGCAATCTATGCATGTTTTATTTCCAATGCCTAGTTTTTCAATTACTTTTATACCTTACTTTGTGTCTGTAAGAGCATAGAAATTTCTTTTGTCTTTACCTTTTAAAAAATGGTATAAATGGCCTTAAACTTAGAGAATTTTTTTTCTCCCAGTTGAACCTCTACATGGAAATATCCTATTTATTCATCTATCAGGTTATTCTGTTTCTTTCTTATATCTGGTGATTATTCTGCAATTGGGATCAAGTATCTTATTTTGTCAATATTTGTAGAGTGTTTAAATCCACTAAAGACCTTCCCACATGAAATGTAATCCCAAATTTACATTGATCCTTGACGCATTTATGGCTCTAATCAGCTTACTTGTCTAGGTCTCTGATATGAAGTTACTTAAGTAGAAGATTCTGTGAATATATAAAATTATATTGTGTGAGCTCTGTTTTCTAGTGCTTATTAAAATGTTCTTATTTTTGACATCCAGAAAAGTAAAAAGCAGTGTTGTGCAAGAGACTTTTGTAAATTGTCCCCTAATATTGTGATAATAATGTCTTTGCAGTTCTTGCTGCCCTGCTGGATATTTAAAGTACAGAAAATTTGTTGCTATTTAGCAACAGTACAATGGGTAAAGAACAACAGTAAAGAAATTATATCTATGGATAAGTGTGTGTTTGTCAAGTAGAGAGAAATAGAACTGTTCTTTGGAATTTCAGAAGAACTCAGTTCTGGTTTATCTGCATAAATCTCATTTTCTTTTAGGCTTTGAAGGTCATAATATTCTGCTGCAGGTTTGACATGCATAATTCCTTTTATCTAAGTATAAATTTTTCTTTTGGAAGGGTGTAAACTGAGGTAAAGAAATCAGTCAACTTGCTTAGAGACTTAGAAAAAAATACATACAATTCAGTAGCAGGTGTTCTTTCCTCCAGTTTGTAACACACAAACTTCTTCTTAAATAAGCTTAAATAAGCTTCTGTTAAGCTTATTTAATAGGTGAAACTTTGTTCATTTTCAAGGTATCTTCACGGGTAAGCATCCCGTCACATATGTATCTCGAGATTTGTTATGACTGATGTAAGTGGATTCTTTAAAAGAAACAAAATATTATTTTTTAGGATAGTATTACTCTTTAAAAATAAGAAATTTAGCACAGCTGGTTCAAGGCAAGGATAAATTATTGTGCCAGAGAGCAATGAATTTGAAAACTGACTTTACTTAGAAATATAGAATTCACAGTATATTTGATAAAAGTTTCTCATAAGATTACACTGTCTCAGATATAACATTCCACCAAACAGGTCTGTAGGAAATACAACTTTTTGAAAGAAGGGAAAGAAATGTATTTGGCTGAAAATCACTTTAATTGCTTCTGTTGGCAGTACTTTTAATAAAACATTAATTTTATTGATTTCTGTTGAAAATTAATACCAATTAAATATATTCAAGTTCATTTTGATATTTTATAAATATATATGATCAACTCACCCTAACTCTGTAAAGAGATTTCTTATGTTTTATCAATTATCTCAAAAAGTTCTTCAGAAACCTTTTAATAATACACCAGTAATGAGAAACTTCAATGTGGTTCTCTGGTGCATTCAGAGAATGATGGAGTATTTAATCTTAAATGGGTAAAAAAGATATGGAATGGAATGATAGACAAAGCTTTGATCCTTTAATATAGTTCAGATATGCACATTAGCAGAAACCCTGGAAATTTGTTCTGTGCTCTAATTTTATTGTACTTCTGTGCCCACAGCTAACTCTAAGATTTCAGTGTGTCCTTTCCCCACCATTTCAGTCAGAAGGATCTGAGATTTAAAATTAAAATTAGAAAAAAAGTTGGTAATTCGATTTGAGGCAGTTGACTGACAAAACTAATTAACTAGTCAAAGACAATCTTCAAGGATAAAGACACTAAAACTTAAGAGAGAGAAAACAATACGGAGTTCCTCTGAATCCTAGCACTGTCACAAGAGCACTAATATTTGTCAGACATAAATTCCGAATAATGTTTTGTATTTAAAATTATACTTCTATCAGAATTCAGTTGTGAAAGCAATATATGTAAATAGCCTTTTATAAAAAGTAATATTTCGAATGGGCAAAGCTTTGAGTTGCCTATCTCCTAAGATCTAATTAACAGCTTGACAAAATGCACTGTCTCTAAATCCATTAAGAAAAGAGAAACCCGTTTTGCTTGCTCTCATCCCATCAATGACTAATGAAACTAATGTTTTGCTATTTCTCAGATATAAGAGAGTTAAGATATCTTTAGGTTTCTATAGTACATCCTTTAAAAATCTGTATTTGTATGGGGAGGAAGAGATGTGATTTATTCAATATCTGTAGAATTATTTGTTACAAAAAAATGCAGGCGTGCGGACCTGCAGGTGGGACAAAGGCCATAGTGCAGAACAGAATCAGACGCTGGTTGTGGTCGGTATTCAGTGACATCCTTTTCTTCCATGTACTGTTTCTGTAATCCACGTTTCTACAGTATTAGAGAATAATAACATTTTGCAAGAAGGGAAAGAGCTGTGTTCAGCAAGTGGCCTGCTAAAATCAGGAATACAGTGTCAGTTTTCCTGTCACAGGTATTCCTGCTGCTGTTGTTTACTAAGTTAGCAGCCAGTGAAATAATCTGTTTCAGTATGTGTATGTTAACATCCACAAAATCAAAAATATGGAGGACATAAACTAAGTTTCATCTTGACCAGTAGCTTGAAACAATCTCCTTAGCTGTCCACTGGCATAACTGGACACTATTACAGACCAGGGATCTATTACAGACAAGGATGAATGCCCAAACCAAGAAAAAAGAAAACAAAGGCTCAATTGGCAACCTGTTTACAATCATATTTCAGAATCCCAAGACCTGTCAGAAACTTCCTATGCATCTATGAATAAATGCATCCCATATGCCTTTTAATTGGTTCATTGAGAGAGTTTACATTTAAAAATTGTTGCACTCTTGGATTTTAAAGGTCCTTTCCAAGCTAAATGATTCTATGCAAAGACCTATACAGTTAAAGAGCATACATGGAACTCAAAAATAAGGATATCACAAGTCTAACTGATCATAAAACTACTGTAAAATGGTGTGGTTTAAAATACTGTATGTCTCTTGTGCTGTATACTAAAAACTAATGTTTAGATTAGGAATGCTGTTCTCACTCTACAAAACAGTAAAGCAACAAAGTGCACATTCCCATATGCATTACTTCACTTTTATGACACATTACCACTGGATGCTTAAGCTATAGAGGAACACAAAATGGGACAGACAACAAGGGAATGAGTAATTTAGTTTTGAAACAAAGTTATTACTATCCATGAATAAAAAATCCAGTGTGAATGAAATAACTATATTCAATCATTCACTGTGTGTCAAATGTTGGGTAACAATACTAACTAATTTTTCTTAAAAAGATAGCAAAATGAAATAGTGGGCATAGATGTATGCACATCTAAATATAGATGTATATTTACTCATCTGTAATAAATAACAAAATTCATGGTGACCAAGGCAACAAGGTAGGTGACTAATACATTGCAATAATTTCACTGTATTCACTTTACTCCCTATTTTTAACAAAATTAAACAACATCCACTATGTAACATAAAAACTCAATGTCTTAGCAGTCCTATTTATTTGCATAGTAAAAGAAAGACAAGTTTATTAGGAATGGAATCACTTAATAGGTGCATTTACAATTACTGTGAACTTTTTTCATAAGTGAAAATTGCTACTACTGCTCTAGCTCAACCATTTAGCTTATGTTATGATGCTTCCTGAGGAGAGACTGCTTATTTCAAACCTGCTGGAATACAAGGAGAGAACAGGGGCTGGGAAATAAGAACAAATATATCAGTTTTGAATCTTACTTCTTTAATTACTCAGCATGATCATGTAATGCTATTTTTAAGTAACTCTCTGAAAGCATCAAAAGAAAAATGAAATTAAAGGATTAAGAATTGATGATATTAGCAACTGTAGAGATTTGCATCTTAGAAAAGAACCACTTGAAATTTAAAGACTTATGAGTAATGACAGAAAGACAGGGTCTACATTAATGTTACTGAGATGATTTAGCCAGATTTTATCAATCAAAAAGAAGTGTTCAGAGGTTGCAGAATGACTGGGTTTGCTGGTTTGGGATATGTTGTTCCTGTCGGAGAGATTTTCTTGTGTCCTTTCTAGCAGCTGTGTGGAAGGGATTCCTCAGGGCTCAGTGCCTTGAAGGCTGCAGACCTCTGGGCAGAGCTTTGTGCTTCAACAGACACTCTGGAGCGTTGGCAACTATTTTTTTTTTTTTTGCAATAGCAAATTGGCAAAGGGATGTGTTGGACTTCATAGCCACTTAAAAGGCTTGTTTTCTAATTTCCCCCTTCCTCTGTGTGCAGATTGCCAGTCAGCTTCAATACATGCAAGTAAAAGGATTTCTGAATTTAGAAGAACTGACTGCATTACACATTTTTAAAAAAAATGGATTAGCCTTTCATAAAAAGTGCATTTCAGAGTGAAATTTAACTAAAAATAAATTTAACTAAATTTATTCAATATACACCTGTTGATATCCTGTCTGAAAAGAATGGATCAAGCAATTCTGTAGAGTTTTGGGTTTTTTTGTGCCATAGGTGGATAATATGTAACCTTGGGGATTCTACCACATTCTGGAGTATTTTAGGTTTCTGGACAAAATGTTTAAGTGATGGCAAGCCCCTAGAGAGGAGGTGATTTCATTCTCAGTAAAAATACTACATTGTTCATGTGTCACGCTCAGCAACAGTCAGATAATTTATTTTAGATTACTAATTAATTTTTTGAGAGATACAAATGATCAACAACTTAGAATAGTGATTTCCTCTTGTAGGAGAGAGAAAACTGCTAAAGGCAGAGAGGAAAAAAGATGACTTAAGTGTCATGGGGGATTAGGAAACTGAGATTAGCATAGATATGTAGAAGGGCTGGAAATCCACAGATGCCTTTGCAGAAAATATGTGCTTAAGAACTCATGTAAATATTCTCTAACTTGAAATCTAAAAGCCCTGGAGCTATGTCTACATTTTTTACTGTACCCTTCATTCTTCCACTTTAAACTATCAATTTATACAATATCTTGTTGAGCTAGATTTCTTTGTATTTAGATGTTTAGGGGATTTTTTCTGTATTGTATTTACACATAAATCTGTGATACAAAAATGGGGTATCCAGTAGCTGCTGTGCCCTTGATATAGTTCTAGGATATACTACATGTCAAGCGTCATCTTTCACTAATATATAGTTCATTTTCTGGGAGAAAAATCCTTGGTGAACATAGGACAAAGGAAGAATTAATACAAATAAGTGAAGAAAAAGCCCTTCATGCTTATATATAGAATCATGGAATGTTAAGAAATTGAAAGGGACTTTCAAGATCATCTAGTCTATAGTGATTCAAGAGATATAAATAATGGTCCCAGTCCAGTTCAGACACAGGAGAAAGGGTTTGTATAGAAATAGCAAAGCTGTGTAGTGGTGTATAAGCTTAGGTTGGTATTGTGGGTACAAGAAATACTGTCATAACACTGATGCCTGATAATCTTAGTATTGAATATATCCAAGATTGCTATAGAGTTATGTATTGGTATATCACCTGCCAATAAGTCAGGTCTTCTTGTCTCTTGATATTCCTGTTAAAAAATGTAGAGAAATTATAAACACAGCTCTTGGTCTTAATGTACTCTCTATTTCTAGTATAATTTTCATTTTAATAGGTGAAATCCCAAAAATTATTAAGGTGTACAAAGCTTGCCAATTTAGTAAATGCTTTTTAAATCTTAGGTAGTTGAAGTTTTTTGTTAATTTAAAATTTACTTTGTTGTTTGGATCCACACAGCAATAGCTGTGTGCTTCTGTGAAATGTTTTTTCAGGAAAAATTTCCATTTTCTTTTTCATTGAGATTACTGCTTTCCTTCTGAAGCTGACCCAAGAAAATTATGGCAGACTCATATTTCAAATCCGGAAAGATTAGCTGTGTCTCCCAGGTGAACCTGGGAGAAAACATGAACAACTTTGAGGTTTATGTGTGCAAAATACGTGTATTTGGGGAAATGAACATATTGCAAGCAATAATAATCCTGTTGAAAACTGATCCTTATTTATGTTCTTGCTTCAACAAAAAAATCAAAGGCAAGCTTAACAAATCATTATTTTCTTTGTCTCTGGAGCCTGTTTTAACAATAACTCCTACCATTCTTTAGTTTCCCACGTACTACGTAAAACCAACGGGTATTTAATTTCTATGCAATTTAGTTTGGCAATTTCACATTCTAGGCATGTATTTCTGAGTATTCCTATTGGTTTCTACTTTATTTCTTGTATTTGTTCAGTCTTTTTATATGTATCTGTAAATACCAATTGTTTAAAACAATCTTTGTGCTTATTTAAGAACTCTTACCTGTTCAGAAAATTATCCTTCCAGCTGATGATTATTTTAAAATGAAGAGTAGAATTTTATTTTTTTATGGAAGATGCTTGAGCCTTTCTTGAGATGCTACCTAGTAAGGCAAAGATCATTCTTATAGACCGATAGCTTAGTACACTTAATTTTGAAATGGGCATTTTACTGTTATTTCTAGTGATTTAAAGCTTTTTTTTTCCTGTAATTGCACTGACCTAAGCCATTATTTTGACAGCTTTCTATGACTTCTATTTTTTTTTCCTGTCCTCTGCTTATTATGTTAGTGCCCACAAGTACAGAAAAGAATCTAATTTTTCTTTGGCTTTCTGAGATATATCAGGATTTTTTCCACTTGAAATATGTTTTTTTTCATTGTATTTCCAAATTTTTCTTGCAGTTTGCTCTTCTTACATTCCACAGAATCATAGAATGGTTTCAATTGGAAGGGATCTTAAAGATGATCTGGTTCCTACCTTCCTGCTATGGGCTTTGTGAAACAGTAAGTTGCCTAATAGTGAAAATTAAATAGGGGATAATTCAACTTATACTGAAGCTTAATTATGGAAGACCATATTGTGAGAATATTTGCAGAAGCACTGTCACAGCCTCGAGAATTCTGGGAGCAAAGCATAAGCTTGACTTACAGGCAAAAGTGAGTAAATGTACATAGTCTCCACATGTAAATGGTCTCCCAAAACGTTGACTGTGAGAACATGGAATACAGACTTCCAGAGGTTTCTTAGCTCTTCTTTCCACATCAGGGCTGTACTTTTCTTTAACAGTGTCTGCCACCCCAAAAATCTACTTGGATGGATTTTCATGTTCAGTGTTGTCAATTGACAAGTTGAAAAAGAGGACAGCTAAGATCAGGAGATAGAGAGGGGCTTCAGTGACAGCACAAATCAGGATTAAAGAGAATCCATCTGCCAGAAGTCACAGAGCCCTCACTGGAGATGGTGGAAATGTCTGCATAACTAGAAATATGTTTTCCTTTCTAAGAAAGAGGATTTTATGTATATATATGTATAGTTCCATTTTGTCCATAATCTTCATATTTTTAGTATGATGAAAGGAGAGCAGAATGGGTGTACCAGGCTCCTGTAACTCTTAGGAACAGAGGGACATAAACTCAAATTTACACTACGACTTTTATCAATGAATACAGGAGATAAAAAGAAAAAGAGATGGATATGGCCCATTTTCATAAGATGTTAATGAAAGATTTAATTAGCACCAGCAGCATTGTTGTACAATAAATCAGTTAATCTCTCCTGCCCTTTCCCTTGTGAACCTTTTAAAAACTCACAATTAATTAATTGAAATCTTTTGTCACTTAATCATTGCCCTACAACCCTGAGTTATCATGTGATGCAACAGAGTAAAAAGTCATATTTTTGATGCACATGGGATGACCCTTCTAGCTTGAATTAATTTACAGTGGTTTTGCAGAATAATTCATGACAGACTCTTTGCTTTGCTCAAATTTGAAGGGACTTTCTTGCTGATATGCTTGTCGATGAGAAAGATATATCTACATATAAATACATCTAATTTATACATGTTCTGTAGTTGTATAATATATATAGTCATACAATGAAAATTACAATGCAATATATAACATGCAATACAGTTTTTCCCCCACAGTTTGTCTTGCACCACATGTCCTTTGTATCTCAGTCCTGTAAATCAGATCACATAGGGAGAAATATCTGCCCTGGAAGTGCTTCTGTGAAGAAGACAACACTGACTAGGGGCAATTCCTTAATTTTGAAACGTAGGAAGAGCTTAGCCATATTTTACCTCATATTTCTCATATATCAAAAGTCTTGTAAGTGTTGGAAGTGGAAGAAAAGTGGAAAACTTGTCTTAATGTTGCATATTCAGAAGATAATCTGCTTAAAGAATGAAGCAGGGAGTAAGGGGAAGACTGTGGTCTTCTACAGGGTCCCAGATGTCCTTGAGCTCAGCCTTTGCTTGTGCACTCGATTACTACATCTCTAAAAATAGGTCAATAAATCATGAAAGTTAATTAGGGTGTGTTGGATATCTGCAGAGAGAAAGTGGTGTTATTAATAGCTATCTTTTTATATCTTACTTCTATTCTTATTTATGGGTTAGCATGCTAAACATGTAATTTCATGTAATACTCAAGGTGATTTCCACAATTACCACAGCCCTGTCTGGAATCCTGACATGAGAGAACTGCAGCCAGATGCTTCCCAAAGGTCAGCAGATGTTTGAATTACTTTTCTGCCATTAAGGTGACAATAATTATGCTCTTTCTACTGCTTCATGGTTGTGTGAGTGGGTTAAATATATTCAAATATAAAATAAAACTTCAGGAATGATTAATACATATTTATAAGAAATTCATATTGTTGGCAAAGTTTGTTTAGCTGACATTGTTTATAAAAACACTGGTGTGTGATAAAAGATTTCGGCTTGAAATAAATGTGCTCCTTAGCTTTGATTGGGCAGTTCTTTTCTTTCTCTTCTGCCTTTTATGAAACTCATTCCCTTTTCAACAAATTATCTACTGAAAAATAATGAAGATGCTCTAAAGTATTCAAGTTGCCAAAAGCAATCCAAAGTCTTTCTGCTTGTCTTGGCTTTGGTTGTTGTCCTAAGAGCACAGAACAAATTTTTACTTCACTGTAGTAAATGCACTTTGATTAATATTGTATGCTGCATTTTTATATGGAGATTCCAGATTGTGTTCTGAAATCTGCAGTGAGGAGATGCTGTTTGGAAGGTCTTGGAAGGAAAAAAAAATTGATGTTTGGCTAGCAGAGAACTAAACCCACAGGTGCCACATTGACACAAGCAAGCACCTGAGGTTGCACCTGAGCATGTCCTTCTTCAGCATGCCTCCTCTTGTGGGAATGCTGTAACAGAGAGCAGAGGAAAGTCTCTTTGACAAAGGTAATTTGACCAATATTGCAAAGGCCCTTCCTTTGGCTGCTTGTCTGATCTGCAGTCATATCTTTGCTGAAAGGATTTGTGCTTTCCCATGTCCTCAGTGCCTCTTCTGAACTAACGAATACTCGGAAAGGAATTTCTTTAGAAAGACTGTCTGGAAAGACAAATGCTGAAAGGGACTAGATAAATCAGTGTCAGTGTTCATGAAGTGATTGGATGAAAGAGCTCTAGCAGTCCTGTTGCTGCTGCTGGCAGATACAGTCTCTTAGCTTTCATGTGAAAGGCAAGTTTTAAACCACGTTCGTCAGGCTGTAAGAAACGTGTTTCCTCCTGGTTTTCAGTGAATCCGAATGATGCAGAGCATCTGCAAATATTCCTAGAACTGTTGAAGTAGAATTTACTTGAAAGTGCTGAAATATTATTTTTGTCAATCAAATTATGCACAAGCTGGTTTTTTTTTCTATAGTATATGATAAAAATGTAACCATTTTGATAAAAGTTCATCTTTTGCTTGGTAGGAGGCTTTGTCCCTTAAAAACAGGATATAAAAATATAGAGGCCTTCTTCAGCTTCACATACTTATTGCAGCACTTCATACTTACATGGGAATTTCTCTATGATAAGAACAAGGCAATAAAAATGAAAGCAAATGATTCTAAAATAAAATGTCTTTCAGACTAATTGACTTAAAAGCAGTGCATTAATAAAAATGCTCAATGACTGTTCAATTATTGAGGAATTATATATGTGTAAGTAAGGACAAATAAAGATTTGATTCAGAAAGGTGACATAAGTGCTTGATTTAAGTGTTAGGGTTTAGGTTTTTTCTACCAGAAGGCAATGTTAGAATATTAAATATGGAAATGTAGGCTACCACATTTAAATCAATGATTTTAAAGCAATAAATTAAAGTTTCATAGTGTTCTTTTCTGGAAAGTTTGCAGCATCCTGCTGGGCATTATCCTTGCCTTAGTAAAAGGAAATTCAAATAATTATTATGGGGATAACCAAGTCAGAGCAATCTGGAATATCCTTGAGAGCTGAGACTAAATATGAGGCAGCTGAACCATTAAGAAATAGGCATTAGCCAGCATAGGGGGGTTTTGTTTATTTTATTGTTTTACAGCAAGCTTGTGAGCCTGCTGTTTTCTATTCTTTGTGGGTTTTTCTTTTAATTAGCTCTGTGTTACAACCACTAAAGATACTGAAATAAAAATGTTGCTTAAGCAGATGTTGTACTAGAAAATGGGTCCAGTTCATTAAATGTATTTGTTCCATTTAAATGATTTACTATAATTTTCAAAAAGAAGTTGTTCTAGAAAAACCCACAACTAGTAAAGATATGTAAGTTAATTCCTCCTAAAAGCAAATATTTCACTTACTAAAATTTGAAGCTGAGATACTACAGTTGATAAACAGTGTACTCTGTTTTGTGGTTGGTTTGTTTGTTTGGTGGGGGTTTTTTTTGTTTGTTTTGGGGTGGGTTTTTTTTGTATTCTATAATAATCCATCTGTATGTAAATTTCTGGGGTTTTGTTGTTTTGAGTTTTTTTTTTTTTTATGGACAGTAGGTAATATATGAACATATTGGGGAAAAGGAAGTTCTTAATTGCAGAAATTTGCTCTCTCGCCTGCTTTCTTTTCAATACCTCTAAGAAAAATGTACATTTTCAAATTTTTGGGGACAACTTCCATCACCTTTGTGGATCCTTGTTTTCCTTATTTAACATGTCTGAAGTTTGTGATCTAGTTTTTAATCAGATTGTTAACTTTTCTACTTTACCTCTTATTTGTTAAGGTTTATTATAATTTGAATTATTTTTGAAGCAGTCTTAAGGTGAAGTAAAATCTGATGTTCTGTACTATGATATGGCAACACTGAACAATGCTATGAAATGATATCCCATGAACTTAACAGAGAGCCACAGACAAAATCTATAGCTTTCACTGCTTCTTTTATGTCATAACTCTCAAATAATTCCTGCTGGGAATAGTCAGCATGAATTTACCAAGTGCAAATAGTGCTTGGCCAACCTGATCAGCTTTTGAGATGAGATGACTCGTTCTGTGGATAAAGGGAGTGCAACAAGTACTGTTAACTTTGATCAATGTACCTGTTCTTCATTTGAGTCTCTGCTGGAAATTTTGTGTTGCTGTAATATTCAAACTGCCTTCTTTGCAGAAGCCATTCTGTGAAACACTGTGTGGTAGTCTAAGGAATATTTTTACCATTTTATATAGTTATCCTCTTAGCTTTTTTTTTTCCTTTGTTTTTCTTTTGATGGCGCAAAACCTGGATTGTCAATAGTCATGTTATTGTTCTTGAATTTTAAGAGGAAGATTTTGTTATTATATAAAGTATAAGACTTGAAATGAATCCCTAATGAAGCTTCCTCTCAGGACTTATTGCAATGATAAATATTATTGAGACCTTAAAAATAGCTCATCTGTATGTCAGAGGTCACAAACTAGTATAAGCCCCATAGGATAACAAGAGAGAACCTTGGATAAGTCTGAGCTTGGAGGTCACTTTCCCTTGTGACAGTGTGAGAGTGCTGGAGACTATGTGCTATGTTCTTATCTCCTTTTAACTGTTTTTTTTTTAGCTCATCTTCCTTCATGCAATAATTCATTAAATATCTGCACTCTAATTCACACATTTGTGTTTCTATTCACAGCATGTAAGTACAGCAGTATTCCATGGTGATGTGCTAGGGGAAATTTGCTTCTTCAATCAGTTTTGATGGCCTTCTTGCTGAGAAGTTCAGTCTTCAAGTAAAATCTGTCAGAATTTCTTGTAACCAGCTGAGGCATAGCTGTCAATTCCAATGGGAAAGGAAGCAAAGTTTTGAGACGTTTTGCCTCCTTTTTTTTTTTTTTAATGTATTTTACTTGGTCTTCTGCAATCTCTCCCCACAACTACTTCTGTCCACTACCAGAGTCATTCATCTCCTCCTGCTGGGTATAAGGAACCATCAGGTTAAAGGATATTAACTCTCATATAATTAATTATGTCCTTCAACCTTGAACATTTTGATCAGTCCCTAGCCTAGAAATTACCCCACTGGCCATATTTCAAGGTGATTTTTGTTAGACCTTACCCTCCATACAAGGCAGCCCATCTAAAAGTCAACCAGAATTGGATATCAACAGCTTATATTAAGAAACAGAATTAGCTGAATAGGTGTTAGATTAACCATTGATGCTAAAGTTTAGGGAAAGTAACAATGATTAATTATTTTATGTTCTCTTGTGATTAAAAAGGTATTGGTTCTTGGGAGGAGCAGAGAGGAACTGAAGAGAATGGCTGGTGTTCAGCCAGTCTTTCCAAGTGTTGCTGTCATCAAATAGGTTTCCAGGATGTGTTTGTATTTAAAAAAAATGTGTCATGCCCTATTAAAAAAAACCCAACAAAGTAACCTGCTTTCACAGTAATTTGAAAACAGTAGTGGTCTTCATTATAGACAGATAGATACAAATTTTGTATGAAAGTGTAGGACAGCTGTGACATCTTCCTCTGTTCTGAATTATGCAGGTACTTCAAGGGGAGAAAGTCAAGCTGTTTTCAGAAGTATTTTATTATATGTTCTTCAATTATGTTGTAGTAAGATACTCAGAAGTAATTTAGTTTTTCTCTCAATGGCGTGTGTTTAGTATTATTATATTTCGGGTGGAAAGTGGCTCAGTAAAAGGAATGGAAAGTTCCTGTGCTGTATAATAATCCAGAACTAACTCTCAGATCCCAAGCTTCTTGCACTAAATCTCTCTTGCCCCAAACAGTGAATAAATGTCTGACTTTTTCCCCAGCCCTGTGTGTGATATAGATCTTTAGAGAAGTTATTTTTTAGCTGGTTGCATTTGGGCTTTACTGTGCAAGGCAAATACAAGTTATTACTAAAGGGAGTGGCATTCACTTGCTGTGGCTTAGTTTGACAGTGCTCATGAATCAAAGCCATCAGCTGTCACAAGTCAGACTGGTTCATTAAGTGATATCCATGGCAATTCACATTAGCGAATGGGAGCAACTAAAGTGGTCAAATTGTCCTTTTTTTTTTTTTTTAGCAAGTTTCTCTGATTTTGCCAGTGTCCTCTGGCTTCAAGCCTTTAAATCCTGCCTAGTTTACATTGCTAGAGTTTGCAAGAGCCAGTCTAATCTGCAGTTCCCAAGGGCAGAAGATAAATTAATTTTTAATAATAGCAATAAGAATAATAGAAAGTGAGTCTGGGGCTACCATGGGACACATGACATGGCTCAGAATACTTTTCATAGAAAGCTGTTTCTGTGAAATCTGAAGGGTAGGTGATTACTAGAGGGAACTAAAAAGTTGATTATTAATCTAACTTTTCTAATAATAAGAACAGCTGAACCTTGGATGATAGTGATCATAACGGGCATAAAATGACCACTTTTCTATTAAATGCCTGTAAAAACACCACAGCGTACAGCTTAGAGTAAGCTGTGCTCAGAGTCAAAGAGAAGCAATAATTTTTCTGTGTGCATTAAATTTTCTAAATGTGGAAGATAGATTATTTGACATAAGTTTTTCATTTCCTTTTCACTGTTTTGCAGTATCCCATCTTGATTGGTTTTCTTAAGCTTGTTTTTAACAGTATGTTTATGAAGAAATATTCCTTGCTGAATTAACTATTTCCAAGGACAAGTCTTATCTCAATGTTGAACCATCCAATCCAGTTATAATGACATACAGAGAGAGATTAGGCATCATGGTCACATTTTAGCAACTCATCTTGATTCCATCAATGTTTATCATCAGTAGAGGGAGATGAAAAGGATGCCAATGGTATTAGTTTAACACTGCATATTTTCAATTATGTTTTTATTGAAAACTGTCCCAGCTCTAAGCGAGCTACATAAGTATGAAACTGCTTAGACTGTTAGCCAAGTGAATTTATTTTAAATAAAACATTTATGCATTCCATAGTTGGTTTCATTTGAGATGCAGTGAAATAATTAGAAACAGTGCTTTCTCATTTTTATAGCCCCTAGTTATTGTTTAAAATATATTATTTATATGTATCTGTATACATTTTAGATTTTGTCTGGTTTTGACATCTCAAATATTTTTTTCTCAATTTTTTCAAGGTCCGTTTTGAAATCTGGGATTATTTTCCATATGCAATGAATAATCATACACTTATAAACATATGCAATATTAGTATTCAGTTAGCTTAAAGCAAATTCAAAATATAAAAATATAAAATATTCCCTATGAAAAAAACATCAATATGCCATTTGATCCTCAATTTGGACAGAATAGCTTTGAAAAACAAACCAATCAACCAAAAACCTCAATACCATTATTATTGTTTTTGCTGTAAAGAATTAGTTGACTTTACATTTTAATTTTAAAAATTCCCTCTCTACATCTGCTATGGATCAATTCTGTTCTAGTTCCTTCTTCGATACCTTCCCTAGGCTGGATTTCGGTTCAGATTTCATTTAACAGCCTTTGCATTTGCCTTAGAGGGCTTTCCAAACTTTTCCTCCATTTCCAATAGAAACCTTATTTGTCTTATATATTGGCTTTGGTTCAGTTGATTCTCAAGCAGTTCTTGTTCATAATTATTTTCTATGTATCCACCTACAGCTTTTTCCAATCCAAAGCCTTGAAATCTAATTTACAGAAGTAATTCCTGCTGCCTGTCTGTGAATAACAGGCATCTTCCTTATTAATGAGTCTTATAATAAATATTTTACGTTGTAGTCTGTAATTAATATCACATATGTATTTTTTAAGTAGCATACTCAATGCTTTATATTATTTCTGGAAATATAACTTTATGATAGTGAAATGCCTTAATGCATCTTTTGCATAGCCACCTAGTTTGGTTTTTTTTAAATTTATGTATGTGATAATCTCAATTTGATGCTTTTATGCATACAGTAGTCTATTATGTGAGTGATTGCTTTAGCAAAATTTGAGCATCCAGAAGAATTGGACAACATTTATGAATGGAGTAAATGTCAGTCATTTACATTTTAATTATGAAATATTAGTGCACAAACCCCATGTTGAATTGTGTGTCTTCTGAACCTAATTGCATCATGTAGCTAAATATTGATTGGACTCTTGTTAGTGACAGAAGAACATAGCCATTAGTTACTAAGTCGATTCCTTTTTTGCTTCAAGGATGCTTTATGCCACAGTCATGATTAAACACAACTTCCATCTGTTCTAGCCTTAACCAAGTTATATCTGACCCAAACAGAGAGTGGAATGATTCCAGACTCTATCACATTGCTTGGCTCAACATTTTTTAGCTGTGGTAACACTTTAATTTCATTTAAAAGACTGGCAATAAAAGTTTTCCGTTTTAAAAAGTAAAATGAGTCTTAAAAAAAAATTCACAAATTAAAGAGTCTGTTGTCCAATGTGAGCAGAGATCACCAAACATTGACTTCATCCCCATTAGATCACATAAAGTTTTATGCTGTTATTTCATGTACTCATTATGTAATTATAATCATAGGATAGTTTGAGTTGGAAGGGACCTTAAAGATCATCTTGTTCCAACATGCCTGATGTGAGCAGGGACAACTTCCACTAGACCAGGTTGCTCCGAGCCCCATTCAGCCTGTGGATTCCCCATCCAACCTTGCCCTGAACACCTCCAGGGATGGGAAATCCACAAATTCTCTTGGCATCCAGTGCCTCATCACCCTCAAGGTAAAGAATTTCTTCTTAATAGCTTATCTAAACCTGTCCTCTTTCAGTTTATAAGTGATCCGCAAATATGTCAACTATTTCATTCCATTTTATTTTTTATATTTCTGAATATCTCTGAAGCGTTTTCCCCCTCTGCTTCGCTGCATTGTAATTAGCTGCTGTTGAAAACAAATTGACTATGAAATTTCTTCTGACTTGTTCCTACGTGTGATAGTAGAAATAACAATGTTGATGTTCAAATTCAGAAAGCCTCCTAAAAAGCTTTCTCCTCCTCCCACCCCCTTCACTGATAATGTTTGTTTATATGGCTTTTGGTGGGCTAACAAAGCCCCCTTTCTTTTTCAGCAAAGTGAACATCTCAAAACACTTGAGAGGGGCAGGTTAAGGATGGTAATGACTCATGATGGAAATATTGGTCCTGTGAAGCACAATAAGCTGCTAGAGAAGACAAATACTCTCTAGTTCTCATTGGAGGATGCAAAGAGTTGCAATTATGAGGAAAATCTCTGTCCTTTTACTCAGTGCTGTTCCATTGAGTCTGGCATCTCACCCCTAAAATTAAATTTTTCATGCTTTTAAAGGGAATGCACAAAGTTCAGAATCTTTGCGTTAATACTGCCCTGGGTGTACCATTACCTTAAAATAAGATTTTTAATTATCAGCATGGTGAAATAATCACAAACAAGATGCTGTTGCATTACTACTGTTATATTTTGGTTTGATGTGGAAACAGTATAAGGTTTTTCTTTCGGGGATTTTGCTTGGTTTTTTGTTTGTTTTTTAAACAGATAGAAATGAGATCATGCACCAGAGGAAAAGGTACTTTTAGAGCAGTCAATGTATGTGTTAAAACCCATGAAAGTTATTTAGAGATCTGTTACTGTCAGTCAGTTTTGTTTATTCAAGCTTCTAAATAAAACACAACATTTCTTACAGAGACAAATGAAATTAATCTACCCTGCGTTGAATCAGGGAAAGGTGATAAAAACTTTCAGGTCAGTGAAAACTGAGGTGCAAAGCAGGAAAAGAAACTTCAGTGAGAAGAAAACGAAGTCAGGTGCCAATTGTGGAGAATGAGAGGAGGCAGCTCATGTTATTCTCATAAAGTTTTAATCTTCATATTAATGTAGTAATTTGTAGGAAATTGCATGTTGGATCAAATAAGTGACCTAGTTTGCCTGGTTTGAAAGTTTTCAGTTTGGATGAGTCCTACAGACAAGCCTGGAAATTAAATCAATTAGAAGTTGATGGATGAGCTAAGTCTTCACATCCCTTAATTAAAAGTGTGCTTGCAGTTATTCATTAGAGTTTATATAAATATATTTCATTGATATGTGTGTGTATGCATATGTATGTGTGCATATACAGATAAAGAGTGAACTCTTCATGCAATCTTTACACACAGTAAAATAGTAAAAAAAGGTTTTCAGGATCACTCTTCTGGGTTCTTTTTATCTCATAGACCACTAAAGCAGTGATCAACTATTGATCAGACTAAGCTGACTATTGCACATTTCTTCATTGTCTAAATTGCATTCTAAATATTCATTTTATTGTTTTTGTAGCTCTCTCCCTTCAGTTATATTTGCCTCTTTACCCTTTCTTTGTGAATTACTCTTGTAGATACACCTATTTATAAATGAAACTGCAGGGCAGGTAGAAAAGTGAGGACCAGATGGTACTTAAATCAGGATTAGTACATTGCTATGTCAAGCTTTTGCAACCTCTGTATTTTCACAAGTTTACTACTGCTGACAGAGACACCTAAGAGAGACAGAAAACTTTTGCATCACAACTGTGAAAAAAATCAGTAGGATGGCTTTACTAAACTGAAAAACCAATTTGCGGGGGTTATGCTGTATAAACTTTTACCTTAAAATGATGGTTCAAAGGTCACAGAATGTTACAGTAATTAGATGTAAAGCAGCTTTGTATGTTCTTTCTTGATGTACATGAAACACAGTATTAAATTAGAACTGAAGTGGTAAAATGTGGTGGGTTGTTTGTTTTCTTGGTTTGGTTGGTTTGGTTTTTTTCACTCTGCATTGTGTTCACTTGTATTTAGACTGCCTTTTTCTTTGTTCTCCTTATTATAATTCACCCAGGAAATCAGCTCTTTGCAAACAAAAGTAGTATGCATTGTTTCTGTTTGTGGGATTTGTATGAGTACATATTTAAATATGGAAACATAGTATGGAGACAGGGAAACATTCTTTGTTTGCCGGTAAAGGACGTGGGCAATCACTGGAACACATGGAAGTCCTTATTTGATTAAAAAGCAATAGCTATGTTTTATTAAAAGTAAACCAAGAAAATGATGGTGCTTGGAAAGCTTTTTTCTTGGGTCTAGCTTCTATTATTAACATCTGTAAAGTTCCTGGGTTTGAATGCTAAAAGAGATGTGCAAAACCAAGAAACTTCTTATTGAGGTCAGGAAAAGAGGCACAATAGTTGTGTTGAACATGATGGAACCTAATTACTAACCTAATTACTGGATATATTCCATCTTTTTAGCTTTCTTAAGAGCATTGGAATAGGCTCAGAACCTCTTACTGCTGTGAGAGTTGATGTCTTAAATTAAACTGAGCTGTATGTTCTGGGCTTGGCATGAATTTACTCTCTCTATGCACATATTTTCCAGTTTAAAAGACAATTCCCCAACAATAACATGCAGAATATGATCTCCCTGGTAAGAAACAGAAAAATAGTGAATAGAGACAGAAATAGAACAGGACTGCTTTTTCTCAGTCTGTGAAAACATAATAAGGAAAAAATTTGAGGCAGGTTGCCAACTGAACTTAGAACATGTGATAATAATGAATAATAGTGATATAATAAAATAGACATATTGCTATCTGTATCATTATTTTGATGAGATGACTGATGCATGCAATGACTTCCTCTGCTGTCTGGTATTTTCCATCAGAGGTGTGACCTTTGCTAGACAGGCTGACAGCTTTATTGGAAGTGAATGTCTAAGCACATATGTAATTTTTTTCTTCCATATGGTTGTAAACACACAATTATCCAATGTATCAAAACTGGAAAAGAATCGTGATCATCTTACCATGGAGTTTCTTAACTGTTGAGAAAAGGAAAAATAAATTTTTGCAAGACCTTAAAGGAAAAATGTAGTTTGTAGTACACAAATTTGTAAAATATCACTCAGTTTGTGAGGTTGGGTAGGGAAATCTGATAATTCACACAGAGAAATTGTCCTTTACTAATGAAATTCATCATCTAAATACTGAGGGGTTAGGCAGAACTTAAATAATTTTCCTTATTTCCTTGTTAGTTCCTCAGATACTGGTGCCAGGGTTCTGTTCCATGACTTCTGTAATGCACAGTTCCTTACCAGGTAGTTACAATTACTCCTGGTTTGAGATAGCAAAGTAAAATAGTGGACATCAAATAAACCCCTTTTTCTCATATAACCTACTGATAATAGGCATGTGAATAGCTCCAGGTGAGCCAAATCTGCTTGGTTTTAATTCCTGAATTTCATCAATCTTTTTGCTTCAGTTATGTCATCATGCCCGCATGTATCTGTAGTTTTTCATAAGATGCAATTTGTTTATAGGAAGAATCTCTAATGTAAGTCATGCATAAAAAGAAGTGGATACATTTGGGGCAAACTGTGAAAATTGCTTGGGTTTATTTATTTATTAGATGTAGTCCACAGTCATAAATATTTCAAATGTTCCTAAGAGTACTTGTATTGGTAGGTACGCCACAATACACTACTATTAACTTGAAATACAAAACTGGAATAAAAGCTAAAACACTTGAATATTCATTATTTCCCATCTAGACTACAAACAAGGTATGAATAAGTGGCTGACAACATAAAAAATTAATTATATATGTCTATTGAAAATAATTAACAGAATATGTTGATTTAGATGGATGAAATCTAAACCTAAAAGCATATTTTAACTGTTGTCCCTGTTGGGAGATAATTCTGTTCAAAGTTCAGTTGCCATTATCTGTGGGGATAATGCAAGCCAACAAGGTAGGTGTGTCATGCATAGACATTCATATTTTAGCCTGTCAATTCATTACTTTGTGTTTGACTTTTCTTTGGAAAATTATTCTTTCTGTCACTGACCTTGAGCTATTCTGGGTTTAATTTGTATGGAATAGTGATAATTTATTCAGAACTACTCTGGTTGACTCTAAGGTTTGTTCTCACAACAAACTTCACATATTGTGAATGAAAATGTATGGCTATTTACTGCTTTTATCTCAATTTGGGAAGGAAAAATGTCTAAGAAAAAGCCAGAGATATGAATCATAAAGGCCTTTCCACTTTGAATTAATAGTCTTTATTTCAATAAATTGCTTAATAGCTTCATGTAAGAGTTGGTAATAATAGCTATGCTAATGTTTGTGTCCAAACATCTTATTTTAAATATAAAAGTTTCATTTTAGACCATTTACTATTGTAGATTGCTTTCTATAGTAAAGCAAATCTATAGTAAAATTTAAATCTTTCAGTAACACCAGTCTGTTTGAAGATCCTTTTGAAAGGATCTGATGGTAAAAGAAGGCCCACAATCACCACAGATTTTTTCCCAGGCTCTTCAGTACTATTATTAATAAGATTTTTGTAAGTCTCACTTGACTTTTCAATTGTTAGGTGGTTTTGGGGTGTTAACTTTCATTAAAATACTGCCAATAAAGAGTAGCCACTGTGTTCTTATAGGCTAGATCAGTGGTTAGCAGAAAAAGTTAGTGTAGTTCAATTCCATGTTTTAGGTAAAAGTTGGACAGGAATTGTCACAGAACCCCTGAACTCCATCCACATGAGTAAACTTTGCTATTTAAATCGTGTTATTGAATGCTGTTAGGGTTTTACTACATTTGAGGCAATATTTTTTTGTCAAACAGCTCTCTTCCTCAACTTCTCTGATATCTGTGCATTTTCCAGAGTGCTGCTTCCTTGAATAACATAAATGCAAAATGTTTTGATACAATTTAAATTCCATGGGAATTAATTCATACACTCTTCTAGGTTTGATTGGAGTTGCTTGAATGTTTGCTGAATTTCTGTACCAGTGATAAGATATAGTTTCTTTCCCTAAAAATATATGGAAAGAGAGCCAGAATTAGAACATGGCAAGTTTGGAAATACACAACTAGGAGCGTGAGTAAAAGTTGGAATCTCTCAATAGCTCATTGCCTGCTGCCTCAGTTGGTACTTTATGATGAGGATTTAGGGTTGATTATTCCAATTTTCCAGAGTATTCCTTACTCTTCTGAACAATTAAGTAGAATAAAACATTTTAAAATTAATTTTAAATAGCTATTACATGACTCCTCAATTTCTTTATTATATTATTTATTGTATATAAATATGCATATTCTTATTTATGTCTCTTTCATCCTTTCTTTCCTACTTATCTCTTTATATCTTTGGAGCGAAACACCTCTGTGTATGAAGATCCTTTTGTAAGGAACAATTGTAACATTTTCACATGTTTACAGCCTCCCATCTACTGTCTGCCCTTTCTCTGGGTTACTTCAAAAGTCCCTATTTTCTGTACACAAGTCTTGGTTTCAGTGGCATGGCCTTTTCAAGTGGAATAATATTCCTCATGAGAACTTCCTACTAGAGCTGCTACTGAACTCAATAAATATATGCTCTTTCTTGATAGTGAAATGGGAGCTGGCTACCTTTGAATCTAGCCAAGAATTTGGGAAAATCTGATATTTTAGTAAGGCTTTGCCTAACAAAGTAACTTTGGCATTAAGGTCCATAAATCATGAAGTACTTTATTGGTCTTGGGCCAGGAGACTCATGCCATTGATTTTCTGGTGTGTCATTACATCTCTAAAGGCTAATGCCATAAATCTCTTCATACTTTACTTCAGATAATGGGTAGCAGACTCCCTAGACTCTTCTTTAAACCTGTCAGCAAAAAGTTGCAGAGTTCCCAGGGCTTATTTGAGTTCCCTCCAGTGATGCCCAGGCTTGTTCCAGGAAAGATGATGCGTCTCCAGGATCTTGTAAATGCAAAAGGAAGTATAGAATACAAGCTGTTGCTTTTTTCCCATTAATTTCACATATTTTATATATTTAGCATGAGCGGTCACTTGATCACACAATTTGACTTCCTGCATATTAAATGGACAGAGGTCTGTTATATTGCTTTCTCACTTTAAGCTCAATAATTTGTTTCCTGAAACCTTCAGGAACCACTAAAAAAAAACTTATTTATTTTTCAAAACTCTAGAAGTCTAAAGTCCATTTTATAAACTCTACTGTTAAGCTGTGAGCTGCACACCTAAATAACGTGGTCCTCCAAAAAGACCAGCAATTCAGCACCACCAAGGACAAAGGATATCTACCTCAGTAAGTACTAGAGAGCCAAGGCTACTGCAAATATTTGCACTATATTTTTAGATGAAAAGTAGGATCACATTACAGAAATAAAAAGTGGCAATTTCTGAAATTTCACCTGGCAATGAATCAACTCGTTGTTTTTTAACTCTTTCATAGGCTTCTCTGGCAGTCAATCCAGCCAGCGTAGATGTAAAACCACAAAATTAGTTGATGGAATATTTCTTACCAGATATTCACTCTATCATTGTTCCAGTAACTGAAGAAGAATAGTAATAAGATCAGTCAAAAAAAAATCCAAAACAAACTTACATAACATGACAGTTGCTGATTTATTATCTTACTTGAAGCTACCAGTATATGGAAACACTTTAAAAATTCTTCAAGAAATCCAGTCCTGTTTGCAGTAGCATCAGTTGATTATTTTCCTTTGATGTTAACAGAATGTGAACCAGGATTTTCCATTTAGTTTGGCTGTGAATCCTTTTTGCCTATGAAACACTTGTATCTTTTAAAAATTAATAAATTAGGCTTCTATTTTAAAGTGCTATCTGTTAAAGGGAAATGAAGAAAAATAAGATATTAATGCACAAAGAATTGAGTGGATGTAGCCCTATTGAATGGTGATTTTCTTGCTGGCTGTGAAGTTGCTTCTGACAGACTTTATATTGATTATAGAGAGAATACAGATGTGGTTCGGGTTATGCTGCCTATGTGTGATTCACACCGAAAGTGATCAAAAACCTTGCCTGGTTTATTTCATCTTTGCTAACACTATTTTTATCATGCAAAAATAACAATATAAAAAGAAAGTAGACTGAAAGTCTTACAGTTGCTGGCATCTATTTATTATTTTCATTGGATTCTATTTTGAAATATAATGCAAGGATGCCTTAAGAATGCTGATGGTTTAGTTGGTATTTGTAATTTTATGTGATAGAATGACCAGAGTTTCTATTTGTTGGTGTTTGTTTTCCTTCCTGTACATGTGTTTTCCTTCTGTTTTCCTTCTTTGCAATCCATTTTCTTTTATTTGCACTGCATTGAGGAAGTAATTATTTTTTGCCAAAGGCTTGACTCATATGTGTTTACAGAGTACCTATTCTTAATGTTAACCATTCTAACCAGTTTTGTGAGATTTTTTGAGATTTACATATAATCCTGTATAGAAACTTGCATTCAGTCCTAATCTCTAAAATGGTAGAATGAAAAAAAAAAACAAAACAGTAGAAATAAGGCTTCTTATGGATTTAGCTTAAATCCAATTTGTTAAGAAGCCATTTATTTTTCCCTTACCCCTTTTGGTTTGATTTTGGATTTTATAAATGGTGCTGTTCTATTACCAAAGATGCAAGATAAATCCATTGTGAGTCTTCTGCTCTCTAGTTGTATGTTTAGAGCTGATAACTCAATTTTTGAGAATAGAACTTTGCTCATTATTAAAAAAAAATAAAAATGTAAACAATAGGTGTGGGGGGGACACTCTGAGAAAATTTGTAACTAGATTTTTCCAATCCATAAATTTTTTTGCATTCGACCAATTCAAACCACCTCCATCTTGAAATTATGCAGAAAAATAAGATGGACACATTTTAGGAATTTTTCTGATAATCCAGTCACCAATGATGCAAAGAGTCAAATACTAATTCTTCTGCATAACCATAGGTGGTCCAGACAAGGATTGCTTTCTTCCACAACTGAGACAAATAATCTAACCACTAGATTTATGAACTCAATCTTTTTCTTGTTTGTCCAATGAATATTGAGCTATTTGTATTGTTTTCTTCCAAGGCGTGAGAGATTCAGTTAACATGGAATATTGAGATGGTTCTGAGTAAGAACTGGAACATGGACTCCTCTTCTAGGGTTCAGACTGTTAAGAATTTTACCAAAAATGTTTTCCCCCCAAACCTCACAAAATTTTTGCATTAAAAATCCTTGAAACTAGTGGTGCTTCCGAATGAGAATTTTGTATATCAACAGATCATGTTTTCTGATCAAAACAAACCCCTCCAAATATCTGCTTTATTCAAGAAAAAATACTGGTTTAACCAGCTCAGAAATGTATGAAGACACAGACATGACTGTTTATCTTATTTTTTCTTTTTCCTTTTTTCCTCCAAATCTTGTAATTAAAATAAGTGATGGAATTTTGACAGGTTGTCAGCTATGTATTAAGAAATTCTTTATTGCTATAACATTCTACTATCTTGATAACTTTTTATACATTATTGGCCTTTTCTAGCATCCATCTGTCATTGCTAAGGATGCCTAATTGTGAAAATTTTATACTTCTGAAAAGCTCAAAACACAAGATGAAAAAAAAAGGACAAAAATCCCAAACAACAACCAAACAAACCAAAACCAAACAAACATAAAACCTGCCTAGAATTTGAGGCTTGATCTTATTTAAAGGTGAAAAAAACCTTTGTTTCTGAGAATTTTAAACAAACCTGCTAATATTTCACACACAAAATCCATTAATACCTTTTCTTGGAGTCTGGAATATGGTGAATTATTTCTTGGAAAAATCAGCAATACTTTTAATGCTGTGTGAACATATATCTAGTAATGGCCTTCCAGCTTTGATGCCAAAGTCAAAGCTAAATGCACACAAAAAATATTTTTAAAAAGACAAACAGCTTTCTTTTTTATTAAATTGCATTATTTTCACACCACTGGGCTTAAGTTCTGTTCCTTTAAATTGCTGTGTAAAAAAGCACATGAGCACTGGGCCATTGAGACTTGTTTCTGCTGATGTCAAAAGAATTTATATGCAGGGAAACAGAAAAAAATGCTGAAATATAGTAATATAAAATAGAAATATAGAAATACAACACAAATATGCAAATAGGTACATTAGTCTCTATAAATCATAGTTAATTGGATGGGGCTTGTTTTAATTTAATTAGATATGGCTCTCTGCCACTAATGCCCAGAAAATGTTCTGGTCTTAAGGTCATTTTTTCTCTAAAATGCCAATGTTATATTTCAGTTGTCTCTGCAACTCTTCATTCTTGTGGTTTGTAGGGTTAAACATGAGGAACTAGGAAAAAATATGGCCTTCCTCTTTTTGTAAACTTTGGCTAGTAAGAATAATAACCCTGAACTGAGAGAAGCAATTCCCATTGTCTTCCCTGGAGAATGAAACTCCATGTCATCCAAATGCTCTTTTATCACAGAAATAGTTTTCAATGGAAAGAGTATACTGGTTAATATGTTTTTTGTTTTTTTTTTTAATTTATATTTCAATTTCCTATTGTCCCTAATCAGATCTTAAACTCTCTGAGACAGAAACTGTCTTTGTAAACAAAGCCCTAGTAATAATTTTGCCTGTAAAGAAAATTATATCTGAGAGTATAAGTTGACAACAACTATATTAAGCTTTTTTTCTTTCATTGTTTTTCCTCTTCTTGTCTTTACATGAGGTATCACTCCCACCTAGTGTACACAAAAAAACATTTTTCTGCTAGTTATATCTGGTGTAACATGGCCATCCACTAAATGTAGGCGGATGAAGTTCCCCTGATATGAGAGGGTTGGCTCAAGTAGTTAATTTTACAGATGAAGTAGAAAAAGAACTTCAGAGATTCCCAAAACTGGTTCCTAATACTCTATGTGATCAAAGCGGAAACACCAAAACCAGACATTGATACAGCAGAGAGTAATATTTGAAGACAAAAACTTAACCACAGGTGAGTTCAAATATGTGCATTATTGCTTTTTAACTAACTTGGCATTTTGCAAGTAGAATTGGAATATTAACTTTACAGAAAAATCATATAAATCTTACTTGAAACCTGGCAAAACTGTAAGAAATTCTATTCTAAGGTACATAAGCTTTTTTTAACTTTTGTTTGCAGGAGTGAAAGCGTGGGGCTGAATTGATAAAACAAACCATATTTTAAAAAAGACAAACCTCAACAGAACAACCCTCAAAGCAAAGAACAACAAGAGAGGGCATTCCATTATTACTAAGGACTTACAGTTACTAACTTTTCAGCTTTATTTATTATTTAGAAATATATAACTGCACACTGGTGTAGGACCTAAATGTTAAGCACCTGCAAGGGGCATAAATGTATTTAACCAACCAGAAGAGTTTAACAACTCCTATTGATTTGAAATAGAGTAAGAGCCAGAACATTTACTAGTAAATATTCTTATTCTGCAATTCTAGGAGCTATGGTCTGCTTCAAAATGGTTAGTAGACAGAAAATTTTCAGAATTTAATTATTCTATGGTATTCTAAGGTGTTTTACTTCACTTCCAGTTTGCAGTTTCACTCTTCCAGAGGTTTCATTTTTTTTCAGATGATTTTGGTGTCAATGTAAATAAAGGCAAATCTGTTTACACTTCACATTTGGAATAATCCTTTTGTCTTGGGCACAGGTGAAGGAATACAAGATGCAAGAGAATCTTCTTGCTGCAAACTTTAGCTATTAGTTCTTCTGAGAACTGCTCGTAATTTGTTCGGGGAGATCATAATTTCTTTTTTACATCTGATTACTCTTTCTAGAACCATTGTGGGACCTCTATTGATTTGTTTTTCCTTAAGCAAAAGCAGAAAAAAATTGTTTGTTTAAAAATTAATCTTGGCATTTCTTTCCTCTCATGTGTTTTTTGTCTGGTTAATTTTCTTAGGTGCAACAAAATTCTGCAATGAAAACCAGGTCATCTTTAAGAGCTTCACTGGACAGAAGAAAATTCCAATACCAGGACTTTATTCTACCCCAAGTTTCTAAAGAACTGAACATTTTCTAGGTAAGCATTTTTTTTCCCATGTAGAGTCATGTACATATATTGCTTCGGAGGGATCTGTGTACAAAGTGTGATGGTTTTTGTAGGGTAAAGGCTGACATTGCTTGACTTCAGCAATTTTTTTTTTTCTTTGCTTTGCTTCATGTATAAAAATGTTCTTCCTTGTATTATAGATGTCATTATTTTGACACAGTAAAATTAATACAAAGCAGAAGAAAAGAAATCCCAGCAGCAGGCAACTGCTGCTTCTTTGTGCTCAGTCTCACCTGGCTGATCTGCAGTGTGTCAGAATTCTGTCTCAGCTGCAGCTGCCTCTGACAGACACACACACCTTGGAGGAAGGGAAAAGTGCAGAACTTGGGAGCCTCTTTGCTGGAGAGCAGCCCATTGTTGCATTGGGTCCTAGGAGGTTTTCCATTACATCAGTGCCATCTGAAATCTAGCTGGAAAGAGAAAGGTTTTTGAAAAATCTGGAATCACTAAGAATGGACTAGCTCATCCTTCTTTAATTCCTGTGGCAATGATGGGACTGGAGTGATGAAGCATGACAGCATGGGAATACAAAAATCCTATTGCAAATGTAGAAATTTACATCAAAATCTGCCTGCCTGCATAGTAGAACTGTCTTCTGTGATAACTACAGATGTTGAGAACAACTATCTTGTTAAATAAGCACATATGTTAAAGCATAAACACATACTTTTCAAATTAAAATCATCTAAAATACTTTGTAATAGGAATATGATTATTTACTTTTCTCTAGGTTTTGAAATGGACCATAAAGGTGCTGTAAAAATGTGTGACTATTATAAGTTCATTATGGATGAGATTTTTTTTTCTAGGTAGACTGAACAGCAATTAATATTTACTCTCCTCACAAAATAAATATTTAAATTCATTTATAGAAGAGAAAAAAGTAGTTAAAATGTTTATGGTCATTATGGAAGATATTTGTAAAGTTTTGATTTTGTAGGTTTGTAGATTGCAAATAATTTCAAACTAGTTTTGTTGCTAAAGTGAGTAGTTTACATAAAAATCTATTCCAATAGATCTGTTGCAGAAAACTCACAGAATAGGTCTCTAAACTGTCAAAGTCATTGTTTTATTTCATTGTAACACTCAAACACAGAATCTCAACAGAATTTTTCTGTCAATGTGATGAGATTGCTGTGACATCTTGCAAGCCCCTGAAGTTTATGGCAAATTGGCATTCATAACCTACAAAAGGACTGTGGTAGTATGCATTTAATGTTTCTTTTTAAACTCACTGTAACTACTTTGGCCACCATCATCAAAGACACTTAAAATTATGTGCAAGAAGTACTTTACCTACTTGAAAACGTCGTTCAACTTATCAATAGGCAATCTGTACAGAATCTGTGTCACCAGTCCTGGTTTCAGGTTTTTTTGTCTTGTCTTTAAAATGGGGTGAAAATGAATTTGCTATTTGGAGAAAATCAGTTTAACATTTCGGAGGTGTGTACACAAAACATCAACAGTTGTTGCTCATCAGACTGAACAGTGTAAATTAGCTAATATATTATGTTTGCTATTCTAGGATCATATCTGAAGAGAAGCAAGATAGTTCTATTTCTACCTTTTTGCTAAAGCAAGCAGAGTTGGAGCAATTCCAAAAAGATTCGGAAAAGCTTGTACACCAAAACAGAAGATTACTTTTTACAATAAGATACTGCAGCTCTGGAAACAGCATGTTGAAAACAGTTGTAGGTAAATCTCACAATAGTGCTGCTATGGGACTCTAGAGCCTGATGGGCTCTGAGTTCCATGTTAATACTCATTCTATAATTTAAAATGTTTCTAGATTGGAATTCACTCAGTGCTGGGTTTTTGTATCCTTCTTGGACTTTGTTTTCGTATTCTGTGATGACTGGCTGTCCCTTGCTCCTCTCATAAGGCTTTTGGTCCCTGCTTTATCTTCAGACAGCTTTGCTGTGTCACTCTGCTTTTCCCCATTGCCCCCTTTTGTTTCCTTGGGTCTGTGGCATAAGGGAGTAGATGTTTGGTTACCCCCAGGAAAGAAGCAAGGGCTCTGTGTTTCCAGGTAGTACCCAGTGAAAAACAGCTTCTGCTCAGCTCTGTCTTTAGGGCAACACAACAAACAGTGGTACTTGGTTGCTGTGCACAGTCAAGTGCTCTGTCTGTGCTGTGCACCTGGCATAAGTACACTCTTTGATATTGACATCAGCATTGCTCTAAGTTCTTTTGTTCAGTTTTAATTTTAATGTTTTCATAGGGTTTTTTTATTTCACTTAAATCAGCTTGAGAAACTCCAGCTTTTTACAAAACTTTGAGAGATGTTTTGGACTGATTGTCTCCTACTGAAACTTTGTCTTCTCTAAAAATCAGTCCTCTTCTAGTTGAGGAAAAACCTTTTTTTTTATGTATGCACAAAACTACTGAAACCTGAGGTCTCAATTCATCTGGAAGAAAATGCTGATGTTTAACAGCAGTTGATATTGATACTGTGACAGAAATGTTGTTGATTTGTCATAGAAACGAGACTCAATCCCTGAGTCATCCCCTGCCCTGCTTGTTGAACTGGAGGCAGATGAATATTGTGGCAGTCAGTTGTATGTGGGTGCTTGCAGTGATGTATGTTTAGCATACTTTCATATGATTCCTCTAAGTTGTGGGAGACCTATAGCTTTGGTTTTTGCCTTAAGTTTGTCCAGTCCTGTTGCAAGACAGAATTCTCACTGTTAACTCTGAGCAGAGAAGGAATTCATATTTATAATTTTATTCAGGAACATAACCTTCTAGAAGAGGGCTGCGTTGGAGAAAAAATAAAGTGGTTTATAGATATTCTTTGGCTGTGGATTATTCTAGTGCAATACCAGCTTCCAACCTTAAAGAAGGTTGAAGCTATTATAGATGGATCCATTTCATCTCCTACTGAGAAAAATGGTAAGACTTCAATGACTTCACAGGGAGCTTAGCTGGCATAGCAAAGTCTTCCTGAGAAGTACTATGTGGCCTAGTTGAAATCCACCAATTATGCTATATTTTGCTGCAAGGTCTGGGTAAGGTCATAGTTATACAAGTTTGCTGTTTAAGTGCATGCTCCTACAATTCAGATTGTGCCAAGTTCACACCTTTTCCACAAAACCTAAAATATATAACAGCAATGGTAGAATTTTATCTTGTTCAACAGATAAGAGGGACTTATTTTTATTTAATTTCTTATTCCACAGTAGTAGTGGTTGGCATTAGACTTTGATATTTGTCCTATAGCTGCATAAACATGTAAGTAAAGTAAGTGTTTTTAAGCATTCCTTGAGTAGAGTGGAAATACAGGCTCTGGGAAAGTCACTCTTACAAATAATGCTTAGGTTCTAACTTCTCCATTATTTTCCAAGCATCCTGAAGTGATGATCATTTGTAAATGATCTACTCCAGTTTTCTGTTTCAAGCTAGTGTTTTTTCTTGATTCAAAAGCCATGGAAAATTTGTCATTCCAACATCTTTTCTTCTTTCTTAAGACTGTGTGAGATATCTTTGATTTACTTCTTTCTGGGGGCATCCCTGACCAGCAGTAAATAAATATATCTCTGGTTTAATGCTGTTTCTCCCCTTGGGTGTCTTTCAAATGCTTTTAACTAGAAGGGATTTTGCTGAAATAATCCATCAATGCTACTAAGACCTCATTCAAATTGTGGAGCCTAGTATATAGTAATACAGCTGACTCTGAAGGAGGTTAAAAGAACATTTACCATGCATAAAACCGTGTCTGTTTCTCATAAGGATGTTCATCTTGGTTTGAAAATTTTAATTAAGGAAGCTGAGCAGAATTTGGAAATGTTTCCCTGATTTTTCCCAACAGCTGGGAAACAGTTTGATTGTGGATAAAAACATGTGCTTTAGCTGGAGAGAATGAAAATGGAAGCAAATAAGAAAACAGCAAACTCCCACAGAAACAACAAAAATCCCCACCAAAATCCCCCCCACAAATGAAGAAACCAAACCCTTTTCTGATATTTTCTGCAAAAGAGTCAATTATTAATGTGGCTAGAAAATTATGAATTTTTTCTTTCCTTTCAACTGATGGGAAGACAGAAGAAAAAGCCAAGTAGGCAGGGAAATGAATGTTTTTCTCCATCTACCAAGTCTCTTATTTTTCAGGTTTTGAATCAAACAGTAAACTCTTATAGAATCACACAATTCATTACTATGTATTTTTAAAAGTAATAAAAAAAAATCTGATGCTGAAGTGTTAATGTGGAAATACTGCATAGTTTTCCAAGTAGTTCTGAAGGTATTAATTATTGTATCCCTGGAGTTAGACTATAAAACAGCTAAAGTGGAAATCTGAAAATGATAAATATTATTTTGCATGTTCACCCTGTTTTTATTCATAGCAAATATTTTATTTACCTTATTTTATTTCGGTACTATACAGCCATTGTGCCCTGGATATTTATGTGCAGCTTGATATATAAGTGTATTACCACTACTATTATAAAAGAACACTTTTCAGTTATTTTGTAGCAAAAGCAAGACTGAACAGCTGAGTAAACTGATAGATCTTCCAAGGAAATAAAGTATTTCATTATAAGTAACTTGTAGGTATACAAATACTTGGCGTTCACAGCTATTGCTTCTGGAGAGACTTAGGTGCATTCCCATTACATCAGTGCCAGGCTGGAGCTAATGCCAAAGCTGTTGATATATCAAGATTCTTTACTGCAGCTGTGCTTTTACTCTGTGCTTTTTGTTTGTTCCTGTGCTGAATAAAAGCCTGCAGACCAAGTTACCCTATAATTCTGGATAATTGGGTTATTTGTTTTAAAACCCTTGGATGGTAGGAGGAAATAATCGCTGTGCCTATATGAATTGGAAAGGTGCCATTCCATTGAAACCAAGGTGAGACAATTTGTTTCTGGAACACCAGGGAAAGCTGAACTGCTGCAGAATGAATGCCATTTTGAGATAAAACTAGACTAAACAGCTTTAAGCTTCCCTTTACTTGTTGGTGCTTGCAGTTCTGAACATTTTAATTGAGGCTTTTCTTTTGTACCACATAAAAGAAAGCTTTGTCCATCTGTTTGAAGTGAAATGTTATTTTGTTTAAAAGGACCCATTTTGACAATTGAACTATAATTCATTATTTTAAAAGCATTTTGTCCTATCCTTAGTTGGTGTAAAATCAATACTGAAGTTAATAAGAACTATACACCAGAAAAGAATCTAATAATTTACTTCTTTCACCACACTTAATTTATGCAAGGGCCAGCATTTATTATTATCCTAAGATAAGCAAAACCATTTTGTTTATCATACAGGGGATTGTATCTGTCCTTTTTGATCTGTGAGATGTGAAGCCTTAGACACTAATTAAAAGCTCTGTCCTTGGACGTGATGTTTCTGCTTTATTTTCTCTGCCTTCAGGATTTGAATATATTCAATTTTTTTAAAAAAATATTTATAGTTATTGCAGATTATAATCCATAAATCTAAATACCAGATATTGCAAAACTATATCTACATAAATTCTTCAGATTCAGGCATATCTAAACTTCACTGCATGTCAAAGAATTCAGTACACAGAGAACGCCACTAATACTCAAATCTGAGCATCTAAAGATTGGCTTTGTTAATAAAACATTCCATCACCAAACAGCAGAATATGTTTTCTCATCTTTTATCAGATGTCCAAGGAAAGTGATGAATTCTGAAGAAAGTAAGATGATATTGTCACTATTTTCAATAAAAGACAAATACTTCAGGGGATAGGTTTCTATTTTCTTTCTAATAATGACTAAATTCTTGCAGAACTGTACAGAATATAATGAACTATTGAAGGGTATAGGAAGTTACAGCTGTAGTCTTTGAGGACACTTCCTTAAATGTGAGTTCTCTACTATTATGCATAACTGATCATAATCTATAAAATATTAAGCTAAGTGAGTTTTTCCTTGGAGTTGGTCAATATCATTGTTGCTGTTGGACGGTACTGACTATAAGAAGCTTGAGAAATGTGGAAGCCACAAATGCATAGTGTATGTAAGAAAAGCAAACCCATGAATAGGAAAAAAAGAGGCAAGTTTCATCAATTCAAGGAATAGTCTCTAGATCATCAGTGAGTTTAAACATTCACATTAATGCACAGCATTCACTTTGCTAAAATGAGTGTCTGGAAAATATATTGTACATAAATATATAATAATATATATAATATAATAATATAAGAACCTTGAATGGCAGTTGATATTAACAGAGGACACTTAATTAAATCATTCATCAGTCATAAAGGAATGATAAATAGAGACATTTTAAATAACTGTTATATAAATCTCAGGTAAAATAAATTTATGTGAGAAAATAAAAATGGAATGTAAAAATACAGAAACCTGCACCATCTCTTCACAAAAAATACTCTTCATTCTAAAAATTCCAAAATGTTAAAAAAAAAAAAAATTCAAGCTGAATTCAAGCTATTCAAAACAGATTAATAGGGAAAACAAGGGTTTTCCTGGTTCTTCATGGCAATTACCACTTGCAGTTCTGTTCACAGATGCAACATGTGCATTTAATTGTCCCTTGACTTGCACAAACTTCTTTCTATGAACTTTGCCTGGACTCAGCCTGCTTGGCCTGTTTGCCTTGACCTTGATGGACCAATATAAACATTTCAGCTGATGCCTACTTTTGCAGCCAGTGAGAATTGATGGTAACAGCAGCCAGTCCCTCAGTTCTAAAGTCTGCCTCGAAAGAAGGAGCCTGGAAGGATACATCACTGTACATTATTGAAACTACCTGTGGCAGCGAGCATAAACCCAGAATTTCTCTCTAATTCGGAAATTGGACCGTCTGGAGGTAGAAGGTAGGTCCAGGAGCTTCTGAAGGTAAATTGGTTTACTTCTTATTTCAGGCTATTTAGCAACTATATAGAAATATCTCAGCAAGAAGAGGAACAGCGGAAACAGTGATATTAAAGACAACTAAAAAATGAGAGTGTGTGTGTGTGTGTGTGTGTTCATATGCAATCAAGGCTCCTGTCTAGCTGAATGGTTCAATATATCTGCAGATCAAAGGACAGTTCTACTCTGTGTGTGGCATCCCAGAGCTAGGGAGAAGCAGGAGTATTTCACATCACCTGGAAAATTTGTCCCTACTATCAGAAACCTTTATTTAATGCAATGCTTCTTCCTTGTCAGTCACAGCTTCTCTCTGATCTTTCAGTCAAAAGAACCAATGAACACTTTGATCCTATAGTTAATTCCTATACTTTGACCCTATAGTAATGCCACACATCCAAAATCCTCTTTTTCTCTGATGCAGTCCATCACAGTGCTGTGCCTCCTTAAGAGTCATTTGACCCATGCTATTGCATCTCTTGGAAATGAAAAATGGTACTGTTTTGAAACTTAGCAGAACAAACAAAATGCCAGGGACTACTTTTATTTTTATGTAAATAATAGACAAGACAAGAATGCTGCCTGTTTGCTTTTTATTTAAAGTTATGATTGTCTTTGGGATGTGCTAGTAGGAAGCCTGTGGAGCTGATCAGAGCATTAGCTTTTACACTAGCCGTTGCTACTGAGTGAAGGAAAACTAGTTCTAATTCAACATGTTTCTCCAGCACTTAAAGCACCTATGTCATTCAAACTGGCTCCTTATAAGCCTGCTCTAGTTCCATTTTCACTTAAATTCAAAAAAGTTTTGAATATTGGTTTTTAAAATACCTGTATTCATAGAGCTGGCTGATGAATCTCTTCCTGAAATGATGTATTATAGTTTATCACTCCATCCTAAACTAAAACAAAAAATCATAAAGACTAAATATGTTTTAGAAATGGATATCTAGAAATGATTTATTTTGAAACAGCAAATTTTCTTCCTTTCTGACTGCTTGGCTGGAAAACTTGTGCTGAAAATCAGTGAATAATAGTCTAAAGTAATTTATGTTGCCTCGAGTAAAACTTTAAAATGCCTTTCCTCCATAATTTAGTTTTTGAATGCATGCTTTTAAGTAACAAGATATATTTAAATAAACTCTTACATAAGTTTTTTAATTAGTATACACTTTCAAGGTATATATATCTTGCTCTCATGCTGCATGGAGTAGATGAGTCTAAATTCTTGTACTATGTAGTAATTCCAAATGAATTAATTACTGAAGATTCGGGAATACCATGTAAGACACAGAATATTAATCTGAGAAAGGGAAAAATGTTAGATACTCGAGTAAAGACACAGAAGAGCCAAAACTGGACAATGAAATTTGGTGACTGAGAGAGAGTTGGAAGAAAACTCAGTCTTTCTTCTCTCTGAAAATAGGTGTCCTAGTTCTGGCAAGGACAGGGGTAATTTTTACAGTAGCATGGAGAGTCTTGGTGGGGACACTGAACTGGGGAGTACCATTCTTAAACCACAACAGTAGATATGGGGGGATGGTGAACAGTGCTAAGATTGCATAGTATCTGCATGCTACTGATTCCTAATGCCAAATGCCTTTAAAAATTAATTTGTCTATTATTTACTTGTTGAAATGTCCAGATTCTGTACAAAGTAAATCATCAGAATAGGGTCAATTTGAGGAATATTGCTATGATACTTAAAATTCCAAAACTAACAATAGAGGAAAATACCCCAAGTATTGATTTCAATACCTGTGCCAATACTGGACAAAGGAAAGTAATGATAACATAACTGGGATATTGAATTATAGACATATTTTCACTTGTCACATTGTTAAGAAATACTGGTGACCTTTCTCTGTCAGGATGTACCTACAAGTTCCAGAAACCAATCCAGGCAAAACTCATGAGCCACGGAGTTCCTTCATTCCTGTTGTCAGCTGGTTCCCGTGTGGACAAAGGTGAGTACATGACCATAGTTGAAGCCTACTAAGCTCAAAGTTGACTCTCTTAATAATATTTCAGTGTTGCCACATGTTACTCTTATGCTTCAGACTTGTATGTGTTCCTACAACTCTTTGCTAACTGGAGTCCAGAGATCTGTAATATAGTCTTAGTTTGCTGTTTTCCATCCCACCCCACCCCCCCAAAAAAATCATAGAATTGGAAGAGACCTGTAGGATCATCCTGTCCAACCACCCTCCCAGCACTGCCACTGTAACCTCTAAACCTCTAAACCACATCACCCAGTGCCAGATCCAGATGCCTTTAGAACAGCTCCAGTGATGGAGACTTCAATGCCTCCCTGGCCAACCTATTCCACTGACTGGCCACCCTAACAGTGAAAACTTATTTTTTTAAAACCTAACTTGAATCTCTCCTGTCTAAGCTGTGAATATGTTGTAGAATGAATACTTCCCTTACACTTGGTGGCTTCCTTATTGGAATTATTCCACAATCAAGAAATCTGGTGAAATATGAGTTCCTCTGGATTTCTGCCTCATGACCAAGCCCTATGGTATGTAGTGTGCTCTGAACTGCATGGGAATTTTTTCCTATGTCCAAAATTTATAGTTGCTTTGTTAGCTTGACTCCTATGATAGAGAAGCCAGATAAAATATCTTTGCACATTTGACAAATCTGTTGAAACGGAGATCTTTTTAAAACTGATTTCTCTCATGATAGACTTAAGAGTAATAATGATTTCAGAACACAAGGAGGGGGACAGACTGATTCTCATCTGAAGAGTCTGAACAAACAATTTATATTCTGGCCTAATGTTTAATTTCATGTATGTGCAAAAGTCTTGCTGATTTCAAAACCTGGAAAATAGCCTTGGGATTTAGCTTCCTTATCTCCAAATTTAAATTCACTGCAGAAGATGAAAAATGGCATTTCAATGCAAATACTCAGCAAAACATGGGAAAGTAACTTTAATTTAATAAGCAAATTATTTTCCTATTAATTAAATGTGTATTGATTGTTGCAAGAGCAATTATTGAGTTTAGTGAGTATGAAAGACATTAATCTAGTTGCAATCTAATTAGTTTAGAATTGCATGGGCAATACAAATACATAATTAGAAGGAACTGCATTTCTAGGAAGTTAAGGATTTGTTAATGAAAAATGCTCTGATTGTATGAGTACATTTTATAGAATTTACATAAGAATTCAGGGAAGTAACAGTTTTAGAAAACTGCTAGTGTATTATCTCTCCAGAAAAGAATGTACAGAAGACACACGAGACAAATACCAGTCATGTTTATAGCCTAACTGCATTAAAACTATTTATGTTTAAGAAATAAAACCCCAGATTCCTTACCACTAAAAGCCAGAAAACCTGTTATATAAAAAAAAGAACAAAACATCTGCATTTGCAGTAGATGGACAAAGGAGAAAATAATAAAAGAGCTGACATTAAAATATGGTGTTCCCTCTTGCAGTGTAGAGCTGCGTAGCAAAAAAAAGCACAGGACAGCTGGGATCTGTTCTGCCAGAGGATCTATGGATGTGAGAAGCCTGAATAAAACAATCCACTGAGTATATTTGTGGAACAAGGACAAATGGCTCTTTTTCCCTCTACGCACACAGAGACCACTCATAAAAAAATCTTACACTGTATTTCCTAAATGTTATTAAATTAAAATGGTTTCCCTGACAGAGCTGAATGATTTTTATACAGGGATTTTGAAGGAGATGGACCATAAATTCTCGCAATGCTGGGCAGTATTTTATTGCTCTATAGGGCAAATGAGGTTTGTGGGTCATTTTGAAGCCCTTGCTAGCTAAACAAGCAAGCAATGTGTTTACCTCTATTGTCATTAAAGGAAAAGGGACTGTTGAGATGTGTCTCACAAGATGCTTAGCAAAATTTGATGAAGCATTATGTTTAGAGCAAAACAAAAACAATCAATCAAGACAAAAGGATAAATTAATCTTGTTGCTGCAAGATCATGCAGAAGGTGCTTAAAATGTTAGTTCAGAAGAGCTGTAGTTAAGCATTTAAACTTTTCCAGGTGTACTCAAACTAGAGCTAGTATTATAAGATGAAAATTTTATTTTATTGATTGAATTAAGGTAACTGTCTGGCAATCAGTTGCAGTAGAAACAGAAATGTAGAAGTAAAAAGAAAGAAAAGAATTCTTAGAAAATGTGAGGACATCTTAGAAAACTTGAGGAAAGGCTTTTTCTCAGATATATGGCATGGAGAAACTGCATTTTTGAAAGACAAAATATAATAGATAATAAGTGAACAATAATTTGCTATGTCTGAATCTTGAGGATTTTTTCTTCAAGATTGCATTTTCATTAGTGTTTTAAAGCCAATATCAGGTTGTAAATGTTTCCAAAACATTTCACAGAAATTCACTAGCCCTATTATTAGCTGTCTTTAAGAACATACAACAGTAAAACAACTTGTCCAAGATCAGAGTGGATCAATAGTGTCAGTGGGGATCAAATCCCCTGAACTTGTTTTAGTTCTTTGCTTTTGTTAGTAAGCTGTTTCCCATCAATTTCTTTGGATGAGACAATTCAAAGACAGTCAAATAACTGTGCATGTCATCCTTGCTTCTTCTTTGTACTCTCTGCAAACACGTTTATTTTGCTAAATAGAATGAAACTCCATCTGTCTCCATTTGTTTGAGTTCTCTCTCCTTCACACTCTTCCCAAATGAATATTCCAGGTCATAGGCTCACTGCAGATTACTGACTCCTTGCCCGTGCCTTTCTCCCCATTCACAGCTCCAGTGCTGTGAGAGCAGGGGGCAATTAGTAGCCTTCTGCAGCACCTCTTCCATCTGAAGACACAGACTGTGCATTACTGGCTTTTAGAGTGAGAAACTCAGTAGTGTCCCCTGACCTATCGCTCACGTGTCAGTGAAAGAAGCTGAAACAGCTGTTTCTCAGAGGACAGCAAATGTATCAAGAAAACACTTTGTTGATATAGCCCCTGTACCTAGACCTGGCAAATATGGGCTGTTTTGGATTGTCAAATACATAATAACTCATGTGCAGAGACTGGTAAAAAGCAAAGTTTGTTCTGCACAACTTCAGTCTTTTCACTGCGTAGGACCTGGGAAAAGTTGGTGTTCTTTTAGGTCATGGAGTTGTGATTTGCAATGTTTTCACTTAGGGCAAACTTTGTGAAGGAAAATCTGCTCTCACACAGTTGCTGGTTGTTGTTCTCCCTGTTTCCTTTCAATTTTTTCCACCTCTTTCTTCTTTCTACTCATTCTTTTTTGTTGTTTAGTAAGCTAAAATAGCATCTAAAATTACTCAAAATTTGCATGCTTCTCCAGGTATGGGCAGACACTGGTGCATGCTGTGGGTTCCTGCATTTGTGAACTTCAGAAGTCACACCAAGAGGAGGAGCAGAAAATACTACCTTTCAAATAGATATATTTTTATATTTCTATTCATTAGTGGGATAGTCCTATGGTAAGTTAGACCTCAGTGCCATTATCTTCCTTTCTTGTTTGATTGTATTTGCTTCTAGACATCACTGGTCGAGGTAACACCTGCACCAGAAAGAGCACTATTCAAGGGCTGAGACACCCAGAAACGAACTATTCAATATTCAAAATGTATGTATTTGTAGGAAAATGGATGAATAAAAGGGAATAGCTAGGCAAACTACTGAATCCTAAATACACTGCAAAGTATTAACTGTAGCTAATGTGCTATTAACAATCAAATACTGTGTATTCGTAATATATTTCAATGAAAAACAAGCAATGAAAAAAAGAAAGGCATCTTGTGAGTGTCTGTTTTCAGGACACATGTTTCAATGATGAAAAGAATATTTGAAATTTTGGCCATGTGTATGAATACTTGGTTTAAAGAAATCTCCTCTCAAACCTGATTGATACTGTCTATGATATGGTAAAGTAATAAAAATGCATTTTGAACATATGCCCATCTGCAAAAATCCAGATCCAATTTTTGCATCCTTTTAAAACAAAATCTCTTAAACCTGTTAACATAGGACCAGTTTATTTAATTCATGTGTGGTTTTGTGAGCAGAAAGAATTGCAAAATTAGAGACAGAAATATGTGCATTTCACAGTAGGAGTATCTTGTAAGGAGGTCAGAAGCTGTTCTTTAATCATGTAGGTAGTCAACTTTTAGCTAATAATAACAAGGAAATGTATTTCCATTTCTAGTTTCCCACAGGCATAGTAGAGTGTTGTAAACCAAGGTCATTATATCCTGTACTACAGAATACAGATTACAGGAATTCAACCCCTTTCATCTGGGAGTTATTATAAAAGTAGCTATTGACAAATGTGAACCTTAAGAGAAAAAATGAGAAAACCTGTGGGTTGAGATAAAGACAGTTTAACAGTTAAAGCAAAAGGTGTGCATGCAGGCAAAACTAAACAAGGAATTGATTCACCACTTCCTATGGGTAGGCAGCTGTTCAGCCCTGCCCAGGAAAGCAGAGCTTTTTCATGTGTAGCCGTGATTTGGAAAGACAAATGTCATCATCCCAAACATCCCTCTCTTCCTCCTTATTCTCTAGTTTTATAAGCTCAGCATGACACCATATGGTGTGGGATATCCCTTGAGTCAGTTGGGGTTGGCTGTCCCAGCTGTGTCCCCTCCCAGCTCCTTGTGCCTCCTCAGCCTTCTTTGGGGTGGAGTGAGAGACAGAAAATTCCATGACTCTGTGTAAGCCCTGCTCAGCAGTAATGGAAACATCTCTGTGTTATCAGTACTGTTTGGATCGCAAATGCAAAACACAGAGGCATACCAGCTACTATGATGAAAATTAACTTTATGACAGTCAAAACTAGTACAGCAGCATAAATGCTCTTTGATATACCTCATCATCATTCAGTATTTCCTTGAGTAAAGCATAGGAAAACTATGAGAGCTAGGAAAAGCTCTCTAGAGTAACAGGGCCTATTAATCCTGAAGCCTTTCTCTGTTTGGGATAACAGCTGAATACATAGAAATTTTAAGAGCACGTGGAAGGTAGAATAAAGCTCAAAACATATGTCATGCTGAACAGTACATAGCAGAGCTATTCTCATCTGATGGGCCCCACAGCCTGGGAGCTATAATAAGTGTATAGCTGCCAAGGAACATGGAACAGGCATATGTCTGCTAATGATTTTGGATCTCCCAATTTAGAAATGGCAAGTGTTGCTTATCATTTTCTCTGATACTACAGGAAGTATTTACAGGATTTAGTCCATATCTCAAAATCTGAACACTGATGAACTTTATTTTATCTTTTTTTTCCTCTTCTGCTACAGTTATTTTAATTCTGTTTTTGAATGTAATATCATGAGGCTATGGACTGTAATGTACAGTTAAAGTGTGTTCTGACTCACAGAGACAGAGTTAAATCCTGTTTCTTAACCACCAGAAGTCAGCGTGCTGCTCTGGCACCAGAATCTTTCAGGGCTATAGGGCAGAAACACTGATTACCTCATAAATAAAATGGGCAAATTATTCAAAGTGTGGAGGGGAGACAGAACATACTAATTTTTTGAAATACATGTAGCTAGAGAGAGGCTCACACAAATTCATTTTGATAATGATATTCCTGGATGTATTTGTTGGGGTTGTTTTGTTTGGTTTTTTTAACATCATTCTCAACTGTACAGAATAATTTTGTATTGTATCCTTCACAAAAAACCGTTTAGATAAGAAACAGAAAATATCAACATTGCATGTGTAGCTGTCACTGAGTATTTGTGCCGCTTGTTTGAAGGGCACAAAATAGTGAACTTATGATGAAAATACCTAGAAAGATGCCATGGTAAGCAATGCAAAATATGTTACTTAAAATCAAGAAAATACATCAAGCAGAATAAAGCAGACAGAAAGAATATTATATTTGTAAATTAACTGAAAGTGAATATGTCTGCAGTTCAAATGGTAATATTAGTGTTTTAGAAAATAAATGTGTAAAAGATACACCATTAGTGTAATACATAGGATATAGAGTATCTCTCTGTATTATACTCTGCCTAGCATCACCATATATATACAGTAAAAGGCATTATCACTGTATTTTAGGGTTTAATTTCAACTGTTAGAGTGGGGGAGTAATTTTAAAATAATCTTTAAAATGCTTTCATGAAAATACATCAGCTAGGCAACCTTTTGTCCCTCAACTTACAAATAAAGTGTAAAAACAAATAAGCTGTAAAAAAAAATAAGGTGTATTGATTTCTACAGTTATGGCCTTCATTCCTACAGAAATAAAAAAAGGTGCATCTATGTCTCCATTCTAGATGCTATATTAGAAAATGCTGCTATAACACACATTGTTTTAGGTGAAACTGTTTGTTTCAGATGACTTTCCACACTCTGAATGTGAGCTGTAGACTCTTTAGTTGACTTCAGCTGTGGCCAGAACAGCAACACATGCCATAGTGTAGCACACCTTGCCTGAGAGCCAATAATGACTTAAAGCGTCCATTTAGTGAGGTTTTGGATTATGTTTTTTGAATGCTGCACATCTAGTCCATCACAAACATTCAGAGTTGATTTTTTTAATATTCAGTTATGTTTTTTAGCAGAGCTGTCTGCTGCCTTCGTCTTTATTTTTGACATTCAACATGAACAAGGAGAGTATTTGAGATACCTTCTGCCAGTCAAGTAGTTTTGAAAATAAATGCTGACTGGATAGCCAACGCAGCTAACAGATGGTCAATGTTCTTTTGAATCATTAAAAAAGAAAAATATATTCACTTGAGCTTTTTTCTTTCAGCAGATGAGCTCAACGACAAACAATAGAATCTTCCTGGTTCCTTAGTCAATTGTAAAAATACATTGTGTGTCTCTAGCAGACAAGGAGAAAGACAAATTTCCCAGGAAAAAGAGCCTGTAGGTGATATGTGCTCTCTTAGTCTAACTCAGTGTTCCTGAGGAAGAATGCTGAAAATCATAGCCAGAAGTACACCTGTGCCATTGGAATGTTGTGTTGTTATTGCTTTTTCTTTATCTGTTGCTTTTAAAACACTGATTATTTCTAATCACAACCTGCACGCAATTAATCATTCTCAAGTGACAGATGGCAAAAGAGTTTGAAAACTGATCTCTTTATATAAATTTTCTTTGGGTACACTCGTGTTTTCTATAACCTATTGTTTTTTCAGGTTTCAAAATGAAAATTAATATAAACCCACATTCTTTTCTTTTTAAAACCTCGATCTCAATTCCTATTCATAGCCTGTGGCATTAAAAGCTAGTTATGGTATAAGCTGTAGGATAGTAACATTTCTGAATCAACAAAAAGAGAACATATGAGAATACCTGAAACCCATCTTTCTCATACTATACCTCATGAAGTGACTACCAACCAATAGCCTTCTACAAGTGTCTAATATATTGTGTTTTGGGAATGCTGTCTCTTCACTTCACAGAAGTGCCAGCAAGGCCTTCAGTGACAAAGTAGGTTTGTCATCTGTTTTGTTGCTTCATAAAGTCTTTCCTAAATAAGTCTGTTCAGTTGTTTAAGCCTGTTCAGTTATGTCCTCAGACCTGAGGTCATGTTTGCCAAGTCTGAATTTCTCAGTTATTTCCCAGTTAATTATTTGACTCTGGCTAAAGGAATGCAAAATTTAGGCTTTTACTTCGATATGCTTCTATTTTTAATAGAAGAGATAGGACTTTAAAAAACTTTTTGAGCATGAAGATGGCATCTGGGCTTTAGTAAACAGGATGTTTAATAAACTTCAAATGGATCCTAAGGAGCCAGATGACTTTCAGTTGATAAAAACATCCATTTTTTATTGGGTTATTAAAGATGTCATTTGCTAAGGTGAAAGGGCTCTCAAAAGGCACTATTTTAACAAGTCCACCCTCTTTCTTTTCAGACTCAGTTAGTGATGTTCACCCATGTATCAGCATAAATTCCCCAAGTCAAGTGAAACGCATGGCGCAGTGTCAGTATTGATTGGCAGACGTGGCCGGTGAAGCTATTATGGGCACGCAGTGAGTTTCCCTTTCAGAAAGTGATTGGCATCTTTGCAGCCATAAGCAGCTTGATGAGGGCTAATGTGAGGAGGGATGAGGTTCCAGCATCTGTCCTTGATGATGTAGGTATATATCTATTGATTTCAAAATGGGAACAACAGTGTCAGTGTGCTGTACATGTGCTCTGTGTGGAAGATGAGGTACCCCATTCTCTTGGGGGAGATGCAAATCTCTTCCTCCTTTTCTCATTAATTTTCTACAGGTTTCTTGTTCTACTCTAGGAACAATTTCTGATAGTCAAATGCTTAGGATTGTAAATTCCAGAAACAAAATTTCAGCTTCCTGCAATAGCAACTTCAGAAGATATTGGAGAAGTGCTTAGAACTTAATATTCATAGCAGAGATATAAATATGAATAACTTTCTATTAAAAGATGCAGATGCTACAAAAATGAAAGCTGCATCTCAATGTCAATCAGGTTTATTTTGTTTCCCTAAGAAAAGAAAAAATAAGTTGTTTTAGTTAAGCCTCTTGTTCTGAAATTTTAAAATTAGTGATTTTTTTGTGTCTTCAAAGATTGCCTCTTGTTCTGAAAGTACTTTGTATCTGTTAGGCAGATGCAAAAAATATCAAATTGAAGCAAACATACATTTCAATTTTTTAAAATTATTATAATAAATTATTGTTTCTCTCACATTGCAAACTGAGAAAATATAATTCTGTAGAAATGCTTAAGTTCCCAGTAAATCAAAAGATAAACTGCACTTCTTCCATTCCCCCCTCCCCAATTTTGTTTATAGCAGTAACATATACTGGTATCAGTAATATTTCCATTGTAAAAAAGGAAAAAAAAAAAAAGAGTTTGTATTTCGTAATGGATAAATCCCATGTGCATCATTATGCAGATATGCTACACGTACTCAGATAAATAAGCTTTAACAAGGACTTTCAAAGTTCAGCTAGTTTCTGAAAGTAATTCACTGTCCCAGCATTACAGCATACAGATGTGGGCTTTCTTTTCCATCCCTACCCATGGCTTTATTGTTTTCCACATCTGTCTGCCACAAGAAGTATCAATATCTTTGACATAATAACCCATTCTTCTATTTCATCATGAATTTCAGTAATTGTTTTAAAAGAGCAAAACTATTATATTCCGTATTAGTTAAGAGTTAATGAAACAAATTCTCTAAAGCTACATTAGATTCAGCTCCCCAGTCTTTGTCTGAAGTTCATTTATTTCTCTTTCAAGTTAAAAGTCTTGGGGTATGGGGATGGAGAAAAAACAAAGCAAAACAACATCTATATATGAAGAGAATAAACCCCTTAATTACTAACCAGGGAGAAGGTGCTCTTGGAGGACATATCAGTGAAGAATAAATACTGTGTGATAATAAATGCACTAAACAATAACATTGCATAAGCAATTTAAGGAGAAAAGAAAAACATTGTTAGATGATTGATCGAGGAGATTAATGATTTTTATATTTTTTCCTAAATATGATGAGAGAAATTTTAACATTTATCCAAAACATTTTTCTCTTTTATCCAAAACATTTTTCTCTTTTAGTGCCAGTTTGAACTGAGTGCAGTACCTTATATGTTGTACAAAATATGTCCCATTAACCTTTGTCACTTGCTAGAAAATCAAAATAGTTTTTATTCTTCTCACAACCTCTGCCAAATAATAGTTCTGCCAGAGAAGTTTGCATATTATAAGCTTAAGCCCATTTCAGCTGATTGACCCTAAAGGACTTTGCTCGAAGTGTCTAATTTGCCTAAGAACTTTCTACCATAGGTTTTATGAAAAACTGTAAGATCAATACACAGATGACTCATTTTTCTAGATTCTCAGAGTATTGTAACCTTTAGAAAAACAGGGACTCTAAGGCTTTTGTAAAAAATAAGAATTTGCTAATGATTCAGATCTTTTATTCTTACAGTAAAGTGGCTTAAACTATTATGAGATATATTGACATATAATGTGAGAAAATTATGAGGAAAAAGAACATACCCAAGTGGCAGCTCAGTATTTGCTGAAAATTGCTGATGGGACAAATAAAATGCTTCTTATACTATTCTAGATGCATCTCAGTTATCTGAATGTCATTTTAGTGCCAAACTAGCACCTTTTCCTTACTTTTACATTGCTCAGTTTTTACTTGGGCTATATTGCAAGTTGGCAATTAGAAAGGCATCCAGTCCTGCCATAACTGGGTTTGGAGCAGTCATATATCAGAGAGCAATTTGTGGTAGAGTAAGAGTTGCAAAATGCTTTTGGAGATCCTGCAGTTTCTTATTAATCGTAAAGATAAAATGGCATAAATTATTTTCAGCTTTAATTACTGTTCCTCTTGGACTGGGAAAGTGAAATTAGCTCTTTCTGTTTTGGTTTCTACCCACATATTGAAAGTTCTGCCTCTGTCTTCATGATGCACTACGGGCTTTTGAAAGGGGAAACCATTACAATTCTATTTGTCACCAGATTTTCTGTCAGTTTTGCAAAACAAAGTCCACAGACAAGATTGTTCATATAACAAAGTTTTTTATATGCTGAACTTCTTGAGGTACTCCCATAGCATCTATTTTCATTCAGCAGGTAAATGTTTCTTGTGAACCTTTGCAGAGGTTGATTCTGATTTAAGAATACATGTACATGGAATTTAGCCTCCAAGTCTTTGCAGTTCTCTGTATCTATGAAAGTATACATACATTTTCAGAAGTCAAAATATGCTTTTAAAATACCTTGTTTTACTCCAACCCCACACCTCAAAAAACCACACTTTTATGGCAAAATTGAACAAATGGAACAAAATTGTGCTAGAAATCTGTACTTTTATTTTCTTAGAGGAAAAAGGAATCATGACTACTGGCATGGAAAGAAATATTAAAATAGTCTTATTATGATTATTGCTTTTCATTGCTTAACATCTGTCCACATCTTATTGTTTCTTTCATCTTCATCCATTCATCTCATTCTCATTGCATTCTTTCTTATTAAGATGATGAGAGATGGCAATGAGAGATTACTCACTGTTGTGTTGTCCATATCAGTATAATCACAAGCATCATGCCTGGCTGAATGATAAATAACTTATCAAACCTGTGCTTCTAGTAGATGACTGAATGTATATTCAGTTTCCACCTCACAATTTTTGTATCAACTGGGGCAGGAGTCCCACAGATGACAGCTTCATTCACTATGTAACCCTAATTCATCCCTCGAGCGCTGTCCATCCTACACAAAATGCAATTAAGTAATTAAAAACTGTATCAAAATGCATACAGGCAGGGGGGTACAGGGAATTAAAAATGCACAGTCAGTGTTAATTCTTGCATTTCTTCATTTTTCAGTCCTTGACTTTGCAGATTAATGATCTTTTAACAGAAGTTTTGCTTGTAACTTGCTATGTTTGTTAAAGAGTAAATTGAAAGAAACTCAGACTGGATGGTGGGAAGGACATCACAGAGGCCCATGCAGTCCCTTTTAGAGTGGTCACGTGAACAGTTCAGACCTATTTCTTTTCAGCAAACAAGATTCATAAGCAGTACAAATTTCAAATTGTCATCTTTCATGGAAATCAGTCACAATAGGAAGATATGGCATGCATTTTCCTAGGTGTTTCTGTGTATTATTTGCTGATAGCAAATTATGCTAAGGATTGTAGTATATATTCCAGATTTTCTGTATGTTCAGTTATCTCTTCCTTTTGTGCCAGCTCTGGGTAGTCTAAGCTCAGTGGGTTCCTGTTCTCCTCCCTAACATGTAAGATTATTAATTTTAGTGGTATTAATTGAAAGGTTATTAATTTTAATATGACTTTCCTCTGCCCTCTAATATTTTAATCTGACCATGACTATGCATGCCAGGTGTGCAGCCCACCTTTGACTTCAAAGGCTCTGACAGGGGCTAAAACCAGAGTCAAAATTAATGGTATATGTGGCAGTCGGTTTATGAATATACCCAACGAGGAAGGAAGGTACTTCCTGCTTTATTTACAAAAGTATTGTAATAAAGTAGAATGTTATGAACGTATATCAAGATGGAATCTATAATAAATATTGTTGTAGACTGTGGTGGGACTGCTGAGACTTTAGAGGAGTTCATAATCCAGGAAAAACACACCTACAAGCACTATAGTGGCACTGTTGGGAGCATCAGTATAGGACATGTCAGAAAGATTTGGGCATAAGGTGGAATATTTTTTATCCTTTTCAAAAAAATTCTAGAATTCCCGTATTCATCATAAAACTTGCTAAACCTACATGTATTAAAAAGAGAAAAAGTTTATATTTTATATCCTTCTATGTGCATTTGAATTATTTACCAACTTTTTAATTCTGCCTTTGAAGCACATTATCTGACCTGGCTGTCCAGTAGAATTATAGTTTAAATGAAAGCCCTGGTAATTTTTCATGGATCCCTGAAGGCTTTCAGCTAGAACTAAATATGCTCATTGCAAGGTGCAATTGCTATATAGTCCATCAGCACAGTAACATTGGACATTGGTTTTATTTTAAGCTCTTTTTTAAACAAAAAGTTGCACTTCATTTAGAATCTATTGAATCAATGTTTGTAATCAATATCAGAATTTTCTCTGAAAATAGTCTGTAACTTACTCATGAGCATGATAAATGTCTGCATGAATAGGCAATAGCCTGAAACTCCTAAAGGAAGAGACATAGCTTGACAGGATAACATTAAAAGAAAATTGAATCTAATTGCAATAATTATGATGTCAACAAAATATTTTTAGATCTAGCCTTTCACTGAAGTAGTCTACGACGTTGGAGGGAGGAAAGACAGCATTTTTTGTTTAAATAATTATTGTTTTCCTGACCTAGGTCTTGCTTTGTAGATTTTGAAGTATGTAATAGCCCTCAGGGGGGACAGTGTTATTCTTGAAAAGTGTGAGTCTCAGGCCTGTAGAGAGCTTGAAAGGAATGACAGACAGATGCCTCTTTGTACATTTGACTGTAATGCTGTTTAAAGGAAAATGCAATGTTTAAATGATCCCTGGTTGTCTTTTTGACATATTCAGATTGTAGTCAGCTCTGCAGGGAGATTTGGCTGTCTGTTCTGTCAGATGGAAGACTGGGAACTATACAAAAGTTAACAGAAGCCACAGATGAAATTTGCTTCTACAATTACATGATAACTTCTGTTCAAAAGAAAATATTGCATTCCATTTTCAATTTTAAATGTGAAATTTCCATTCTGTTCCCATCCTGCCAGGCTCTGCTGATAACCTCCCCACTGGAGGCTGCTATCAATGTGAAGCAACTCAAAAACCCCAAACCCAGAAACGGGCAAATCTTGAGATACAAAACTCATGGAAGTAAATATAATTCAAGAAGGATGTTTACAATGTAATGAGTCCTGGGGGCTAAATTGAGGTTAACTTTAGATTTCTAATATGTGTGTGTGAGGAAGTTTTCATAATAGTGAGAATGATTCTGTAATGTTTCTCACCCTAGCAAAGATCCAGGATACTTTGCCTCCTTGCTACGGAGGACAAAGACAGCACAAAGTTTATATCTCTGCATGTTGTAGTGATGATGCCACACTTCAAAGGTATTGTAATAACAAAAGGATCATCTACATTTCCTTTTTACTAGTTGTGTGTTAATTAGTTGAAGAATTTTTATGCATTTCTACTGTTGAGTTGTGAACAAAATGTATAAAAGATGTTGTTTGGTGTTAATTTTATATGCTTATTTTAAGGCTGAAGGTGAGTAAATGGGATATCCATCTCAAAAAGTCCCCAAGCTGCTGACCATTGTGGTCTGGATAGTTCTACATGGGGAAGTATCACAAGACTCTTGCTCTGTTCTTCTGTTCTTCCTCTAAGCAGCTGCTGCCTAGTTGGGTGTGTACACAGTAATTTTTATTTTCTTGTTAATGTCACAGTAGTGATGTACATAGAACAGTGTATACTTGCTTATGCAGTTAAAAACTGCAGTTGTACAGTTAAAAGTGTTTCTTTCATCTTGCAAAGCAATGTTTCTTTAAAGTTCTATACATCATTATTTATTGATGACAATATTGAGTTAATATTCCTAACAGAATTGTAGATACATCTTTTTCTCTCTGAAATATGTTAAAATCACCAATATAGTTTAGAGTTTATGTATTTTACCTCAAGTTTTATTGAGAATTTCTTCACTTCAGAGATTAAATTTTACACAGTGGCCATGATGACAGCATTGTCTGCAAGGGCAGAGAGAAAACACTTTGCTGGTGAAGAAAGCATTGAGTTATAAGAATAGCTGAGGGCAGGGTGGAAAAACGACCATTAGTAAACTCAATGAAATTTGGGTTGTTTGTCTCGCCATTTAGTAGAGCTACATCAGTCCCCATGCACATCCCTGTTACCTAATAATTCATGATTGATTCACCTCATCTAACCTATCGTCTTCAACAATTGACTCAAGTTTTTTGTGGTTTTTACAGTAGAAGTTTGAGGCGTGGGAAAATAATCCATTCTAAAGTGATTTCTGTTAGCTGAAATTGTGAGCTGATATATATTTTTTAGTACATATGGGTTAAGTTGACTGTAAGGTGGGAATTTTCTTCATTAATTATAAGGCAGGTTAAATAGTGTCTATTTTAGAATGGGTACAGTTTCTAGCTTGTTGGAAAGCAGAGAGGTTCCAATTCTGCCTGTAAATGAAAGGAACCAGTGTTTGCCAATTAAATCAAGCAGCTGTTTCACAGACAATATTGCTAATAGCTTCCAACTAAACTCCAAGCTGTTACTCTGGATTGTTTAATGAACTGCTTTTAATACATAGTAAATGCCAACCTCTGTATCTCAGTTTATTGAGCAAGAAGGGAGGAATATTTAAAGGCACATCTCTCTTCAAACTTCTGTAGCACTGTAGGATCTGTCTGTGCTAACGAAGCACTGCAATTTGAGGCAGTTTCTTACAATATTTGTAAGAGTCTTGGAGAGAATAGTGCTACCTAAATTGTTTTTGACAGTGCATGACAAAAATTGCCATGTTCTGATGCTATACAGTGACTGTAATTTTCTCTCTTAAGGAGATATTTTAGGCATGCTATGCAAACTTGCAGCTTGTATTCTTCTCTGTTAGCTGCACAATACTGATGATAAAATCAAAGTGCATTTCTCAGTGGACACACCAATGTATGAAGAAGTCATTTGTGATAAATGAATAAAGGAATGGAAAAAAGGTATGGATTTCAGCTAGAAATGTTCAAAAATTAGGAATATCTATCTATATATATATAGACATATATATCTATACATAATTTTTTTCCGTGCAAGTCATAATCTCTGGTATTCATTCTCCTTAGAAGGCCTTCTCTACATCAGGTCTTCTCTGAAAATAAGCATAAGGAAACAAGGCACCAAATCCATCTAGCACAAAAAAATAACTGGTTCAGAGCTCTGAAAAACAGTTTCCTGTGTAGACAAACATGATTTCCAATCTAATTCAATATTGCTGTTCCTAGTAACAATCTCTTGCTTATCAGCTGATAGCTCTTTAATATTCCTTTATATTCGGTTAAAATAAGTCACCATCCTCCAACTGTAAATATTGATGGTACTCTTTTTTTTGCCTGTATGTCTGAAGATATTTTTCTAGAGGTGAGTGTAGAACTTCTGAATTGTCTTAGAATGGGACTATTTTATCTTAAACTTCAACTGTCCAGAAAATTACATCCCTAATCTACATCTTAATTCTAATGCCATGTTAAAAAGGTCTAAATGTCTTGATTGACCCCACCAGCATTATGCAAACATTTTTATATCAACTTAAACTGTGGTTAGTCTTGCTTGCTGTATTTCTATGGCTAAGTTTTGCTTTAACTGTACAGAATCTAGAAGTAAATGGCATTTCTTTTTTCTTTCTCAGTTTTAAACCTCAAGTAATCAACGGTGGGAAAAATAAAAACCTTTCATTTTTTTCTTGTTATCTATGTCTTATACATCCGTTAAGTGCAGAAGAGGGTGCAAAATGTAAATATTTTTAGAAACTGCCTTATTTTCTGTGCTTATTTATGACTTATATCTGCCTTTAAAAGGAGAGAAAGCAAAAAAAAAGACAAGGTAAAATTAAGGAAATTTTCATAGACCTATTGCAATCAGCATTCTCCATGGTTTTTCTGTTACTGTTTTAGAAGTAAAACAGACCAGAGAAATCACATTTATGAGCCAGGGGGATGGTTGTAGTGGGGAAACAGCCACAAACCAAACATACAAAACCCAGAGATGCAAACTTCTGACTTTACAGATGGCTGTTTTTCTTAATTATATGGATAACAGTTTAGAAATACCTAATTGGTCATGCTTGACAAGTAATAGCAGTTTTTCCAAGATAAACAAATGTTCACATTTTTCATACTTAATCAGGGAGTTTATGTGCAAAAATGACCAAATGTATCATCTATTCTAAGCTTCCTATGTTATTTTGTAATAAACTGCCATCTGTACTTTGATTTTACAGAATCTGTGTGTGATGACCACAGAATCTAATTATATGGCAGATGGATTTGAGGAAGAAACTAGATTTTTATTTTTTTTAAATAAACTGCAAAACCTCACTTCATTAATTTAGAAGTGTCCCCAAAGCAAGTTTATTTTGCTTTTATCTGACAGGTAGTTCTCTGAACACCCAGTAACTGCTCTAATCTTGCTTTTCTGTGTCTTCCAAACTCATAGAATTTTCTTGATCAGTGCATTCAGTTTGTGATAGTGTATATTTGTTTGTGTGCTGTATATTTGCATATTGATTGTTTATTTTCTGATATATTTAACTTTTAGTGAATAAGTCTGTCTATTATGGTTAAGGTATTAATTTAGTTGTATCCTGAGAGCTTGGCACTTTTTATGTTTTATTTTCTAGCTATTTGTTTTGTGAAACTTCATAACTTTGCAGGTTGTGCTCCAGTAAGCAAATATGCCTGAAATGACTATTCTTTACTAACTGTTTTTGGTGTGCAGCTCTTCTTTCACACCAGTAGTATTTCTGTATTCTGTGTGTGATTAATACAAGTGATATATTTCTAAAAATAATTTAAATAACTAAATAATTTAAAAGATTTAATAATTTGATTAGCTATAAAAATGCAAGTAAACAAATAACATTTAAGATTTTTACATAATTTAAAACATTCTGGAAATGCTGGATGGACTTGGGGCAGGATGGAGAGCTGCAGCAGAGGGTGTGTGGCATGGCTGTGTCCTGTCTCCCTTAAGGTCTAATGTGGTCCTTCTTCCTTTTTCCTCAGAAGGGCTCCAGCCATGTCTGCAAGCCAGACTGTGCTGATTCTACCCATGTGCAAGTTGAAATAATTTAGGTAGGAAGGTAGGAAGGAGGGATACTTCATGAAATTCAGTATCACGCCTTTACCCTATCTTTCACTAACTTCTGCATTTAGAAAAGATCTTGGCTACCTTAAAGAAAATAATGTGAAAGGCGACCTCTTCCTCGCCCTACTTTCTGATCATGCCTACCTCAATTCCATGAAAAATGGAATCTTATCAGTGAAACTGATATTCAGCAGCTAGCTCACAGCTATTCTGAAAAAAATATACAGTGACCCGAAAGTCACTTATACTTTCCTCTCCACATAATTTTTCTAGCTGTGGTGGGTTGACCCTGGCTGGACACCAGGCACCCACCAAAGCCATCTTATCACTCCCATCTGCAATTGGACATAGGGAAGAAAATATAATGAAGGGTTCATGGGTTGAGGTAAGGACCAGAAGAGATCACAAACTGATTAATGTCATGGGCAAAACAGACTTGACTTGGGGAAATTAACTGAATTTATTACCAATTAAAATCAGAGCAGGATAATGAGCAGTAAGAGAAAACCTTAAAAATACCTTCCCCCCATCCTTCCTACTTCACAGCTCTATCTCCTCCCCCATTGGCACAGGGAGACAGGAAAAGGGGGTTGTGGTCAGTTCATTACCCTTTGTTTCTCCCATTTCTCAGGGAGAGGAGTCCTCCCTCTGGTCCAGCTTGGAGTCCGTCCCACAGGAGACAGTTCTCCATGAACTTCTCCAGTGGGAGTCCATCCTGTGACCTACAGTTCTTTGCTAACCAGCATGGTTTTCATGGGGTGCAATCTTTCAGGAACAGGCTGCTCCACTGTATGTCCCCCATAGGTCACAAGTCCTTCCAGGAAATCTTCTCTAACCTGGGTTCCTCTCTCCATGAGTCTTCAAGTTGCTGCCAGAAATTTTTTCCAGCATGGGCTTCCAATGGGTTCACAGGCCTCTTTCAGGCATTCACCTGCTCCAGTGTGGGTCTCCTTCAGAGGCTGCAGGTGGATCTCTGCATCCCCAGAGATCTCTGTGGGCTGCAGGGACACAGCTGCTTCACCAAGCTCTTCACCATAGCCAGCAGAGGAATCCCAGCTCCAGTTCCTGGAGCACTTCCTGCCCCTCCTTCTCCACTGAACTTGGTGTCTGCAGGGCTGTTCCTCTCTCTCTGCTCTTCTCTGGCCGCAATTACAGCTGTGCAGTATCTTTTTTTCTTTCTTTCTTCCTAAATCTCTTATCACAGAGGTGTTACCACCATTTCTTGTTGGCTCAGCCTTGACCAGCAGCATGTCCATTTTGGAGCTGGCTGGTATTGGCTGTGCCAGACACAGAGCAAGCTTCCAGCAGCTTCTCACAGAAACCACCCTTGTAGCCCCCTCTCTACCAAAACCTGGCCACACAAACCCAATACATTTACCTTTCTTCCTGATCACTCTGGCCTTTAAGAGTGGCCTTGTCTAAATTGTATACCTTAGGATACTTTGAGCATGCTGCACTCCAGAACAATTTTACCATCTAATCTTCCTCCTTTCAGGAAAAGCAGATAATTTACTGGGATAGGTGGTAGCAAGATTCCATGTGATTAAAATCTGTGGTGAGCAGAGACTTCCAAATGGACATAGTCTTGGCCTGAGTGGTCATGGGAATGTAATTCTTCTCCCTTGTCATGAGCTAATTTAAGTTGATTCAGATAGTGTGAAATGACAAGATCAGAGGGGAAAAGTATTCAACCACATTATAAGATTCAGGGCAACTGCCAGTTCAGCTGAGTTTAGACAAGCAGTACAGGTTTCTGCAAAAGCATCTGCTTGTGCAGCTCATGTCTTACAGATTTGCTATTTTAGTGATTGTGGACAGGAAGAAAAGATGAAAACTGTCATTGGAGGTATTCACAAAGTTCTTAAGATAATAGCTGGAGATATTTAATTATGTACTGGTTGTAGAATTTTTTAAATTGTTTTTGCCCTTCTTCCTTTGGTTGGTTGCTAGTTTTCTGTTAGAATTGGGTTAGGTTAGTTGAATATTCACTGTGAGATTTCATCACTTTTGCTTCCAATCTCAACTTGCATCATGAAGTATAAACGTGTGCAAAATGGAAATTGGCTGAAAAAAAAAAAGTATCCTGGTTTGCTTGATTGCTTTAAAGCTTTTAAATTTCAATTTGGATTTGTTTCAATCTATGGGCTGGGATTTGTGTTTATTTTTATTGTATAAAAAAGATATTACTCTTGTTGATGTATGGAATAAAAATAAAATATGGAATAGAATATTATAAAAAAACATGCAACAATATAAACACAGAATATATAAAATGAAACATATAACAATAATTTAAAGCAAATACTTTATTCCTTATACTGGGCAAAAACCTTCTAGATATGCATGTTGAACTTTCATAATGTGAAATTCAGCATTTCCCAAAAAATAAAAAAGTAGTAAATAAATATTAGCATAGTAGGAAAATTAAAATAAAACAGAAAGGAAAAAATCTGATACAGATTATATGCAACATACATATCATAGTCTGGTTCATATGCTATCTGGAACTCATTAAGATAATTGGTCTTTTCTTCACACTTAAGTTGGATTTCAAATTTACAACTGTTATTTTCAAGTGTTCATTGTACTCCATTAGTAACTCAAAAGAGGTTTAAACAATTTAATCTTATCATTTTAAATCTTTGTGAATAGGCAAACTGTTCCCAAGTGGATTAAAACCATTGAATGTCGTTTAGATATTTATCAAAGCTTGAAACACAGAGAAAAATGCCAGAGGAGAAAGCAAAAGCCTTGTTGTGCTAATATACACTAGAAAAGCTTGAATGTGATCAACTGGATAAAAATTGAACAGATAACTTGGATTGTGGGATAGCATTAGATTTAGAAAGTGAAGGAAAGGAGTGTGATTAATATCTGTCATGGTTTGAAGAGGTGAGTTTGTTTAACATATATTTGTTAGTATTTTTTGATGATCTCATGTTGATGCAAATGTTGATGACTTCTGCAAATCACTTGAGACTTGCATGTGATTTTGATCAAAACCTTACCACTATAGAAAATTAATAAACCTACTTTAAGTACATTTTCTGTAGGGATTGTAACAGGAAATCTTCCTCCAACAATGTGTTTCCAGTTAGATCCTTCAACAGTATATTCTTAGCCCCACTATATGCATTTTCCACACTGATTAAAAATAGATATACGTAATTAATTACAGATAATGTTTATTCATCACACTGAAACTGGTGGGACAATGAATTAAAAAAAGTATGCATTGGTTGAACTATATTCTCTGGTAATCTAGATTCAATTAAAAAATACATCCAAACACCGAGTCATATATCTTAAAAAATTACAAGCAATCATTTTTGTGTGATAGAGACAGTTATAAAAATAAGTGATTTAGGACATTATGCATGCGTGTAAGTATATATGTGCTTATGAATAATCATTATATATATATCTTTTGTGAAATGAGAAACTTGCTCTGAGCTTAAACTTTAGGAGTAAAAGCAGGAGCTTGTCAAATGGAAAACAACAGATAAAGATGTTTCTTTGTATGTGACAGATAAGACAGTTACTAAAGAGTTCATGAATGTCCAGCATTCACAGTCTCGAAATAAGATTGCAAAATTAAAAAGAGAGTTATAGGAAATTTAAAGCCTAGAGAGGGGAAAAAAAAACAAAAACAACCAAAAAAACATTTTAATGCCTGTCTAAAATGGTTAAATCTGTTTAGCGTTGCAAAGAGTTTTGTTTAGCCTTGATCAGCAAACACAATGTTGACATCTTTATGGGCAGAAACTTCTTGAAGAAGCTTCTGACAGTCACAGGTTGAGGTGGGCAGGGTAAGGAGAGACATCACTAGGTCTACAGATGATCCACTTTTTGGGAGATGAAATTAGTTAAGTTGAAGCTAGAAATCAACAGTTTTTCACAGTAAGGAAAACTTGTCTGGAATAAACCATAGATTCATTGGAACAATTTGAACCCTTGGAGACCTAGCTTATTTCTATAATACAGTCTCAAAGGAATTTATAATTTGTTAGCTATATAGAATATGTTGTGTGATGTACCTGAATCATGTTAAGATTTTCAGGTCCCTATTGATGTTTATTCTGAGTTGGTAGAATAAAAGCACCACAAAACCTCACAAAGCAATTTTGTGAAAACATATCAGAAGGAAGCACAGAAATACTCAGAAGGTAAGCAAGGCATAATAGGTTTCTGTTTTTGTCATGAGCTTTGAAAAATAATGAAAGAAGTAGCTTAAAAGAACAAAATGAAAGTACAACTGCAGTTCAGAATCAAAATTATACTGAGCACAAAAAAAACCCCACCCCAAATCCCTAAGCCTGGAAAGGAAGTAATCTTGATGAAAAGCACTCTAGGTTAGTAGTTGGAGTAAAGTATATTCTGCAATGACCAAGTGTTTATGAACTTGAAATGCATTTGTGTTTCCTTGAAGGGGACTCTTAATTTCCATCTTGTTGTTTGATAAAGTTGTTTATGCAAAAGGTACTTATTTATCCTGGTATTTTGATTTGGTAGAAATAAATAAGAGCTAATTTTTTAAAATGGAAAATCACTTGAGACAAGTAATAATTAAAAAATTGCTTTCACAGACTCTTTCTTTCTTGCCATCACTGCTTGACCCTGGTAATCTTAGAGAATAAAGGATGAGATCCTACTTGGAGCCCCTCAGAGGTGCAGTATAAGTCCCTCAACACAGGGAGGTGATGCAAGCCAAGTTGTACAGCAGCAGACAAGAGCCTACACACCTGTCTGAGACACTGGTGAAGTGATTTGAGCTGACAAGAAATCAAGAAGGGTTAAATCTCCATTATTTCATCAATAGCATTTAGCTAAATCAACACAAGCTTTCTTAAAAATAAATTTAAAAAATATTTTCTACAGGAAATATATAATACTTGCATTAGCTGTACCCTACCTGGGCAAGGTCTGTGTAAGATTAAGGTGAAGTTTTCCTCCTGGAGTTTCTTTGTCCCTCAGCTGCTGACTGTTAAAGTGCCACTCACTACAAGAACTCTGGGCCTGTAATCCATTGCACTTAAGCAGTCTTTGACAGCTTTTCATAATTTCATTGAAGTACAGCAGTCACTGCCTTTGTTTAGATCTATTCATACTGGTCTGACTGTAATTCGTATTGCTATCCATAACTTTATGATTTATTTTGAAATATTTTAATTTATCTGAAAAATCAGAAGCTTCACAGATGGCAGTGACTCCCAAACCAGGCCACTGGTCAGAGCGACACAGAAGATCTACAAAAAGACGTCTCTGACCCAAACCTCATCAAGGTCCATCACAAAGCTAAAAGCCCCTGCCTTCAGTGGTAAAGGATACTCAGCAGTGTTTCATCATGCTTTGCACTGAAAAAGGGACTTGGTAGAGGAGCCCAGCACTAAATTCTTTCAGTGGGTCATGCCTCATGCTTTGACACTAGAGGATATAAAATTCAGGTATGTGACTACTATTTACATCGTTGCACCATGGATCTCAGGCGCATTAGCTGCTGCTTCTCATATTTTTCTGTGAAAAAGGTTAATGATACAAGGGCTTACATGTTACCTCTGTTTTCAGGGTTGCTAAGTTGTGTTTCCGATAATTCCCACTCTGACACAAATTGCTCTAGATTTAGATGTCTTTACATTTCGTATATATCTTAAATATCAACTTCTCCTGCTGATAGTGTTAATTTGATACTCCCAACTGTTGTTTTCATGCTGAGATATTTCCTTGTGCTTCTTAAACCCTGCACAGAGTGTACCATGAGATCATGCCTAAAAGTGTCTCCCCTTTTTTGAATGTTGCAATCATACAAGCTGAGAGATGTAATTATTTCCTAATTCTTTTTTCTGTAGAGAGTAAATAATAAAATGGAAGATGTCCCTGGCAGATTTTTAATGGCTCATATACATTGTCACCAAAGTTTCACTGAGTTCACTGGAGCAGAGTGATAGCTCACTCAGGTGCTGATCTGTTCCCACTAAAGGGAGCACGACAGGCCGCTGCAGCTGATGTGGGTACTTTTCTGTGACTGTTCAGTTTGAGGAAACATGACTTACAAGAACTTGGGAAGAAAAGCCTTCTTAGGTTGAGTATTTGTTAGAGTGGGATTCTGTTGCTTTGGCATAGATGAGCAGTGAGTGACATGGTAAGTGCCCTGGAATGTCCAAGACACCCATGTCAGTCTGGCCAAAGTGTCACAGGGCTGACAAGAAACCTGCATCCTCAAGCAGGATACATAGGACCCAAGCAGAATGCACTCTAGGATACCTAAACCAACAATTAATATTTCCAGGATTCCTATAAAATATGTAGGTTGATAGAAAAATTTCTATTCTATTCCCTGATTTTTTTTCCTACAGTTTTTCCATTTTCATAAGATCTCTATTCCTCTGTGCACAAAATCGAAGTCTTAAATTTAACAATCAAAACACCAAAACCCACAAGCTTGAGACTCTCCCACCACTATATAGGATGTTCAAGATTCCAGAAATTTTGGAATCAAAGGAAATATATCATGACAAGTATTTTTCTTTGTAAACCACAAAAATGTGTGCTATAACAGGTCTGAAGTTTTAGCTATTATGAACTACTGGACTTTGACAAGTCAACAGCTGGCTACCAATATTTTATTAATTTCAAAATATCTGAATATAATTTCCTGGTACAGGATTCCTGTCACTATGCTCAGGTCTTACTACTTGAACATTATTCTCATGTAAAAACTTGGTGGGTGATACTATAAAAGGTGCTCATGGATAATTTTAACAAACTTTTTCATCCTGTTCTTTTTTTTTTTTTTTAACCAATATATTAAAGTGAACTTATGTTGTACCAAAAGTTTCCCTTCTGTGAACTTTCAAACCTTGTTAAAAATTGTTTTGAATTCTCCTAATCAGAAAGTAGTACTGTCCCATATATTTGTTACTTAACATAAAGAAAAATGAATGTTTCTGTCATCTGAACCAGACATATTCTGAACCAGGCATTGTTTTGATGATATTTTCATACATCATTTTGTACTTTCATATATCACTTTGTGCTTTCCAATATTATTTTACCTTGAAACATATTTTGTGCATTTTGGCAGGTAAAGGTGCAGGGTCATGCTGAAATTCTGCTTTTCTGTTCTGCATAGCACAGAATTTATGTAGTGAACAGTTCCCCCTTACTAATTACAGTCATTTATCTTCACCATTTCTGTCTTATAAAGCCTAGTTCAAATTTATTTGTAAGACATAAGCAGAATGTTGGAAATACATTTTGATGTGGTATATCTGAATAAGATGGAAGCTGTATATGTGCCTGGGTTTTAAATCTCTGAATGCCTACTTAATAAGGTAATTTGGACAAGGTTTGTTTCTTCCTAATGGCTTGTGCTAGCCTAGCACAATGTGTCCTGGTCTTTGGCTTGGTTATGAAGGTGCTACTGCAGTACAAATACATGATAATAAAAGCTACTCATCCTGCTGAACTTAACCTATAACATCCCATTTCTTCAGCAACAAGGCCAAGCTCTTCTGCACTAAATCAGTTCTTCCTCTCATTTGAACCTTCTTAAAATTCCACATGCAGGTTGCTAGTTAAGTCATTGCAAGGACATATCCCAGAGTTTTACTCATTTGAAGGAACACCAGGGAATAAGTGGAAGATTGATACTTGCCTTGGTATATTTTTATTTACTGATCTTCTGCTTAGTGCACTTAATTTGTGTCAGATAAATCACTTGAATTCTTTTCAAAGATCAGGTGGAGAAAATGTCATAGCATTAAGCGTAAGTATCCATTTTTTTCCTAAAGGTCTTGTTGTCCCTAGGTACATGCATGTAGAAGGTTCTTGGAGAAGAGCACACACTTCTTGTTGTAAACTCTTGTCTGATTTTTACAATATTCCTATCTGGTTTGTATCTGGAGTCAATTTACACAAGTGAAGATTAGCTCTTTTATTTAAAATGAAGATTGGTGAGAGTAGTTGTTGAAAAAAGAAGCATCTGTATCTAGGCAGCTGAAAAATGTAAGTTGTTGTTTTTTCCAATCATCAAGATTGAAGTCACCAGGTGGTGCTATTACATAGTATTGCAAGACTTTCTTTTGTAATTTGTTAAATTATTATTTTTTTTTTTTTTTTTTGAAATGTTGAATAATCCCTTTGCCTTACAGTTGGGAGAGGCTATAACAGTAAATTGACCTGTGGCTTTTATTTTGGGAGTTAGAAGGACTTTGTGGGAGGTGAGAATGGGTGGCTAAGGTTGTTTTCCTCTAAAACAGTATGGTTTGCATTCTGGCTGTGGTGGACTTTGTTCCTTTTCTGAAATAATGCATAACTTAATATGACATGCAACATATTTTTCCCCCTTGAACGACAAGAAAACAAAATAAAAGTTGGCAGTACATCAAAAATCATGTTAGGAAAAGAAAGCAGATATCAGGAGGGATAACTTTGCTTAATATTTTGCATTAAGAATAATATCATGACTTTGAGGGATGTTATCTCTTTTAAGAAAAAGTCTTCATGGTTATTTTCCTTCTTCATGGGATTAAATTAGAGACAATAAACATTAGACTAACTATTAGTTGAGGTGACATTGATTTAGATTTTTCTCAGCAGAACCAGTTGAAATCATATAAATGTAAGTTGACAAAAAAAAAAAAAAGAAGGTAAATAGTCATTATCTGTCAGTACGTGTGATGGCATAATAGTGATAAAGAAAAATACCTAAATGGGAAGGTAGCCATCTGGAGTTTAAGAGAATAATAATTCAATCTACTTCCAAAGCTTCAGCAATTTTAACATAAAAATTCTTGTCAGAGTTTAAGATGAGACTCTTTTTTCACGCTATCCATGGAGCATGAATGGTGTTGTTTATCTCACCTCACTAACATTTTAAGTAATAGGAGAAACAATTTTATAAGGAGAATCTGATGGGGGCAGGAGAGGAAAAGCTTTCCTTGTAGCTATTGATATTTATTTACATAGTTTACACAGGCATGTACATCTGTTGTTTTCCAGGATAGACTTCATTTTTGAAAGAATTCCCACGATGGTTTTCTTCCTCTGATGGGGTTTTTACCACATTACATCTCTACAAATTGAATGGAATCACTTTTAAGAGTATTCAGAATTAATGAGGTGGCTCTATAATGATCAATATGAATAATGTCCCCCTTTTCTTCAAGTTTTTAAGTAATTTTTCTAATGTGTTGACTTTGGCAGGTATGAGAAAAAATAGGTTACTTATACCAAAGTCTTTTGTTGGATATCTGAACTGTGTTCAAAATATCATTCATCTAATCTTTAGAAATAGACTTTTATTTATACTTTAAGTATAATTTCAAAATGTCTTAAAATTATTCTAGGTGTGTAAGAGTTGTCTACATTGGAAAGAATAGGAACATATATTTTCCACTTTCCAGAATGGTGTTTCTGTGCTCTTTTTATTAACAAGCTATGATAAAGCTCCACCATTAATGCAGTTTAGGACATGGCTAGTTTGGATGGACAGGGATGCCGGTCCAAACAAAAGCTGTTCTTGAGTGAAATCACTTTTATTTTTTGATTTGCCTGACCTAATGTACAATTTCTCAGATGAGTAATAGTAAATAAGACTGGTTACTGCCATCTTTAACAGTTTAATATTGTCTTTCATGTGTACAGCATTGAAGAAAATAATTCATGGATCCTATTTCTGTGTTACGCTAGATTACTCTCACTAAAATGTACTTTTAATAGTTTGCATCATTTTCATTAACCTCTTGATACTCTATTCATCTCCATTAGAGAAATATCATACAATCAAACCAGTAGAAAATCAGACTATTTTAGAGGCAGAAATCAGTGAGAAGCCATGTACAAAAAAACAGATTTCCATGAGATCAAATCTTCAGCTTTTTATTAACTTCTCCAATTTCCTCTGCCTGAGCATTTCTTGCTATTAATTGAATTTCTACATTGCCTTCCATTCTGGTCTACTTCATTAATATGAGAAACTTGAAAACGGGCTCATGGGTGAAATGCTAAAAGCTTCATAGAAGATCTGAAAAGAAGCATGGTTTGGAGTAACATTTATCTAACATTGAAATTTTCTGTGCTGTTATTCTGCTGATATCATTAGATCTTTCTTATTTCTATCCCTGCGTTTACATAACGAAATCTGAATCAGGTTCTCTGGATCCTAGAAAATTTTTCTGTTTTAATGATTAAGTCATTAGCTTATTTATAAAACTAACACATTGCTAGCTTTCAAAATGTCAAGCTTTATTTTGAACTTTTTGCCTGAGTTATATGGTGCAACACTTTGTTCTGAACCTTGATGATGTGTGACTCTGAAATCATATTCTACATGGATTTTAATGAGGTTGGTAAAGTGAAAGTATAGCACAAAACAAAAAAAAAGGAATGCTTACTGAATAGGAGAACAGTTTTATTTACACATGTACTGTCTGAACACAGAAAACGGGTATGGTTATAACCCTCTTTTCACTGATTTATTTCTTTATTTTAATCTCTAGATAAACACTTCAAGATGCCACAAATATGTTTTTCAGCCTAAGAACATCTGGGAGACTTGTTCTGTTGGGGTTTGAAGAAAATAAGGTTAAATATAAGAACAGTATTTTACAGAATAACTTGTGAGTCGCTTGAAGGTTCTCCCTACCCTAAGAGAACAAAAGAGGACTTGAACTGATGTTGGGCTTATGTGACACCTAGAAGATATCCCGTCTAGAGACATCTAGAAGAAAGGGGGTAAAAACACCAAAAGAGACATTTGGAAGATCTGCTTTTTCACTCTTGATATGCAAGATTTCCTGCTGAAGTGAGTGGATGTTTTAAGTGTATACAGAATGGAAGAGTAATGTCAAGGTTAAGAGAAGATCCACTTGTAAGCCACAAAAATTTTGGAAGCAGTGAGGACAAAAAGACCACAAGCAAATGCCATGGAAATTAAAATATATTTATGTGTAACTCCTACAGGAAGTAATATAAATTTACATAAATTTATTTTCTCTAGTATATTAATTTTGTTTGCATTGCTAAAGAATTCCTGCTTTTTACTGAATCGCAAAACAGATTATGCTTTGTTCTTGAAAAATTCCATCTCAGTACTTATTTTATTATTTTTAGAACAAGTTCTCCTCTACCTCACTCACCAATTTGTAATGCAAAATTTTCCAAAGTCAGTTTATATTTTTTAGGAATCTAATCCCAGAAAGGACATCCAAATATGAATAAATAAGATTAATACCATCCATGATTATTTCCTATCTATGAAGAACTTAGTTTCCCTAATTATAGCTACAGCTACTATTAAGAGACATTTTCAGGAAATCAGAAATAGTGGGACCTGTAAAGTGTCTAGATGAAGAATGAAAATAATAAATTCATATTAGTAAATATAAATGTTAGTAAAATCACAAAATCTATCAAGATGTTTACTTTTCCTTTAAGAGGATGTATACAGAATGTTCGTGGCTTTCCAGATATCAGCCAGACTTTAAATCCACGTTCTCTGAACTAAGCTGGCTCTCCTACAATTTCTACTCTTTCTTCTAATTTGTGGTAGCCTGGATGAACCTCACAGTTCCTCAATCTTTTGCTTGCAATTGAATCTCGTTTCTGGAATGAGCTTAGTGTTTTGCCAGCCCACTTTTCGGAGACATCTCACCTGCTATAGCTCACATTTACAAAGTGATGGTTTGAGACAGCAGTTGAATCTGAAAGTCTCAAATTTTCTCTTTCCTGATCAATGTTTTGTTTATCCTTTCTTACAACATTTCAGAGATGAGAGGGTCTATTTTGTTTTAGGAATGTGGGGGCGAAAATGTGTTTTGAACCATGTTTTTTTTAACATATGAAGGAGAACTAGAGTGCAATGCATGACTGCATTTAGCAATACATTTTAACACAATCTAACATGTTAATATTTTAATTTAAATCTGAAAATGTCCTAATAGAATCTTAGCTTCCAAGACCTCTGAATTACATCTCTGTAGCTGCAATCTTATGTGTATCTTTAATCTCCTTAATAGCTTTAAATGAGCTCTTCGCTGATTATAAACTACAACACATTTATCCATTTCTTTGGATGAAATAAGATGATGTGGTTTTTTTTCTAGCAGGAATGCAACATTTTCTGAAAGAATAAAATAACTTTATCTCAGATTATAAAATCAGGTAGGATTTCTTCTAGCAATGAGGGACATCAGCTCTATGTATATTTATTTGCATTCCTGACTCTGTCAAGGCTAGACTTTTCTGAGAATACCAGGATGTGGGACTATAAACTGTGGAGTTAGTCTTTGTTGAGATAATAACATTTAATTAGTCATATTAATACAGTTAGGAATATATTCAGTATCTATTTTATATAACTATTGAAGTAGAAAAAGAAGTAGTATAGTACTGCTTGGTTATTGAATCACAATTTTATGCAGTATTAATTTCAGTTATATGGGAAGATTAAGATCTTAAAAAAACCCAACAGAATGGAAAGGAAATGTTGCCCACAGATTTAGCCTGAACTACTAAATAATAAGAATTAAGCAATAGAGAAAATCTAAGAAAGTTAGTTGATGATGGCTCACATTTATCAGTAGATAAAACACAATTAATTTCATAGGGAGTAGAATCATATTACTAAGATAGAAAGCTGTATACTATAACATTTCTGAGCTAGAGAAAAGTAACTGAATAATAAATATTAAACTAGAAGAAAACCTACCATAAAAAAGGGAGCTCTTTAGAGTAGTTATGACAACAAAACAGATGACAGATGACAATATGCATGTTAATGAATACCAATCAATTCATGTTCTTGAATCTACTTTGAAGGACATCACATCAAGAGGATCTCACAGAACAAACAACAGCTACCTGACATTAGTCCTGTCCCTGGGGGGAATTGATATCTAAACCAGCAGAAATATTTGTGAAAACCAAAAGATTTTACCATGCAAGCCAAAACTGGACAAGGAGAAAATCTCAGAGTGCTGGCATTAGATAATTAGCCAGATACTAGAATCTTAAATCTAGAAAGAATTTTATGGGCTGCTTCATCAGACTTACCCAATTAACTAGGAATTCAGGACCAAGTCTGAAATATCTGTAGAAAAATTGTTTAGGGATTGGACACTCCTGTAAATATAGATATAACATATTAAATTAAATAACTGTAACATATTTTTGTACTTGAAGAGGTTTACTAGAATAAATATACAGTTGTTGCTTTGTCTTTCTTTCAGGCATATCTGAAATATGAAGATCTTTGAAATGTGAAGATCTTCAGAGAAATGAAGCCTTTTTCTTTTTTGTGAAGTAGGGGTGGTCTGTGTACTGAAGCACACAATCTGTTTTCATGTTCTCTCAAGTAAATCATAATATGATGGGTGAAACAGCAGGTCTTTAATTCATAATTGCCATAGTGAAAATAATTTGTCATCTGAGTACAACTCCCACTAGGGAGCTCACACTACTTATTGCATTTGTTACCATATCAGAAGAAAAACCTAAAGAAATGTATAGATGTCTCTGATAGATTTGGGTGTGCCTGGATATAGTCTCACTTCTGACCATTTCATTTGTCTGTTTTGTATTTTGATAAATTTGTGGGTCACATTTTCAGAATTATTTAGTAGCCTGGAGAACAAGTTTCATCTGACTTCTACAACTTGATAAAGGAACTGGGTTTTATCTCCTTCAGACCTACTTTAACTTTGCCTTTCATGTTGATTGCAAGATTTCTGGGATATCTTTTGACCCTAGAGCCAAGATGAATGAATAATGGTATAATATGGATATAGTTTGCTGAAGAGACCTTATAACACTTTTTCAGTACGCAAAGGGGCTACAAGAGAGCTGGACACAGACTTTTTACAAGGGGGAGTTGTGACAAGGGAGAATGGCTTCAAACTGACAGAAGGTGGGTTAAGATTAGATATTAGGAAGAAATTCTCTACTATGAGGGTGGTGAGGTACTGGAACAGGTTGACCAGAGAAGCTGTGGCTCCCCATCCCTGGAAGTGTCCAAGGTCAAGTTGGATGGGACTTCTAGCAACCTGGTCTAGCAAAAGATATCCCTGCCCACGGCAGAGGACGTGGAATGAGAAAATCTTTAAGGTCCCTTCCAATCCAAACCCTTCTAAGATTCTGTAAATATGGTAGAGCTTAGAAAAAAAACAGAGAGAGGAAAGGACTGTATTTCAGCCTTAAAAACTTTAGCATTCATCTGGACTCACAAGACTGAGATTGAGATGTCTTCCCTTGAATTACTGTAAACTAATGAGCAGGGCCATCTTATCAATTTACAAATCTAGATCCAAACACTTTTCTCCAAATAAATGGTGAGAGGGAGTTTGGGAATGGGGACAGAATGCAAGAAAGTCTTCCCACTAAGGCGTTCAAAAGTTATACCTAGCCTTAAATTTCAATTTATTAGTTTAATGTTGTGCTAACTGGGACTAATGGGTTTTGGTTTCAGGAGGACTACCATCTGGCTTACTCAGAAGCATGTGCTCATGCTGCATGTCAGCCTCTATCTATCCACATTGGACGTCTTCAGATCGGTATCCTATGTCATTTTTGGCAAGTGTAGCTTTCTGCATCATTAGTGAGCTTGTGGAATCAGTACTGCAGAGCACTCCTAGGATCAGTTGTATGCCATTAATCCTGTGCAGAGACCAGCTCCTGGAGCGCAGCACATAGAGGTGTCCTGTTTAAATCTTTATTTTCAATCTCTAAGCAAGATTTACCTACTGCAGGACTCTATACTGGCATCCTGGATGTGTGTGAATTTAATGGCATATATTTGATTTCAGCACGTAGTGTGAAGGTATACACTGGAAGAACTGACTTCCATTTTATAGTTCCTAAGGGATGCAAAACATTAATGCTCTCTGCAAGCTTCATGAGGCTTTGAAGTGCTCAATAACTTCTGTATTATGCTGTTAATATTAACTCTACAGGGATAGATTAGTCATTCAGAACCAGTTAAGATTTTGTGTACTATGCCTTTGTTTCCTTTTAGGAATTATTTACTTATACTTTTCTACCAAATATAAGAAAATAAAAGAGATATAACTTTCAGGTCCTGTGGTCGTAGACACATCCTTTGCAAGATTATAAAACATGTATTGTCTGTTAATTCTCACTTATATTGTCTGGGTTTTCAGGATAATTTGCATTCTATATTGCAATTATTCCACTAGGAATTACTTTGATGGTAACATTTAAAATAGAAACAGAATCAGCAAACTCAAAAATGCATACTGATAAAAATTGGTTTTAATTTAATTAGAACTGGAGAAGCTAAAAATATCTATATTGATATGTGCATACATTGAGATATGCTATTGAGTTATAGGTCACTGTCTTTTAACTTGTTTCAGTCTTTTAGCTTTCTTAAAATCCTACTAAGATATAAATACTGACAAAATAAATTGCTCGTAATTAAACCAGGAATCTAGAAAGAGGACACATATATCTTTTAAATTTAATTTTATTTATCTATTTTCCAAGATGTCATTGCGGTATTGCTGCATTGTGTATCAAGGTGATATTATAGAAAGCACATCTGAAGAATTGAAAATTACCTGACCCCACAGGATAACAAGGTACCAGAAATGAGATATGCTTCAAAATGTAAAAAAAAAAACAAAACAAAACCCAAAACGAAAAGCTATGTTTACAAAATCTGGGCAACACCTTTAAACAGTTTTCTGAGAAACAGTTCAAGATATTTGGCCTCCATTCTCACCACAACTATTTTGGAGCTGGGTTTGAGCACATTTCCATCTGGATGCAGGGAGCTTTCACTTGCATCGTTACCAGTAGGTGATCTCTAGGTACATTTCTCAAAGGTGAGATACTAACTGGGATTATCTAATATCAGTTTTGCAAAATATTTTCCTGAGATGGCAGATTCCAAAAATTGGTTTCAAAGCTGTGGAATTATTTTCATTCAATGTTGTTCTTTCAAACATTTTTCTTTTAATTGACTTTATGTGAATGCATATGTGACAATTTACTGTCCAAATTTAGGTATTCAATATGTTCATTTATATGTTTCAATATAAAGCATTTATTATACTATAGAAAGTACAAGAAATTTTTATTTTTTAATATTATTGCAGTGCTGAACTACGTTTGCTGCTTCCCACACTTCAAAATTCTCTTTTTTTTTTAGTTAAGAATATCAGACCTTTACTCTTGCAGTTTTTTTTTTGTTTTTTTTTTTTTAACAGAATTTTCTGGATAGCAGAAATTCCTACTAGTGTTTATTGTTGTGGTTTAGGAATGGCATTCCCCAATTTAGTGTTTGCACTGAAGCACTCCAAACCATGTGCTGCTCACTAGCTCACTCCCCACTCTTACTCCTCATGGCTATGGGAATTATTAACCCTGGCCTGGCCAGAGCCAGCACATTTATATTTTCTTTTCTTCATTTACCCTGGCTCTTTGTTTCTGAGAATAATTCTATTTTATTATGCAAGGGGTGTTTTTGCCATTGTTCAGCCCTAGACAAATGTTGACAAATAAGCCACATTCTTGTGTTTCATCTTTAAATTTTAAGAATTCAGACTTCTGAGAAGTTTCTCTATAACTATATTCAAGGATGTGAATACACAGACAAAAATGCAAAAGTTTTTTATAAATGACAGATAAGCACTGGTAACTTGTCTTTCTGGTAGAATTCAGCACAAGCTTGGAAATCATGATTAAACAGCATTCAGTAAGTACTACTGGCAGAAAAAAAAAGTTTTTTAGCATATGTTACCAATTTAGTTAAAGAAACTCTTGTTAGATTTTATAAGAAAACATGCCCAAATGTGGCATCTCTTTCAAAATTTCATAGCTACATGCAAGGGCTTGTATATTTTAACAAGATTTGTCAACAGTTCCCATTAAAAAAAAACAAACAACCCAGGTGCAGGTGGGTGGATGACATGACTCGGGTAATGTAAAATAATTTTCTCATCCTGACTGGTGATTTATTCACAGAAATCAACTTTGCAATGCACTTGCATAACATTTGCCTTGAGACCTCACTTTGTCAATAGTTTTTGGTATTATTGTCTCTGACAGAACAATAGCAGATGATTAGCAAGGAAAAAAAGCCAGCATATTATTTATTGTAAAGAGAAAATGGCTCTTATTGAATATATTTTTATTTGATGCACTATTTCCCAGACACAAACTAAATATTTTAGAAGTTTATACTGTGTTTCTGTTCCGTGGGTCATTGTGTCTTATAGAACAGTGTTGGTTTGTTTTTTTTCTTTGAGGTTTAGTTTTGTTGGTTTGCTTTCTTTTTTTTCTGTTGGTTGTTGTTTTATTTTTTCTCTCATAATTTCTCATCATTTCTGTTACTATTGAAGTACTTGGTCTCTGTTTAAAGCCTGTCTCTTTAACTGCAATTTTTTTTTTCATTCTTTGTAAGCAAGATCTGTTCTTGTAGATTTTTCTTTTCTACTTTATTCCATTTTACTGGAAAAAGAACAGCTAAGTGTAATTTTACTAGCCTACAGCAAACTTTGAAGTGTTTCTGAAGTATATGATGTTGGAGAGAGAAAATAAAGGAGAAAATCTCTGATTTTATAACTGTTAACAGATTTCCTTGGCTTTTCCCAGATGCTCAATGAATAACTATGTAGACATGCAAATTCACATAAATCTGAGGGGCAATTAGAGAAAAAAAAAAGATGGTCTCATATTATTATTGCATTCAGTTGCTCTCGTGAGTAAGACATTAGAAATGTAAATCCTAGGTACATTGAGCTATCCGTGGAGGAGGGGAAAATTCTTGTGTGCAAGATATACACGTAAACAAGACAAATAATTTTTTAATATCTAGAGTTTGAATATCTATATAAAGGCAATTGAGGCATTAAACTATTGCAGAGTTCTAGGGTCAATTCTGTGAGTATAGAAACTGCTTAGAGAAAATTAAAATTGTGGCCTTGAGTTATTATAATAAAGACCTTCATTAGTACTTCTGGATAATTTAAAAAAATAATCTCACCCTTTTCACCATTAATTTTTTATGTGTGAAAGAAAGAATTGCCTTAACAAAAAAAATCCCTTTTTATTCTGTTATACACCAAGGACAGTTAACAAACTCTTATAATATACTTCACAGCTGCTCTCATGATGATACAGACATTGGGAATTTACAGAAGTCAGGAAAATGTTTAAACACGTTTAGCTGTAAAAAGTAAAATTATATGGATAAATTAAAAAAGACCAATCTCCACCCTCAAAACAAAGTGGAGTTAGCTAAAACATATTCCTTTATCAGTCTGGCTTTGACAGGTAAATGGTTTTTATTTTTATTTTCAAAATCCATGTACTGGTCTCTTACAGGAAAGAGTAAAAAATATTTTATCTCTGCAAATTATCTAGAGACTTTTAATATTACAATTTTACTACATTTATTTTTGTTTTAAAGACCACAGGAGCAAGAAGCTGTTCTCTCTTAATAAGAGAAACAAGCTGACATGACAAGATTAGAGCCTAGTGGATGGTTCTCTTCCCATTTGACAATAAATATAGGCACTATTTTTTCTTCTGTTTAAAATACTATTAAATATAGATATATTAACAGCCTATGGAAATTTTTCATTTTCTTTATCTTTGACAACAACGAACACTTACATCAAATAAGATAATGAGAAAGTCTTTGCCATTTGCAATAAAATGGAATTAAAATCTGAGCTAGGACTCTTTCCAGATTTCATACTAGAACAACTTGTAATATATCTGGTGACACTCACAATAATTTCTGCTGACTTAGTTTAAATAAAAACTCACTGATCTCTTCAAGTTATTAAGTTCATACTCTGGAAATTATATGTGTGTATATTTAGCCAAATTCTTAACAAGAAAAATCAATTTTCCATGAAGAATGGTATTTGATCTGAAGGCCTGTTCTCAAGAAGCTGTAGAGTCAGGGAATAGAGAAATTCATTTGCATCATGAGTACTCTTGACAGGGAAGAGATTATCCTGAACCACCAGCACTGCAGTGCCTACCCACAGGTCAGGGCCCCTTTCCTCTTCTCACTGAATCCCAGAGGCTTGGGCATTGTACCATGACTGCCTTCAGGACAGTAACTTGAACAAGTGCCTGATCTTTTAGACTTCTAAGTTCTTGCTGTCCTAAACATTCTCCAGAACAAGCTCTTAAATCTGTTCAAGAAAAGATTTCCTACTCACCAGTAATAATTTTCTGAGCAGATGTTCAGGGACAAAGCAGAAGATGCCCCAAAGAAATTGCTCTGCTTTCAAACAGGCTCAAATACTAGGTGGGAACCAAAAAGAGGTGTAGGTAATTCTCATTCTTCCATTCACAGGACAATATTCTTGACTTAAGGAATGTGAGTTAGCAGTGTGACAACCCTGACACTTGGCCCATTTCTTCTATAAATTGAACTACAACAATTTTATCCCTGTAGTAATGATTTTGATCAGTCTGTGAAGGAGAATATTTTCCCTTTGGAAGCGGAATATCATTCTGACAAGTTTTCTTCTTATTATTTGTCATTTCCGGTGAACCATCCTTTCTGATTATAGTTAAAATCTATTGAAATTCAAAGGTACTTATGAAGGAATTGAATTTTTAAATATTTGAGTCCTTCAGGTACTTGAGTTTTTATACCATGGGAGACAACCCGGCATGTATTTATCTCATAGTTGAAATACAGTCTTTTAGAAGGAAAAAATATTATTAGAAAAGTAGTGGAGGCAGACACCATTCTATAATATCTCTTTTGTTTTGTTGAAGCCTTAAATAATTTAATTTATTTCATTCATCATCCTGTTCAGGTTGTTGAGTGAAACACTGATTCTGTTGGAGCTAAAAACTCCCAGTGAGGCCAAGGATTTCAGAGGAATAAGAAATATACAGACAACTTCCAAGGTGAATTGGCCTTTTCCAAGTCATATAATGTGTTTTTTTTTAATGTTTCTGTTTTATTTTTCATTCCTTGAAAGCTAGAGGGCAACATTGTTCCAAGAGACACTGCAAAATCACACCACAAAGAGCAAGAAGTTTTGAGCTAGTAAAAGTATTTGTTCTGACATGTTCTTTAATTAAGTGGGATACTTGCCTAAGACATCATTCTATGAGGTCCACTTCATAGGGCATTTTAAAACTGGTCTTTTCATGTCCACTGACTGGTGGGGATTTATGATGACTGTGGCTTGAGGATGAATGGGGATTTTCAGGATGGAATACATGTTCTCTGGCCAGGGATAAGGAGAAAGTTAATTTACCAGATAGTATTATTTAGTGAAAAGCTTTTTGATAGTGCAGGTGTAGGATGAACCACCAACTAACCAAGATTGGAGACACTGAGGGATTAGAATTGACCATAATTAGGTGAGAGTTGTTTTTCTTTTAACACAAATCATGCTTAGCTGAAAATGCAGCAGCTTCAGAGTTCACTCAAGCTGGTATCATGCTGTTTGGTGCCTGACCTTACTGTGATTACTGTGGTTCTGAATATGGTCGATGGTTTTTGGACAAAAGGATCTAATAAATTAATTTATCAATTTGATGGATTAAGTCACTCAATTCTTGTTTTATTGCAAAGCATGAATTTTTAAAAATAGATGTTCATAAAAGATACCTTATGGAGCTATACTGACCTTTTTGAGCTCTATGAAGTTGGCAAAATGTCCTGTCTCCAAGTAAACAATAAATGCAAAAAGGTTAAATAAAAATCTCAGGTTAAAAACAATCTCAGCATCTAGCAATAAATTGTAATCTTGTGCATTTGGCATCCAAACATACAGTAGCAGTTCAGCTGAATGAACTTTCCACTCCATGGAAAGTGAGCTCAGAAGCTGTATGGCTGGATCATCATGTTCCACTTGGAAAGAAAATAAACACTTAAAAAATCAATCCTCAGTTCTAACAGGAATAAAACCTGAAGTTGCAGAAATTATCCATTTGAAATTGCTTTTCAAGTAAAGTGTTTGGAAATATTGACTTGAGGTCCAAAAACTCTGCCTCTCTCTTCCTATTTTTTTGTTTGTTTGTTTGTTTTTGTTTTTTGATGTCTAATTCGAAATGAAATTATTTGGTTATATGAAACACTCTGATTTCAGCATAACAATTTCTTGTAATAAAATAAATTCTGAGCAAAATATGTTATGAGCATAGTAACTTGGTTATAATTGTTTATGGTGAATGCATTTTAAATTTTGATTTAAAAAGGTTTGTGAGATTTTAGTGCAAATTGCTCCTGATATATGCAAAACTGCAAATTAGGACAATGTCTCCCTTACAGAGACAAACTAACAGAATAAGAAAAAATATCAAGTTGTAATTTCAGATGGGTTTTATCTCAGTGTTTTTATTCTAGTTTGCTATGTTATTTTGCACACATTTAAGTGGATTTTAGAGCATTAAAATGCTTAATGTATTTTTATTATTTTTAATCAAGGCCCAATAAAATATATAGCAATATTACATTAATTAATGATTTTAAAAAAGAATATATATATACACACACACACACACACACAAATAAAGTACAGTCATCCCATTTCTTTGATATAATATCCTGCATGCTTTAATTGTCCCTACCTATTTCAGTCCACAGGACCCTTGCAAGGACTATTCTCTTGTGATCACCCAGAGTTTCATTTGTCCATTATTAAATGAAGAAGTTTAATGAGTATATTAATTTCCCTGCATATTTCTCATGCTGAAAAATGGATTGGTGCTTAATATTTTTATATTAAGGAATTGTAGTTAAAAATAGGATGAAAAAAAAAAACCAAACCAACACAGAATAGCCACGATCCCCACTGATAACCATTCCAACAGTGGCAACATAAAAACTGAATGGAAATGGAATTTGGCCCATAGATTTGAATGACCTTGAAGGGGAGGGGGCCTGGGGAGGGGAGAGGGAGAGGGAGAGGAGAGGACACTAAGAGTTGTAGCACATGGTACCATGAAAGCAGTTATGAATAACTGGATTTAAAGTAGAGCTGAAATTTTGTTCTGGTATAAAAGTTATACCTGTTGTGACCCAAGGTAGGGTCTATTGAGCATATGGCTTATTTTAGTTAATGAGCTTTTTCTAAATAATTATGGTTTTATTAATAGATTTTAAGGCCCCTTTGAGACTTAGTGGAAGATGAAACCTTTCAAGGTTAAAATGTTTTAGTCAAGCCTGTTTTTTACTAAAATAAATAGAGGAAATGTCATCATCATCTTTGCACATTAGTACTTTTAAAAATAAGTTTGCTTATATAAGAATCAGATGTTGAATGTCAATTTTGCTTTTATATTTCCTATTGCTGTTCATACCTACATAATGTGAAAGATTCATAAGATTCATTTTGGTACCTTTCAACACATACTGCTATATTTTTTCTAATTTTATATATTTTTTTAATTTCAGGGTCACATAAGTGGAAGCAAACATAAAAACAGAACTCAGTGGCTATCTTTTCAAGTGAGAAGGGTGCATGTCCCGCATCTTCACAGGATGGAAATGTTAATCTAATATCACTTCAAGATATATATATAAAAATGGAAGGTTGTTTCAAGAGTTGTAGTAGTTCTCCCAAACATGCATTGACAACAAGAACGAGGTGTGATTTTTAGATCACATGCTCCAGTTTGCACTTTGGTAAGGATTAGCAAATGTCTGTTCAGTCCTCTGATTTAATCATAAAGGGGTCTAATTAAGAGTGTTTCAATTATACTGTTTCTAGTTAAATTTCAGATTGTGTTCAGTGGGAATGACTTCAAGGAAAATCCTTTCATAGGTTTATTTATGTAAGTGAAGATGAGATTTTCAAATTTAAGGAACAGAAGAGTGTAATAAGAAAGGATAATCGTTGCCATCCCCAACCTGTTCCTGCTTTGTACAGGTTGCTTTCTTGCTGCAACATTGTATTTCTGAACTTAAGCTCAAAAATATTACACTGTTTTGAAAACTTACATCAAGGTTCTCTTGTAGGTAAGAAATAATTGCAACCTTACTGTACTTTGTTAAACCAGTAGGAGGGGACTGTCAAATGATTTAAAATGATTTAATAATTTTTTTTCTATCCAGTTGGAGTATTTTCATGTTTGCTTTTTTTCCTCACCTCATTTCCAGCCTGTCCATTACCCATAGTGTAAGGAATTACTATTTTACCCCTAACAGTAATCATATAATTGCAACAATTTTAAATAGTTCTATAAAAATTTCTTAATATTTTTTGGTAAATTAGCATGACTGTAGTATCTCTATGACATAAAAACACCCAATAGAATCTCCTAATCTAGAAATCACTGTGTAAGAATGTTTGAAGAGTTATTTATTCTCTATTCTTCTTTAAGGCCAGAAGTGCAATGATCCTACCTATTTGCTGCTTACATACAAGCCTTGCATTCTAGGAACATGCCTGGGTTGCATACTAATTATGTGCTTTTTGCAGCTTGGCATGCAACTATGAAAAATATTTCCTTGTGAAATGATTCAGGTGAAATGCAATTAAATATCCACACAATAATTATATAACAGCATGAAATTAGTATAAATATTAGGTAGCATTGAGCTATTACTGATTTTTAGATTACTTGGTACCTGAAAATCCTTCCCTTAAAGATTGACAACATGTACTGGGTTTTCACAGCTCCTTAAACCTGGTAATTTCTTTCATTATATGATTATTAACAACTGATGAAAGCAGTCCTGGACAAAAAAAATAACCCTAACAAGCAATTAAACAAACAAACAAAAAACAAAACACAACAACAACAACAACAAAAAACAACAAAAAATACCCCAAACACAAAAAGAGGAGAAGGAATTTTTTGGGGGGAATATAAATTTTGAATGTTATTTGTTGCAGTGAGTAACTATAGGTGTGAGTTCCATTTCCAGATGAAAATACACAAAAGCTGGAAGGTTTCCACAGAGAGGTCTGTGGCCAGACACAGTGTTAATGTAAACTGCAGCATCATTGATTCAGCAGTATTCTTAGAGTGAAGCTGACAACTGATTTTTGGCTATCCTTATATGACTTACCACAAGCACCTGTCTCATTCTGATGGAGGAGAGAAGGTAACGTGGCATCTCAACTGTGCCACGACCAGAGGAGGCAGCTTGTGCATCACCTGAGCCAGAACTGGGGAACCCATTTGTCTAAATACAGCTCTCAGCCCTCATCACCTTTCCATGCCAGGAAACCCTGGCAGCAGGGCTGACTCCTTGCCTGTTCTCTGTGGTGTCAGGGGGCAGCTGTGCCATGTGGCTCTGGAGACAACGACTGCAGTCTCCATGTGGGCCCTGACTGCTGCTCTGTGAAGGATTAGCAGCTCCCAGATCTGTGTCTGATACATAAATTATTCACGGGGCCGTGTCACATAGAGGTATGAGCATGCTCATCTCACAGTGTTGACTTCAGTTCCTTCTTCTTTTACAAGGGGACTGCTGATGGTTACACAGTGAGAAAGGGGAAGGTATTAGCACGTGATCATCTTTCCTCTCCATTAAGTTGATGCACTTTGGCTTCACTTTATAATACACGGCATGATGGAACAGAGACTCCTACTGAGAGAGCACAGCCTATGCTGCTGCTATGCTTAAACACACACACACATAAATTTTTGGAAGCTGCTTATTGCCTTGGAGTTTGCTAAAAAAGTGTTTCAGATATAGCAGTAATAATTCAACACAAATTTCTGTCTGACTCAGAAAAAGATACCAACAAAAATCTTTTTAGGCCAGTAAATTCAAAATTAACCTATTATTTTGTCTAGGGTTTATCATAATGAAAGAAGACAAAAGACCTGGAATGCGTTAAGGACAGAAAGTCTGTACTAATTTCTGTGTTTCTAGTTCATTTCATTTTGTCATGTGTTCATGGTTTTTACATTTCTATATTTGATACTTCCATTTCTGTTTTAAACAAATGAACTGCATTTTATGGAAAATTATAAATCTCAGCCTAGGTATGGCAGGATTGTAATGACTTCTTAAAGCAATTTCTGGTGTTTCTTATTTGTTTGCTGTATGTGATTCTTATTTTGCCCCTTTTTAGCAATACTTAAAAAAGCTTATTCTTCCAAGAATTTACTGCTTTTATGCATGGTTTATTCATAATCGGTGTGTGAAGTTTTTTTCAGAATAGAAACAAAATTGATGCATGTAATGCAAATTCAAAATGTCTCAAAGCCAGTTTTGAAAGACAGCTCTTCATTTGACATGTTGCTTGAATCTTTACACACCTGTTAAAAGCACTTCACAGTGATTTTCTGCTTCTTTCTTCTCTCTTTTCCTGTTAAAAATCAATCATAGGGATTTCCATAAGGAACAGAGCTCTTTCTGAGTGCTAAAGAATGTACTGAGAATAATTTTTCTTATACCTATAATAAGAAAAAAAAAGAAATATTTAATCTTCATTTATATAAGGGTTACAACTAAAGCATCCTTCCTGCATGCAAGTCCACTAGATGAAAAATTATTATTTTTCACTTAGGGTAAGTCTTCTCAGAAAACCTAAGTCTTGGGGATGTAATTAAAAAACCCAAACTAACAACTTTTGCATCATTTGCTTGTTTAGAATCTCTACTTAACTGAAATGTACAAGGCTATTTTTTGTGTTCACAAACAACTAACCAAAAGACTGACCAAAGTCAGGCTTAAATAGGGCTTATGAAGGTGGGGTTTCTTTTGCTTTTACCACTGCCTCCTGAAAAAGCAATGGAAGATTTCTTTCCTCAGATGGGGATAGTTAGGATGAGCTGCTCTGTTTCCAAGGGCAGGCTGAGCATGTGAGCAGATTGTATTTGATGCCAGTTTCCATGCAAAACCCATCAATATTGGAGGTTGCACAAGTGTTTTCTAAAAGGCTACTCCATGACCCAAAGCCCAGCAGCTTTGTGTCCATAGGCGATGCTTATGAAAAGAAACAAAACCAAAAGAACCAAAATGCCAAACCGTATGATTTTTGTGTGTGTTCCCTTGGCAAAAAGCTGTTTCTGCTCTTTCATCTCCAGCAATTCCAGTCGTTTTGACATGGAAAAGTTAGCTCCAAGTTAAGCAAGGAAGTTCCAAACTACAAAATGTTTCCCTGTGAAATATAAAACTGGGTGAAATTCCGTGCTGTTCTGTGAAACCCAGTGTGATCACCAGTAATCCCTCAGGCTCCCTCTGCTCTTCTGGCGATAAAAACCAGGAGTGATTTGGCTTTCTGCTGACTATTTTGCTGCTTTATTTGCTGATTCAAGGCAGAGGTTGTATGTTCCCTGTTTTTTAAACTAATTTTTGTTTTTCAGAGCTCTTGATAGGGACAAGCTTCCTCTAGGAGTAGTTTCTGTAGTTGTGAAAACTTTCAATATTTTCAAGCATTGCAGGACTTTTGTTTAATATAGGAATATTTCAAATATGCCACAGACATCTCCTGTTCAGGAGCTACATAAGTACTGCTGAAAATGCATCTGCAAACTATGCTGCATAAGTGATGATTTTTTTTCATCTTGTCATTATTTTCTTTATTTAGTATTAACAACTTGGTAACAAGAACAAGCAGCACATTTGTGTGAATTATGTGCATTACCTGGCAGAAAGGGAGAGAATGTTTTTCTAGGTGACACAAGGTTATAGTTCCACAAATATGGTATGGTGGTCCTTGTAAATGTTGGCAGTTTAATAGTTGTTTTGAGTTGAAATTAAGATTTTACTTATAGTTTTCATGATCAAAGATCATGATCATTTTGGACTAAAAATTGATTATCAGTACTGATGCATTCCTTACTTCTCAATACAAGAGGTGTTGTATGGTACATTTCCATAGCTTATCAAGGTATTTTAATTAGATAGAAGAGCTGCTCACACAACAAGCTGCAGGCAAATATTTTCTGCTGGTTTCAGCAGTAGAATTTCCATCAAGTGAGAGACCACTGAAGTGAAGAAAGAAAAGATTTGGTGAATCACTTTTTGCAGAGGGGTACACACAAATGGTCTTAAATTGTCAGGTTCATATACAAAGGTACCTGTGGTGTGTTTCCAATCAAGAGGAAATTTCATTTTCATAGAAAAATAAATTATATTATTAATAATCTTTTTATGGCAAATAATGTTCATGATGAATAAATGTGTTCAGAGGAAACATGTGGTAACTAGTTTTTAAATTATTAGTCAGCTTTATTAACTGCCGAAAAAATGAGAAAGGAATTGTGAATGATTTTATAATGTCTAAGTAGCAAGCTGTGTTCCAATTGTTTTCTCAAGCATTTTAATTCCTTTTGGAATCTTGATCCTCATTCAGGCCGTTGGAATACTTCCAGGCACTGGTTGCAGAGACATAGGTACTTAAAAAGATGAAATAATCTACAAGGCAGAAAATAAAGTTCAATTTTACCAATTTGTTTGTCATTTTTTTTCTTCCTCACATTCCACTTCTGTACTCTTTTAATCACTGCTTAGCTTTCTTAGCATCAACATCAATCCTTGTTTTGGCTGAAAAAGTGAATAAGTATTCTATCAATTTCTATTTATTTTAAATTTTGTGTGGTTTTGTATTTACCCAAAAGCTAAATTTGTTTGAAACCACCTTAGTAAAACAGAATATTAAGTATAATTTCTAAATATAGCTTCATACAAAGACAATAGTTAAATAAATTACAGTTGTGTATTTATTAATTTATCTTATATCATGACAAAATAAACATTCAGCAGAAACTCAAAATAAATATTTTCTTTTAAAGGCTGTTTGTCTTTCATATTTTGTTATTTTGTTATTTCTGTGAACTTTATTCTTAGGTATGCTGTATATTTTTGGATAGAATCAGCAGTCTGCTTTCTCTGATGAGCACCTTTCTGTTAATCTTGGCAGCACTATTCCTGGATGAGCAGACATTTAATGGAACATGGAAGAGTTTCAGGAGGATGAGCCAGATCATCTCAATGCCGGTACCCTGCCTGTTTGTAAAAGGTAAAAGGTTTTAAATCCTCTTAGAGAAAAGAATTGAACTGTGGTTTCCAAATGACTTCTAAATGCTTTAACCGTAAAAAATGTTTGATTAAAAAGGAAATGTTTATATGTATAGTTGACAATCTTTGGAATGAAAATCATTTGTGTCTATGCCAGGTGAAGCAAATTCCAGCTCTGAACCATAAGTTTAAGAAGGTGTCTCTGCATAACTATGCTGAAGAGAGATTCAGTTTAAACAAAAACCTGTTCTGGTGTATTAGGTTCAGCAACTCTGTATTCACTCTTGTTAATATTCTTTTGAGGTGACCAACTCGCCTAATAAGTAAGAAACCTAAGGCCAGTTTAATTATGTGAATATTTTACAGGGGTCAGTCTCATATGAGAGATGTTGTTTTGGTAGTTCTACCTCTCCTCTCTCTTTGATTATTAACACTTCCCCAATTTTAAGAAAATCTTTCTCCGGGGTCCAGTCATCTTATTGGTTTTCCTCTTCTTGTTTGAGGGCATAACACTGGCCTATTAGATTATTATATGCTTCACATTTTTGTTTTCTTTCAATGATTTAATGTGACAAGAAATATATTAATTTGTCCCTGGCTATCAATAATGTTCTTTGCATGAGAAAATTATAATTTCCAATCTGGTACTTATACTCTGTTCAGCTCAATAATGAGCACAAGGAATAGAAGAAAAGGATTAACACATTGGGTTAAAAAGCCCTTTGGAGAAAAATCTAAATGTTCTTTATATGATCTTTAATTTTATGTACTTGTTGACTTCAAAAATACTATGTACTTACACAGTCCTAACAACAAGAAAAGCCTATCAATGAGCCTGCCACACTGCTACAGAATAGTCCTATATTCTTTCTATTAGAGAGGTCCTTTCTTTTGCAACAGATACAAGCTTCTATTTTGACATTATGGCTATAATTGTTAATTGTTAATAAAAGGGGAAAGGACAATAGCTGTATTCCAGTCCATGAATGTATAATGAAAACGCTATTATTTAAATAGTCTTGCTCCAACTTTCAAAAAAAAAAAAAATCAAACGAGAATATATCAGAAAAAAACGAAACAAAAATATATCAGATCTTTTTACCATTGGCTTGATTAAGCGATGTAGTTGTAGATATTCAATACTTCTAATTTGTAATTTGGTAGTGGAAAAATTAACCTGCCTGTGGAATACATGAGATCAAACTTCATGGTCACAATGATCATCTCTGAACAGCTTGTGAATCTATATGGATGAATAATTTTCTGGGGGTCTGATTTACTCTACCATTTCTTTCAGAACAATAATTCTTAAAACATTGAATAAAATATTAACTTGTCTGACACCAAATTTCTTGAAACCAGTCATTAAGATTTATTATTTCCATTATGAATAATGTCCATTATAAAAGAAGAAAAACATGACTGTAAGGCAAGCATATATTTTCTGTCATAGCACAGCAGTTTGTCTTCAATGACTGATGTTGTTTGCAGTTTGGGAAAGTAATAACAGAGAAACAGCAAGTAAGAACTGTATTTTTAGCAGAAAATCATTGTTCATTGCTTGCATTATTTTCATTCTTCGGAAAAGTGAATGCTTATTATTGTCAATAGTGACAACCAAAAGTCAGCTGTCCTCTTCTTGTACCTTAATAAAGCTACAAACTTTGGTGAAAGAGTCATAATGCAAAAAGCATTTTTGACGGGCCTCACCAAAATGTACACGAGTACATGATGGCATAGGTAATAAAGAAAAAATTCCTTAATTAGACATAATGGAGTCCTGTGTGCAGTTTGAGTACTAAAATAAAAGAAAGATATTAAACTCTTAGGGAGTGTCCAAAAGAGGGCCATGAGGATGGTGAAGGGCCTGGAGGGGAAGCCCTATGAGGAATAGATGAGGGCACTTGGTCTGTTCAGCCTGGAGAGGAGGAGACTGAGGGGAGACCTCACTGAGATCTTCAATGTCCTCACAAGAGGAAACAGAAGGGCAGCTACCAACCTTTTCTGTCTCCTGACCAGTGACAGGACTCAAGAAAATAGCATGAAGCTGAGTCAGCAGAGTTTTAGGTTGGATATTAGGAAAAGGTTCCTCACCCAAAGAATGATTGGGCACCAGAACAGGCTCCCCAGAGCAGTGGTCTCAGCACCAAGCCTGACAGAGTTCAAGAACCATTTGAACAACATTCTCAGGCACATATTGTGACTCTTGGTGTCATGTGCAAGGCCAGGAGTTGGACTTAATGATCTTGATGGGTCCCTTCCAACTCATCTTATGCTGTGATTGTATGATTCTTTCTAAATGAGAAGCAATTGGAAGGTGATCACTGTTCACCTGTTCCTGAAAGGCTTTGAGGACACAATGCTGGTTTGGCTCAGGAGTTGGCAACCTCATAAGCTGGCAGCAGCTAAACAGCTCAGCTCCTCTGGACGTAGGTAGCTGATGACTTTACTTCTTTCTCATTCTCCTGTTACCTCTTGGTATTGAGAGGAACATCTTCCATTCTCTTCTCCCTCTTCCTCTTCTCTGCTTAGAGAAGTGCAGTTGCAGTCAGCGACCAAATAGACTTTTTCTGCCTAGTATGTATTGTCAAAGCCAGTAATTAAAGTCCAGCCTCATTTTTCACCCTTCACCCTTGCCATGTTTGAGAAAATAAATTGCTGATGATTTTGGGAAACCTGAACTACTGCTGTCTGCAATCAAGTAATAGCAGGCAATATTCTCAACCTATTTTTTGCCCTTGGAGGTTTGTGATCATCTGTTTGAGAAGAGAATGAAACTCAACATTTCCCCAGCAACAAACAGTTATTATCAAATTACCAGTAATTTTCTGTGCAGTATCCCAATGGAGGAGTTGGTGGTGTGTGATGTGCTGATTTGCTCAGACTTAGCAAGGGTGCTGGGAAATTGCACTATAGGTGATGCAGGATAGTATAACACTACAGGAAGCTCTCTGAACCAATCTCATACCAGGTTACAGAAATTGCAGTTATTTCTTTCCAATGGTCCTCTTCTCTTTCTTCTTACTCTGGATATCATTGCAAAGTCAGAGACTATTTCCATCTCATCTTTTCAATTCCTTAGTGATCAGCTGTGTCTTTCAGAGACCTGTGCAGGTGCTGTCTGTGAGCAGTGGAAGGTCAGGAAAAAGCTGAATGAGAGGGTGGGCAGGTACAATTCTTTGTGCCCTCTTAGCTTTCCCCTTCAGCCCAAGTGCATAGCTACAGACCATAGCCTGTGCTCCCACATGGTGCCTGTGGTGGCCACCAGGAAGGATGTATACAAAGGTCTTCAAAATTAACACAAGTATTTCCTTCACAAGTACAGCTTAGAAACCAAAGTAACTGAACTCAATTTGTTTTATGCAAAACATTCTGCAGCTGAAAACATCATTATAAGCAAAAAAAAACCAGCATGAGGGCTCTAGGTCTGAAAATATGATATTCAGTGTTGTGCCATAGTTCTAATCTCTCAAAATAAGCTATACGCAAACGTGTGTTTAAGGTATCGACCCTACTATGATTCTGTATGGTGCTGTCTTTTTTTTTTTTTTCACGTGGATTCCAACTATTTATCAGTGGAAAACTCTGTGTGAATATCTCAAAATAAGTGTCTATAATAATTTCATCTAAGATCAAAGAATTATAGAAAATCACTTTACACAGCATACAATAATGTGTAGTTACAATATATTTCAAAACCTGACTTGTACAATCTGTATATCTATGACAAGATTTAGATTTGTTTCTTCATTATAACACAGCTCTAGACAAACTTTCCAAAACAAAAATCAACGAGCACTTGAGAAGCAGAAGAAATAAATTTGTAATAAAGGCTTAGTGTTCTGTACAGATAGTGAATGAAACTCTAGGAACACGAGTATTTTTCATTGTAATTTTTCATACTAAAGATGTCATTGTAATAAAAGTATGTTTTTAAATTACTGACATTTGCAAATTGGTTTCAGATTTATGAGAAAGCTGTGCTGGTGGGAAATAATCCAAGAAAAAAAAGCTCAAAAATGTTAATTATAAAGCACAATTCTTGCTGTGTCTTGAGCTACCAGAAATATCTGCTAATTGCTACCAGTCATCTTTCACTTCAAGCTGATCTAATTAATTTCAAAACACCCTTGAATTTCAGAGCCTGGATTTCTAGATTTCAGAAAATTTATTTGGTCTTTAAGTCTTTAATAAAAATTCACATATCATCTGAACCTAGTAGATGCTTTCAAGTAGATCCCATTTTAGGTAGATCCATGCAACATTTTTCTCTCCATACCCTTCTTTCTTAATGTAAAATACATTTGATACACAACATACTTGATGGAAACATTTGAGATAACTGTGTTCTTCATTAGGAAATGTTAACTCATACATAGCACGTATAAAGATAATTTTTAAAGAATCTACATTTTTTTTTAGTGACATCTATCGATATAAAATTTTTGTTAGTCTCTCACATCCCATGAAAGTGAACTATTGCATTCTGTGGCCCTTCTGAATGAAGTATTTCTAAATGAAATGGTTCAACTTAATTTATATTTTGTGTTTAAGAGTTACCCTGGAACAGGGTGCAGAACAGTTCCCTCTGCTCATTTAACAAATTTAGAACAAGCATTTGGACACATGTTTTGTTTAGAATTATGTCTAACATTAGAAAGATCTATCTGTCCATTGTTTGAGCAGCATATTTGGATGGGGGATAAGAATTCTCAAACAAAACTGTACATTACACTCAGACAAAAGTGATATTAATTGAAGATGTGAAATCAGGTGTATGCTGGTTGGTTTGTTTGTTTGTTTATTACCTGCAGAAATGACAAGTGTAATGAAGGTGTTCAGCTTTTTCCCAGCTTGCCTTCCTGTGCAAAGGCAGACTTTGGATCCCCATTTAAATGTGCTTGAGATACTGTTAGTTTTAGATGTCTGAAGTCAAAGCATGCAGTGAGTAATCATAAAGTGTGCTTCCCTTCAAGTATCTGGCCAATGATCTCCCTTTTAGCCTGAAGCAATAATTGTCTGTGCATTTTAACAGTTCATTTGCTTTCGCCACACTACTTGTTTCTCAGCACATTGGATTTTACGCTGTTTTGAAGAAAAACCCTTGTGATGGTTGAAATGAGCATTTGTATTAGATGTGGTGCAGTGGAAGGAATTCTGATACTGGCTGTGTACATTTTTACGTGGTTAAGTAGTATCTATGGATGCCATCTCTAAAAGGATTTATTTATATCTCTTCTCTTGTAGAAATGATGGATGAAGGAGCCGTATTTACCATATAATAGTATTTTCCCAGGTTTTATTTTTTCAAATACAGATACAGACATAAAACAAATACTCTCTGTGGGCTCTGAGCACCAAATTAGAGAGACAATAAAATTTTCATAGAACTCTTTGCAGTGTCAACGACAAGAATCATTTCCCAGACGGATAAAGAAAGGAAAAGAATTAAGCACCACTGACTCTAAGCAGGTTTTGGCCCAAGGAATTACATGAGGATAGCACAGCATTCATAAGGGTCCTACAAAGTTATGCAGTCAGCTTCTGCTGAAAAATGTCATTCTGTACTATATTAGTATAAGGGATGAACTGAAATGTGTGCTGCAGCCTCAGGAGGCAGCATAGCTGGGGATTATAAACACACTTCTATTCAGTTCATACACAGTTCGCTGAAATTAACCTTATTTCAAATGCTTTTTGCTATTGAAGTTTGTTGGAATGTATTACTTTAATTCTCAGTGGAGAGCTTGCTTTCTATAGCAGAACAACTCTGGTCCAAAGAACTTTGAACTGCTTTATAACATTGAAACATGAAATAAAAAAACAAAAAGCACAAAACAGATAAAGCAGAATAAAGACTGAAGTATATTTAATTTTCTTATTTTAACAGGACATTCCCTTCGCTTCAGGTTAGGTCCTTAAGCAAAAGTTGAGGGTTTTGGTTTTTGTTTTTTGGTTTGTTTTTTTTTTTAACCCTGTATCATTGCACTATTACCAGCAAATTTAACTTTGTATATCCTCTTCCCTTGAGTAAAATTGACTAGCATAATATTTGATCTCAAAAAAGGAAAAAGAGGGGGAAAAATAAGGATGAGGCAAAATGATTGTCTCCTTTACAACTTTTCTGAATATGCTGTTTTGTTATTGTTTGCTCTCCATGTTATTTTCAAGGATTATAACACTCTTTAGAAAAGAAGCACTTGACATACAAGGTCTTGCTCTCCCTCATTGAAAGGTGTTAAGTTTAGCAATATCTTTTATTGATGGCAAGCACAAGTGTCATATTACACAAGCTTATTTTTCTTCCTCTTTTAATTGAAAATATCTTGTACTCTGTTCTCAAATATCTTATTTAGACGTGCAATACAACCACATGCTGTTATATAATATTGTTCAAGTTAACAGCAATCTGAAAATGTACCAAAAGCACCAAGAAGTTATTTTCATGTACATGATAACAGATTGCAATGCTTATAGAACGTGTGTCTTGTCTTAGACGTGTCTTTAATGTTGTGAGGAAGAAATGCAATGGGTATCAACGCAAAACAGCACACAAATTTGAAAACTGGAGTTTATCCAAAGGATGCAGAGACTGGTTGCAACTGAAAAGAGTGCTATACTACTAAAACTTTAATTCACTCTTTTACTCCACATATTCATTAACTTATACAGTATAAGTTCAAAGTCATTCTTACAGTAAGCAGCAGTATTGCTATTCAATAAGTTTTAATTTCACTATTTTGGTAATTATTGAGCTTTTAGGAAGGCATTAATGTGTTCTTTTCTTTAAAAACCCACATAATCTTTTTCTTGCATCCAAGGCGTCCTGTAGACAACTGCTGGATGACAGAAAGTCACTGTATGTCCTCATATCTGTAACGTGTCTAAATGGTGCCAGTGCCACCTTTGCCTTTCATGACAACTTGGAAAGAAGACATTAAAAATGGTAAGGGACATCTGTGGAAAAATTCAAGTCCTTGTGCCACTGGAGTCTGACCTTCTAGGTTATAGGGATATTAGCCATTCCATATCTGTAAGGAAAATTTAGGTCTTAGAGATTTTTTTAATTATTGAAATCTCCGTGAGTGTAACACAGTATGACTGGACTTCTGGGTTTTTTCAGTTGGTAGCAAAAATCCATCCGTATTACCCTTGCCATACCTAGTTAAGCTATTTCTCTTTTGTGTCCCATTGGGTTGTTGTGTTCCAGTGTTGCATTAATTTTTCATGTCTTTCATTTACATTCCTGGTTGAACTATTAATGTGAACTTTAAACAAAAGGTAAGTCTTTAATTCTCTACCTTCCCTAGTAGTCTTTTCTTATTTCCTATTTTATTCTCTGATCGTCACCAAAACCAGTTGAACTCCAGTAACAGTACAATAAATGGCAAACATCCTGAACAGAACAGCCCACATCCCAACAGAATGCAGTTAATTTTACCCAGGGAACCAAATGTTGTACCACAAGTTCTCTGAGCAAAAGCATTCAACCATGAAGCAACAGAAAACACTTAAGGTAAGTAATAACAAAAAAAAAAAAAAAAGGCATTTTGCAATCAGTAATATTCTTTACCAAACCATTCCTCCTCCATTTCCTTCGTCCCTGTTCCTAAGGGAAACCAACAAATTACCTTCAGAAGTTGACTCTGGAGTCACAAATCTAAAAGAAATTAACAAATTACAAATTCAGACTCAGCAGATGTATTAGTTTTCTGGCATACAGTAAATTTTCTCGTGTCTAACATCCAACTAAGGCTTCAATGTTCTAAAATCAATATTTAGCTTTCTCTCTCTATCCAAGAGGGTTAATGACTTAATCATCTCCCTATCTCCTAATAGTCTTTTCCATTCTTTTGGTTCGGATTGCTACTTCAGTTCAAATTGTTTCATTGACTTAAATAGTAAATTAACCCCAATGAAAAGTTCTAATGTCTTCTGTTTCTGTTCTGCATTTGTGTCAGTCTTTTTGAAAAAAAAGCAAGAAACAGGAGAAAAGATAGAATCAAGATTATTGATGCTTCAGTGACTTCAAATGACAGTTGTACATATTTTTAATTTTAATTCCAATACAAAGGTGATATTTACTTGCTAAAAACTCTGATAATTTAAATGTCATGGATGTCAGATATCAGGAAATTGCTTTTTTTAGTGCAAAAGATTTGGAATTAGATAAATACAATGAAGACACTGTAAAAGCCACAACTTTGTGCAAAACATTTTTACTGTCTTCATATTTCTGTGTGCACATTGACTACAAAGTTGCTTCTTACAAACAGGTTTTAAATTGTATTCAGGGTATTCCACTCAAATTAAATTTTCACTAGTAAAATATTCTAATTCATCATAATTTCTTTAGTGACTATTTCTATTCATGGTTTAAATGCTTGTCATAAATTTCTGTAGGCAAAATTGCTGTATTAGTACCTTATACTGTAAAATCCAATATAATTACTATGGCAATGCTTTTACTAGTTTTGTAAATTGTCTGAAGCTGGAAAAGATTAATGAGACATTCTAGTGTGATAGATGGATTAGTGTGAAAATTCATTTGTGTTAATCCACCTTACATGGGAGAAGTACAAGTATAAAAAATATAAGTAAGAATTACCTATTTGCAAGTATGACATAATTGTTAAATACTCATCCTTAGGGTTCTATTTTATGAGTTGTGAAGGTATCTAACCATGTGACTACTTTATCCGTAATGGATTATACACTTCAAATCTTCTTTTACATTAATTTTTCTTTCTGTTTTTTTTTTAATTTAATTTCTTTTTTTTTGTCCAGAGAAATGCTTTTAACCATACAACATTGCAGTCTGTCTCACAGCATTCTTTAAGGCTCTGCTTTCAAGAGTAGATGAGTATTGTGAAGTTTTTGTTGTGTGAAAATCTAATGCATCCTAAATATCAAATATAGAATCATCAGTTTCACTAGAATCCCTGAAAACAACTAGAATAAACTAAATTTACTAATACCCTCTAAAGCTGCAAAGTAAAGGCTGTATTTTAACAAGAAGTATCACTAGGATTTAGGAAATAAATTATTAATATGCCCATCTCAAGAAAATAAATGCTCTTAGAAGCACCTGAACAGACCTGGAGCTTCTATTCCCTCTTCTGAATGCAGCATATTTGCAATTAACACAATGGAGGAGCTTCTGAATAGTTAATCAGATTAATTGTAGAATTTGCATGCTGATCTTAGACTAAGATATATTTCAATAGATTGTCTGATATAGACATCAAGAACATTGTATTAAGAAGGATGTTATATATGTTATATATATTTGTTAATTCTTAAATGGAAAGATCACTCAATATAAAAAACAAAAAACAAAAACACAACAACAACAAAATTTTCCCAAACAAATAAATTCAATTGGATAGCTCTTGTAGATATTGCTATTTTTGAAAGGGATACAAGTTTGCCCAGGAATTCTGTGGAAACTTCAAACAATTTTCTACCCACAGTGGGAATACATAGGTTGAAGTGGGATTTCAGAGACATGGATTTTTCAAGACTGATGTCATCCACTGTATCATAGACTCTCAGTATGTGTGGAAGGGGAAACAAAAAATAGCAAATATAAGAAAAAAATAGCAGATTAAAACCCACAAAGGAAAGTACTAAACAAAATCTGCTGTGATAGTAAGATTTGCCCAGTTACTGCACAGAGAAAAATGAAACATTTTACAAAATGTTTGAGAATAAATTATTCTCCTAAGGAAATATGTGTTCCTATGCTGATGAATTGCTTATCAATCAGCGGGGATTCAGGAACAAAAAGATTACTTTTTTTGCATCAATTTGACCCTAAAAAACCCCAAAACTAAATTTGTATGGTAAAGCAGTAAACAAGACTTTTATCTTAAAGAACTAAGAGTTAAAAGAAGAAAGACATTTAAAACAAGAACTGTTTTGAAATGTCTGTATAGCTGTTGTGAAAGCCAAATACACACCTGTGGTGAGGGATTGGTGTAACAGTTGGAAAATTTAAGAGAGTTTAAACTAATTTTGTAAATGGCAGCCCTTTCACAGTTCTTTTTGTGCATGATTGCCTTTGGATGGAGAGCCTCCAGGTTCACTTAGAAATGTAAACTGTGACAGAAAAAGCTTACATTGCTACCATTTCATCTGTTGCTTTGAAGTCTACGCATAGATACATTTTTGGAGGTATACCCCTGCTTTTGTACATAATCTAACATGGGATTGCTGGTTGTAGACTTCAGGCGGTAGTGTGATGTAAGTGAGCACATGGAGGGGATGAAAAAATTTAGGTACAGAAGCAAAAAATTACTTAGCTAACTAAAAAAGCATCATTTAGTAACATTTTTCTTCTTTGGTGTGATATTGTGTAGCATTCTTCTAAGGGATATGGATGAGCTGGAATTTTTCAGCTGAGTTTAGCTAGCAAAGTTGATGTGTGAGAAAGGATTGCACCTATAGCATAAATAGCACACTTTATCCTTAAGAACATAATTCTGTCTTCAGCAATGAATAAAAAAGCTTGGTCTGGAAAAGAATGACAGTTCTCTGTGAGTGTGAAATCCAGCATCACTTTTCTTGCTATGATAGCCCAAGACAAATGCTTACACAGATGATTTGTTTAATTGACCACGTCAGAGAGCAGTCAGCTTTGAATAAAAATCATCTTGGAAATTTTATTATGCCTGGTTTGAAATAATAAGCCGAATGAACCTTTGGACTGAGAAAGAGTGAATACCATTGCTCGCTGCTACTCTAAAGGGACGTGGACGTATTTTGCCCAGCAATTTGTCAGAAAAAGACATGAAAGTGTTTGCAGGCATTAGCAACAGCTATATTATCTTGGCATTCTGGAGCTGGACATCAAATAAAATTGGCAGAGCTACAGGATTATAGTGGATAAAGTGAAGCATCTGCATCAACTGTCTGAAGAAGTGACCATTGAAGATTTATATGTCAAGCACATCTAAATCAAGTTCATCTCTGAAGAACTCTAAACTAGCTTATCTGAAAGACACATTTTAAAATCCTTTATTGATAATAGAAAATGTAATAAGAATAAACATAAACCATTTGTTAAACAGTGTTAAAATCTATAAGTATGCCTTGACCAGCATCATTCAATTTCTCAAATCTCTAAAATTAAAAGTAAGTGAAGGCAGATGGATTGGAGAAAAATTATTGAATCAGATGTTGAAAAGGTAAAGGTCAGGGCACAGGAGAACAGAAGATAAACAAAAAACAAGAAGAGTAATAGCTGGTAGATTTTTTATCACTGTGAGAAGAGTCCAAGGGATTTTCCATAAAATCAATCAGATAAACAAACAAATACAACAAAACCCCAAGAAAACAACATACTCAATTCCAAAGAGTTTTGCAATACATTTAGAAAACTAGCTTGCATATTGTTCAGTATGGTATAAACTTACCCTGATGAGACAATTGAAAATGAGATAATGAAATGAGATAATTGATAATGATAATGAAAATGACAATGAAATGAGATAATTGAAATGCATGTGTGATATTTGTACTATAAATTACTGGAAATGAGAAGTAGGAGGACACTCCCTACCATATACTTAATTCATAGAATTAAACTCAGTGTATAGGTTTATAGATTTATATCAATTTACACTGTTGTATTGTGTGTTCCTGAAAAAATAATGATTAGAAGTTTTTTAGATTATTTGCATTTTAAAGGAAGATAACTGAAAATAAGCTATGCAATTTTCATCAGCTATGCAAATCAGAGAAGTGTGTTTTTTGTTTAATTTTTCATTTAGCCAGATATAAACATTCAATAGGAAATTTGAAAAGTTCAAAAATTGTGATTAAAATTCAAATCCAAATTAGACTTTTTAATCAGCACTTAAAAATCTTCCAAATACTTGATGGGTAATAAATGCAAGTTTGTTCATTAGTGTGGCAATTTGATGCTAATTTTTTATTATTGTATTGGAAGTATTAAAAAAACCCAAAATTGTTCTCAATTACCATAAAAACTGTAAAAGCCTTTGTATTTCCATACTTTTTTACTGTGATCTTAGCTGTGTTTATACTTTTGGCATACAGGCTTGTCATAATACACAAAACTTTCTGTCCTTTTCTGTGTTGAGAATAGATAGAGTCCATTCCAAATACTTGAACCTGGAGGAAGCTAATGTACTAGTGAATTATTTTGACAAATCTCAAGCACTCAGACCAGCTACCCTGTGTTTCACATGTGCCCGTGGTCCCCCTTCTGATTTATGCAGAAGGTGCATCCACTGAACACCTTTGAGGTTTAGGCTGCATTCCTGAATGCTTCTACTTAGATTGGAGAGTGGATTTAGACACTTATATTGTGGTACTTGACTTTGCTGTGGTTGTAATTCTTACTTATCCCGCCAAAATGTGATGGATGAGGTGGGAACTTGTACTTTTCCCTTCCAAAATATGCACGCTCAAGGCAAGACTCCTGTCACCTCCTGCTTTTCTGTGTCGATGTTCATATCCATGTTGTCAGTAGGGTTATTAAAACAGAAATGAAAAATCTGAGTTGTCATTGACAAAACAGACTTTGTCAAGCGGCAAGTAGTTAAATTTTCTGAATAATTATAATATTGGAGAATTTTCTGAATGAATAAACTAGATTCAGCACTGCTGCAATAGTATGCTTATTATATTTTCACAGGGGTAGAATTTAAGAAAAGTTCAACAAAATCAGCAACATTTTAAAGGTAATTGACACGTGGTATTTATTATATTTTTATTTTTTTTTTAAGTTAGCATTAGAGAGAAGGAATCAGCTTTTTAACCTCTCATCTTATTTCTGTGAAGGCACTCACATCCTCCATCAACCTGCTCAGAACTCAGGGAGAACTGCAGAGGTGCTGGGAATAAGGAAACCCTGCTTGAAAAGCACACGATGCTGACTGAATGGAGCATCTCAGGAAGTCATTCCCTTTACAAAGAGGCACTTTAGATTTACAAGTGTAAGTGTATCCCTTTTTTTTTTTTTTTTTTTTTTTTTTTTAGTTTAGTTTTACAAGACTATCTTTACAAGCATGTTTTGTTACCTACAGTGCAGTACATGAAGAGATGACTGCTGATGTAGGAGATGCTTACTAAGGAAGGCAGCATTTTTAACAGCAGAATGAAGCAATAGAAGTTTAGGATGGTGATAGAACTCAGACCATTGGGAATACAAAATTTTCAAGGAAAAAAAGTAAAACTTTCTGCACTCAGGAACTGTGGATGCAAGAACTAACTCTGGTTATTAAAGATAAGAAAAAGAAGGTAATTTTTTTTCCCATTTAATGTGCAAGTTATTTTTCTAAGCAATCTCAGGAGGAGGGAAAAAGTGGAGGATGAGAATAAAATTGAGATAACAGTGCCAGGAATAAAGCCTGACATGCTGAAAAAGCTGATAAATTTTGTTAATTAGTACTGTCATTGTAGACAGCATGATTCTAAGAGAGCTAGAGTGGCATTTTTTCTGGTTTTGTTGTTTGTTTGGGTTTTTTTTGTAATTGATCAACTTTTGCAAGCAGCTCACAAGTATTAAAACCTGAGATATTACAAAACTCAAAATTTCAGAAAATCTTATTTTTCAGTTTTAGTTTTGACAAGGAAAGAGTCTAGCATTCTCAAGAATTGTAACTGTTTTATTTTAATTCTCTGGATTTGTATTGTATTCTCCAGTTTTGAAAGAACCTCCCAAACCCAAATGATAGGCAATTACATGAAAAAGAACAAATAAACATGAAAAGCAACATATCTATTCAAGTTTTTGTTGAGCTGACTTATATTGGACAGTAGAATTACCAACCCAAACTTGGTCAGTTGATTAACTACAATTATAACACTCAGTAGCCAGAAGTTATAAAATTAATATAGCCAAAAATAGCATAAATAACTGATACTCAAGTCATATGAATCCCAGCCTCAAGAATATCCAAGGCATAAACCAAGTGTAGTGAGTTGGGAAATTTCAGAATAATCTTCAAAGTTTATCCATGAATTTGTAAAGCAAATGTTAAATGCTGATTCTCCTACTAAATACTTGACTACTGTCATGTAAAAAAACCCAAAAATACAGATCTATCTTGCTAGTACTTTTCATTCATTCTCCTAAAATTGTTGTATCTTGCCAATTTTTTTTNTCTGTCTCCAAAAATTGTTTGTTTTTTCCATTTTTTTTTTTTTTTTTTTTTTTTTTTTTTTTTGCTTAGGTTCAGAGAACTACTGTGGTTGTCTGTCTTCTATAAAATTCATGCTAAATTCAGGTGCTCAGAAGAACATATCCATTCATAGCTCTGAAAAAGTTCAACAAAGTATGATTGACTTTGTGGTTGTTTGAAAGATGTGAAACTTCTGTAGTTTGTATCTATAGTATGAACTTTATAGATCATAGTATATTCAGAATCAGGTGTTATCAGATCTGAGGTTTTCTTTTGGTGACGCAACTTTGAGGAATTTGGTTTTGAAGAATCTCAGTTAGGCTTTGAATGTCTTGATTTTCATCTGTGTACAGTACCATCTTCAGACAGCAGAATGCATTGGTCTACAGCTAGATAGAGAAGCAGAAATGTGATGAAGCAGAAATTTATTCCCTCCTCCCCCCCCGGAAAACCCTTGCTGAGGTACCAGATAGATGCATCTTTGAGAATCAGTGGAGATGGCAACTTTATATGCCAAGACACAGCCCAGCAACTTATGGCAACTTTTCCACAAATAAGGAGATTTATTGGACCTGCTAAATCCAAAAAGGCGTCTACCTTTGATTGATTTGAGTTTGGAGTCTGAAAGCCTTCAATCATACTCCTAGAGCAAGTAATTCAAAAGAAAGTTGGCAATGTAAGAAGATGCTCAACTATCTCAGTTCTTCTGAAAAACACATGAGTTTGTAGGATTAGTTTGGCTACAGCCTCTTAAACAAGCTATTAGATACCATAAATTACACTTTCCTGTTTTAAAGAATTTCAGTGCTTCATAAAAACCAAGGCCACACTATAAGAGCACAGGGGCAAAACACAGAACCTTGCAGTGCTTTCCAGTGGAGCACCAGCAGATGCATGAGTGACACTTGCTCAGAAAGGAGGATTTTGGAAGTGAACGTTGATTCATCTTTGGGCACAAATTGAATGTTAGAGCCTGGATCCAAGGCATTGATACCATGAAGCAGAGACTGCTGAGTACACCCTCACAACCACAGTGTGCTTTATTGAGATTCCCACCTGTGATGTGAAAATAAGGCTCTGCCTAAGAATGTCACTACGGGTGGCAGCCACACAACACAGGGCACACCTTCCTGAGTACAGCACAGATGGCACTGTGGAACAAGAGAGAAAGTCCATCCACATGCATCCACCTTTGCATCTGGGAGGCTACAGGCAGTCCAGCAAGGTACTGAAGAGGATTAGGTACTGAGGAGAGCCAGAACCCGGTGACAAAGGAGTTTACACCTCTTGCAGCATGAAGACTGTGCTAAATACATGTATTCAACTAATTGCTTAAATTTACTAATATTTAATTAATTAATTTTATATTTAATTTGTTTAAAACTTCCTTGAGTAGAAAGATTTAAGAGCTGACATCATGAAATAACCGTGTGACTGAAATGTCCAGGCAAGAACAGTCAGCTGAGAGCATTACAAAGCAATGTCTATTGTGCAATAAGTGACAAATGGGACAAGTAAGCTTTAGAGACAGATATGTTCAATCCCACCCTTAATCTACTGAAAGACCTGAAACCCAAACCCCACGCTACTCAGAGGATGGGAACTTCCTAGTTAGGAGGTTATTAGTTTAGTTCGTAGGGTTGGACTTTGTGAGGAAACTTAGTCAAGACGGAGGATCTGAAAACTAAAGGTACATTTTGCCAAATATTATAGGTCTGACATGCTGTGATTAACAAATAGCTGCAGCAAAAAGCCATGGATTTCAAATGTTCAGAGCCAAGAGGAAGTTTAAATTCAGATTGTTTTTTCAAGTTACATACTACATATTAGGGAAAAGTTTTTTTTTTTTTTTAGTAAGACAGCCACAAATTAATGGTCAAGCCAGGAAAGAAAATAGAGGAAAGCTCCTTTCCCCCTATGCCTGGAGTCACTGGACCAACAAAGGTAACCAGTGTAAGTCATTGCGTATCCCAAATTCCTGTCCTGTTTCTGTATTTAATTCTCTTGCTACTTTTACCAGAAGTAGGGAAAATGTTTGGCAGATGGCTCAAGTGATTTCTGAACACTATAGATGGGGTTGTGGTTAGAAATAGGACCGGCTGCACATGACTTCCCCAAGGGCCTGTCAGTACTGGAGGTAGCAAATTACAGGAGATAACTACTCAAGCACCAATTTTTAGTGCTTCCTGTTTTTTCTGGGAATAGTATTAAAGAGTTCTGCAGAGAAGCTTATACTTAGAAGTGGACCGAGAAGGTCACCTCTGCTTATTCTTCCCTGTTGCTCCTTTGACATTGGGGAAGGGAAGGGATGAAAGCCACACAATAACACTGCTGGAAGTTTCAGAATACTTCACTTCTCTTGCTATCAAGCGTAGGTAGGAAAAATGTTGTTCTGAATTTTCAATGTATATTGTCCCTATTTTTTTAGGCAGATAATAGGGAGCTAGATTATCAATAATTGTGCTACCATAAGATGTAAATTTGAAACTTTAGGCTCCTTTTGCATTGCAGCTGAAAGAAAAAGGAAAAAAAACCCCACAAACTCTAAAAAACAATTCATGAATACTTAATGAATGAGCAAACATTTGCATCATATAAATATTTTCTTTCTCCTCGTCAGTATTCAGGGGCTGTATTGCCATCTGGCAAAGGTTTCAGTTGACTAACGCTGAAGCAATAAATTAATACAGTAAAAGATGCTACCAACAGTTTCAAACCAATTAAAATGCCGGAAGCAGACTATGTGTGTTAAAATGTCATGTCATGATCCTGCAGCAGAGAACCAAAGAACTGTAATAATCCAAGTGTGAAAGAACAAAGATTGTAAGATTCAAGGGTATTTCTTGGTGTGAGCCTTATGGCATGCACAAGTATTCTCCTAATTGAAAATGGTAAATATTCTGAACCATATGAGGGTGGACAATAGTTTTGTGATAGAACAGTTTGTCTCATGTTTTTTTAGTCTTTAATTTGGATTGAATAAGAACAAAAAAAAAAAACAAAAAAAAACCAAACAAAAAAAAACCAAACCCAAAAAACAACAAAGGTACATCAAGCAGGTGTTTTAGCTCTTCTATGACCATCCAAAAGCTTAACAGAAAAATGATTGAGAAAACCCTCAAGTCACAAAAGGTTTCACAGCCTGGAGACAGGGAACAGCAAAAGGGCACACTGAGGGTCAAGGACCAAGCAGCAGCTGCTTCTGTGTGTCTGTCTTCTCTGGTTTGACTGCAGGATAACATTCAAGCTCCACAGGATCCCCCATCCAGACTTACCTCCACCAGAACAGGGCAGATTCCTTCTTCAAAGGAACCAAGGAGAGCTTGCTGCTGTCTTTTGAAGGGTCTGGTTTCCTCCAACTTTCTGTGGAGACTACAAAGGTGGATGCTGTGCTTAGGAGTTTGAGACTTTCCTTACAGAAATACCTTGTGTCTTGACTCGTTTCTTGGGGAAAAATATCACTGGATTTGCAAGCTGAGTGAAAAGCTCTTGAAGTGCTGATGCAAAGTGATGCCATAACCTCTCCTGAAACAAGTTAAAGAACACAATTGAACTTTTTGGGTTTTTTTTTTTCTTTTTTGGTTGGTTGGTTGGTTTGGTTTTGTTTGTTTGTTTGTTGATTTGTTTTGTTTGGTTGTTTTTTTTTAAGCAGGACAGAATACTTTAAAACAGTCTGGCAAAAGGATGTTATCAAAATCTCTCTGAAGGTTTCCAAGACAAGGAATGCCTGTGGGACCATTCCAGACAGGGAAGAAGCCTATTCCCAAGCCTGTAATTTTGGTATGTCACTTTTGTACAACATAGAAAGGAAAGAAATACAAAGAAATATTCCATATCCTTCAAAAATGACAGTATAGAAAAATGGAAATATTTTTCAGGAATGTACCACTTATTTGCTTTCTACAGATGTTTATGAAGGTAGAAATAGTGTGGATGTTTTACTAGAGAATATACAACACTGTTATGTCTTCTGCAAATATACTGAAGGATGTTTTGTAAATTATTATTATGGGAGATAAGTTGAAACAATGCAGTAAAACCTGCTAATAGCAAACTTATGCTAGATTTTTTTTTTCTGCTAAAAGTTAATAGCTAAGAATAGAGCTAGCTGAGTGACATGTGAAAAAAGCACCAGAATGGAGTTGTATCTTTTAGAGATATGGATGCTAATAAATGATTGCTCCTGAAATATTTGAGATTTCAAAGTGATATATTGTAATAGTTGTATGTCTTTTGAAAGCACAAATGATTCTTGCTGTGTTGGCTGATCACATTGCTGTGGGAGAAAAGTCCTCTTTTTTTCATGAATGGCAATGATTTAAAGACTATTAAAGGAAACACTATGGTTTTCCTTAAGTATATGTTGCTACTGCCTTGTATACTTGTTCAAGTCAGATATCCTTGGCTTTCATTCCTATTAAAAAAAAATCTAATTTAGTGAGTTTTTAAAAATTATTCATAAAACTTTATCTATATTCTACTAAGTTAATTTTTATATCTGTCTTATATTAAAAAATAAACAAATAGAAAATTTAAAAAGCAAAGTAAGATCCCAATCTATTTACTGAAAGAAAATGCCATTTTAATTTGGACTATAAGATCATATATAATGTGTGTCATAATGAATTCAAAATGCTCAGGGTACATGAACTTTATGCGGGAATATTATCAATATTCCTCAAACAACCCTTGACTTATAGCATCAAGTAACATAAATTTATATATTTATATTGCTTTCATTTCTAGATGAAAGTAATACCTATTTTTTTTTGAAAACAAACTATTTTTCATGAAGATTGAAAGGTAAGATTATTTTATTTTATATGTGATGTAAGACCTATGGGAATTAACTTACAACTCCCCATGACAACAGTATTGTTTTGCAAGGATCTCTTTAAAATAACTTCTGTAGGTTATTATTTATCAGGGAAAGAAAAACAGAGCATTAATCTTTAACTGAGTTTTGTTTTCGTCATCCTCATTTCATAATCACTAAGGAACATCAGCTTACACCTAGCATCACTTTGCATCTGCATGAATCATGCAAAAGTTCCAACAGCTCAAGATTTTAAGAGTTTTCATCAAAGTGATTGTACTGCTGTGGTGACTGACATACCTCCACAGAACTGTCTGGTCTGATGGTTCTGCATCTCCTTTGATAGAGTAGGAAACCTGGTTTTAAGTAGTTTACTTTTAGAAGCACAGAAAAACCCAAATTCTGTATTATCTATGTTAAATTTTGATCCTATGAGAAGGCAATTAACTGCTATAAGATATAGATATATATATATAGTCTTATTTTTCGATTTCTAGAAAGGAGAGTGTCTCCAATATTTTCACTAATATTATGTAAGAGCAAGCAATGGTAAATTTCCAATGACAAAGTAATTTTCTTCTGAAAGACCTTTTACATTGTCCACTATTGTCCACTATTTCTAACCTAGTTCTAGAGCTACTTTGTAAGGCAAGGAATGAGTTAATGTGTAGTATCCAAAGACTGTCTAAATAATGTAAGAAACTTTTAATCAGATGGGAGGTAATACACCATTGAAAATGTATGAAGCAGATGTTTTTCCAAATATTCTCTTTTTAGAAATGGGAAAATATTAATAATGAACACTGCTGAAATTTTCAGACCTGTCCTGTATCTACTTCTAGGAAAGGGGTAAATTACCCCTTCTTCTGGAGGCTGCAGCAGGCTCAGGATGCAGCAGCTTGGGAAAGGCAGATGGATCATCTCATCCCATCCTTTCAAGAGAACATGATGTGCAGTCGGCAGAGGAGCCAGGTACAGCCTTCATCACAATCCTTTTTCTTGGACTGCATAAACTATCACTAGAGATCACACCATTGTCCTTAACCTTGTGAAATGATGATTAGATAATTGCAGGGAAATGAAACAGTTTCTGTGCATCCTTCAACGACAGATGGTGGAAGGGGCATGACTCCTGTACTGCCTTCTCTCTCCTTCCCAGCATGGAGAGTGGTGGAAACAGCCCCCTGCACTGACCACGTGGGCTCCTCACACAATGTACATTCCAGAAAATGAACCTTCTGCTCTGTTTAGCCCTAGGAAGCACCTCAATTTTATTGAGATTTTTTCTTTTTCATTTTGCTAAATACACTCAGATTTAAGCAGTTTGAAACTGGCTTGTGTAGCATCATCCAATCTCAAACAAGGTGCCCGCATGGCCAGCAGTCAGTAACAGCCTGAACATCCAGGAGTTTTCAGTTTCCACAGCACTGTTTTTTAAAAGGAAAGGGCAAAATATGTAACAGAACAAGATCAATCTCTGCATTCAGATACCAGGGAGCTTTTGGGGAATGGAATTAAAATAAACAATTTGAGAGTATATTCAGTGCCCTTGCAGAGCATTTTATAGCTGCAGTGAACCACTCATCTGACAGCTTTTAAACTCATTTCGCTTGTTTGAATAATGTAGTGTGGCTATTAATGTTTAAAACACAGATTATTCTTGTATACCTTCCCAGCTGATGTATCTTAATGAACTTGTGCCAGCTGAATGGGGCAAGTCATTGGCCTGTTGACCCATGTTCAAAATAACGCTCAAAATTTGTCTAATTTTGCCTAAAATTGTATAGGGCAGATGCAATCTCCAAGGAGGTTTCTGTATAAAATAGAGATGGAGATGCTATTCCCAAACCAGATAGACAGGATGATTGAACAGATCATTTGCATGTATGAATGTTATTGCTACTGCTCGCCTTGAGCTTTAATATGTGCAGAAAAATCTTTTTGTTGGTTTTAGGACCTTTGCAAACTGGTGCTGTAGTAATTTCACTTCAGTGATTCCAAAACCAACTTCAATTTATAAGCAGTTTTTAAATAAAGGGAAGACTAGGAGAATTAGGAAATGTAAATTGATCTATTCAGATATAGTCATCTTTATTTTTGCAGTCTGTACATAATTGCTATAAATGATACAAAAACCCTCTTCTTGTTCTGAAACTAAAGCATTACCAATATGCAAATTGGCAGAAATATCAGCACAGGAGTTCACACAGGTGTGGAGAGTTTGACTCATAATATCCTGCCCCAAACTTGCTTGGATAGTCAGAGAAATGTGTGGATTGAACTTCTGAGTTATGAGGGCTAAGATACTGTCTTTATTTTCTCATTTTAGTTGCAAAATTATTATCCCAAATAAACCCTCATGATGTTGTTATTGTCAGCACATTTTACATCCCAAGCATGATACTTCAACAAGGAAGAGACAAAGATTTTAATTTCTTTTCATTTTACAATTGTAAGATAGAGGCTTTGTGAGGTTCATTAAATCTTCATAATACTGAGAATTAGAATGGAAATGGCAATTGTGAACTTGAAAGCTTACCCTAAATTCTTTTAATTTTGTCCCCTTAAAATTTACTAGTATGATTATTTCCTGCATTCTACAGAAACCGGGAATATACAACTAGAAAGGGATAAAATTTGACAATATTATTTTCAGTGAATTATCTCCTACCTGAACTTCAGTATCTAAATAAAAAGCATTTAAGATCTCAGCCCACACCGAGACAAAGATTTTAGTATAAATATTGCATAATTGAAGATTTTCCAAATTCTTGAATTTTCTCTTAACTTTCCCTCTTTTAGTTGCCTTATGCAAATACTCTGTTTTCCTGTAAAGTGCACATTAATAATTTCATAAACAGAATAGTTCAAAATAGATATTGATATATCAGACAAATGTTTTCTCAGGGTGAACTTTAAATTCCAGTTGTTTTATTCAACAATGCTGTAACCTCACTTACTATTTTCTATCCCCATTTGTTTCTTATGTAAAAATTTCATGCTGTTTGGAATATTTTGTGAAATATGTTTTACTATAGAAATCAATAATAATATTCTAGGCTGCAACTGCAGTACAAATACCAACTGCTGCTTAAACAGTTGATCAAATAACCCTTTTGTATGGTATTATCAGACATGTTGACTCTCATGGCATGGTGTTTACTGCAAAAATACACAGAATTTGTAACAGCATTTAGCCGTATGTGACTTACACAGCAGAAAGTGTATCTTACTGAAGTCACGGATCATTACAGTGGGCGACTCCTATGGAAACATGCATTTAAAACTTGGTGAGTGTGAAGAGGAAGGTTTTGAGACAAGCTGAGAAAGTAGACTGCAGAACATCACACCACGGCATGGGGACTCAAGCAGAACTTGCTATTGGGGCATTATCCTTCTTCTGAAAAAGTGTAGCGTTGCACAGGACACAGTCATTACTTGTCCTAACCAGTGGTCCTCAGTTATAGTGCTGCAAAAGCAACTTCATTTTGTGCCATGAGACTTTCTTCCTGTGATTTTTTGGTGGTGTCTTCCTTCATTAAGATTCTCTTCACAAGTATTTTGCCAGAGATATAAGTGTTAGCATATTCCCAGTAATTTTGCAGTATTATTTCATGTGAGATGAGTCTTAGCCAACCAATGGCACTGTGTGCCATGCTGCCTATGCCACACTGCAAGGCAGATGACCCAATTGCCTCTTGTTCACTGCCAGCTTGAGCCACTTGAGTAAACAGTGGTGTGGGAAGCATGGAACAATGCCTCAGCTCTATGTTGTTAGAGAATTCCTTCCTTGATATTCTCATCCTCGACGTCAAAAGCCATGTAATCAGATGAAAGTGGACACATATTCCCAAATACCTCAACTTCTCTTTGCTGCTTTTTTCAGTCTTGGTCATCTGAACTAAATAGAATTATATGTGTTGATCCCACAGTTTGACTTAACAGGATAAGAAAAGAGGTTGGTGATAAACCTCCTAGCAAAGCTAAAGAAAGCTGAACTGTTATTTAACAGTTTTGCTTAGAATTTTTTAGCAAAAACTGTGATTTAGATGTATGCTCCTGGCAAAATACCAGCCGCAGAGACATCTTGGGTCATCATGGCAGGTATTTATTATTTTGTTTTATGGTGATATAGGAGGATCTAGATTTTTTTTTTTTGTTCTTTTGTAGTCAAATGGGAAACTACATTGTCATTAGGCCCTCCATTCCTCTTCTTAGTGTTACATGGGAAGGGATGTTACATGCAATATTTTCTTCATGCAAGCTACAAAATTATTTCTTCTATACAATTTTATATTTCAAAAATTTTATCAGGCTTGACATTTTCTAGGTTTGCTACAATAAGAGATATACATTTATTTAGAAATTTTCTTAAGCCATTTGAAGAAAAAGCATGTGTGTGTGATAACTTCAAGAGAAAGTCATCATCTTGTTTTTTACTTGTGGTTTCACCACCCCTCACCACACTGTACTCCCCACCCCTTTGTTTTGTCACATCTGAAGAGATTTGTGGAAGGAAAGTGTAAAGTGATTTTCTCGGTTTCCTAGGCTGCAGGCTGATTAGACATGTTGAGGTGCACTTTGGCTCTGTGACAGTGCTTGACAAAACTGGTAGAGCTGGCAATTCCCTTGAGGGACATTTTTAGTACATAACTCTTAAGTAAGAAAACATCTGCTGTTTTTCATACTGTTTTTCTACATTCTTTTATTCTCTCTCTCAAAATTAAAGATGCAGGAGACAACTGAAAATAGTTTTATTTTCTCTCTAGAATAAAAGAGTGAATCTTTTTAAGAAACTGGTAAACTGTTGCTGAGTTCCATTACAGAGGCAGATGGGTCAGAAAATCGTCACAGAATTGAAAGTAGTGCACAGAATTGCTAGCTTTTTTTTCTTCTTTCTTTTTTTTTTTTTTAATTTTACAGTTTTTGTCATAAGTGTTCACAGAGCAAATTAATTAAGCTGTTTATTCTTCTGTGTGATATAAGAGCAATTCTAAGGTCTTGCCTGGACATCCCTTACAAGCAACAAAACAGAATTTCTTTGTAAATTACTGTTCTCGATGGATTTCATAGGTCACTCATAAATTGTCATCTTTAGCAGTCACACATTTACCCCTTAAAAGAACATTAATATGTTTAGAATAAAGTCTTGTTAAAGTCAAATAAGCAAATTATACCAAGTCACTTGGGAGTAATGTATTCACATGCAGATGACAAATATTGATAGAAAAACTTGCTAAAATATTCATTATCTAGGAAAATCAAGGTTTGCCTTACTATGTATCCAAAAGGACTGTACTTCTGATTCAAAATAGAAAAATTACTCCAGTCATTGAATAATTTACAAATGTAGTTCAGTTAGAGTTAACTGGAAATTTTACTAGGATTTGTGTGACATCTTCACTAACATGGCTTAATTTCTCAGGATATTTTCTGGTAATTGATGAAAATAGTAGACTCCTTCTGTATTATGCTTTGATCAACAAGCAATATCACAGGCTGTATCATGACTTACACCTTGGCTGCTTCTTTAGTCCATACTAACAGTGAATAGAGAGCTGGCATCGCTTGGCATGGCTGACTTCAAGCCACAAGGATCTCATTTCACTGGTGGCAAGGTCCAATGATTCCAATTCCCTGAAAACACAGCACAAGCTGATAGGCAATCACAACAAATAAGAGCTATGGCAAAAGGCAAAACATCTTTGCAATATTCTAATGTCCACATGTCCAAGTTCCACAGGAACCTATTATACTAGGAAGGTTTCCAGGAATTTTATAAAATGCTTTTATTTCATGTTTTCACATAATGCAGGTAAGGAAATTACTGGCTGCTACAGGAGGGGAGAAGAGATACGTCCAAAAAAAGATTTTGTAGAAACCCAAGACAGAGATTTAAGGCATGAAAAAAATCTGCAAATTTCTAAATAGGTACTAGTTGTGTTTTGTTCCGTAGAGCTAAGAGGAACATTTTGAATATTGGATTGTTTGAAGTTTTGAAATTGATGGTTTTGATCAAAAATTTAGTGCTGATTTCCAGTGCTGTGTTCTTTCTTGGTACCATCAAGGGTTATTAAGGAGAAACTCACTGTGAATTGTTTGACAGGAAGATTTCTAGTAGTCAGTTTTCAGAGCACAAATTGCCTACACCCTTGTGTTTGTGAGATTTCAGGACTTCTACGCTCTCCTCATAAAGAAGGTGCTGAAAGAAAAATTACTTTTTTCCAGTTAGATGCATTCAAAACCTCGCTATCAGTTTTTATTAAAAATGCGAAATGAATTTTCAGCAGAGCTCTGACACTTGCGTTGTTAATGTGCCTTCAGGCATGTAATTAGTAGAAGACTTTAATCTTTTATATTCCATACTTTGATCAGAGCAAATAAGCTCAGAGAAGCTGTAAAGTATTGACCAGCATCTTTGATAAAAGAAAGTTGTAAGCACCACTTGAAGATACTTTCATAAAGTGGAATGCACATCATTAGTTCTGCCTATAATGGAGAGTGTGTTGTTCTCTTATTATTGTTATTATTGGTATATCATTCTATCCCATAGAGTGTTTGGGCTTTTTTTTTTTCTCCCTTTCCCTGTGTTTTTTTTTATCAAAATTTGTGGTGTTTTTCAATATTTGTGGACAAAACCTTGAAAACTGCTTTCTGTAGCAGCCTGATAAATAAATAATTTCTTATATTATAAATTCAGTGATAAAAAATTAAATTAATCATTAACAAAACAGGTAAAGTGGACTAATTAGGAAGATGAAACTGTTTGCATTCATACTTTTGAACATGTAATGAAGATTAAAATTAGGGTGTCCTTAAAGTAAACTAGGAATTTGATGTTGAATTACCAGAACAAAACTCAGGTTTGAAAATTCAGCACTTTATAGTACCTAGATTTAAAACTTTCATAAAGTAGCACATTGAAAGGTCCGAATTCCTTAATTCTGCAATTTTCTAAAGCTAAACTCCATGTTAATTTTAGGAACATGGGAAATAATACACCTATTTCATTCATTCTGTACAGCACTCAATTGTTTCACAGTCTACAGAATGCATGTAGTATCCAAAGGATTATCTAAAAATGATTCTATATGATCTTCAAGTAATAATAATTTATGTATGTTAATTATTTCTTATATAAACAAACTCAAATATAAAAGAATTTTAAAGATTTCTGTTATCTCTAAGTTATGAAACTCACTGGTCCAATCTCTCTTCATCAAAAATTTGAATTCAGAACTTGAATTTCATCTCAAATTGTTATCTCATCCCTTTCCAGAATAAAAATCTATAAGGAAACAAGTAATCATTTAGCAGCAAGAAATGAGAACCTTTTCAAATTCCTCTATCCTTAATTTCTATAGGGCAGATCACTGCTTCTACAGTTTGTAATGACATTATTGACACTTCAGGCTTGGGGGGGAAAGGAAATTTGGCAGACATTGCTTTCAGGTTATTTATTTCAAACTCTTTTGCAAAATAAAATAGGAAGAGTTTCTCCTGTTAAATATCAAAATCATTTAGACTGACTATTCGTGAAGATGAGATGCACATATAACTCAGAGGACTAAATAAAATAGTGTATTTAATGGGATTATAATTATTTTGCCTGTCTCTAGACAACTTCTTAATGATTTTCCCCTTCCAAGGCTTTGCTTTTTATTTGATTATATTTGTTTGTTCGTAAACGATTTATCTGTGAAAACACAAAAATTAATCACTTTGCCATCTTTGTTCTAAATTATTCTTTCATGGGTAACTTGGGTTGATTCAATCACCAAAATAGAACTCATTTTATATCAATGTATATTGATCTGGATTATCAAAAGAAATGTGCTATATCCAGAAATAATCTTTCTAAGCACAATTTTGCTAATTTCTTTCAAAAAGAGATATTTAATCTGGAGATTGTGATGGAAACATGTTACATTTATTGTTTTATGTTCCTTTTAATAATAACAAAAATCAGATAACCATAGTTTAATATGTGTCAGAAACAGGAGAGGGGCACTCTAATAACTAAAACAGAGGGAGTTAAAACTCAGAAAGACTATTTTGAATAACATTTAGCTTGTCATTCTTTATTTTTTCTACATGAAAAATTCAAGACTATATTTTCATTAAAAATGCAATACTTTACACACTACTTAGTACCTTCTCTATTTAATCATACACTGAAAGAGATAGGAGTCTGTCAGGAAAAAAAGAGGTAACCATAAATTGGTAAGATTGAAGACCGCACCATAATTAATATTTCCCAAGAGTTCATTTAAAATAGTTTTTCTTTAGAATATATAAAAGTCTCTGAATAATATTTTGTATTTGAAATTTTAGATTCCATTTGTACATAAGGTACTGAGCCAAACAATTTGAAAATATATTTAAAGTGAAAAAATTACTTACAATACTTCAAGGCTTTAAGCTACATTTTGCAAGAACTTTCTAAACTAACAAAAATAATTGTGTTACTTAAGATAATAAGTGATGCCTGCAGTTAGGTTATTGAAAAGTTTTAAAGCTATTGAATAATATCAGAATGCATTAGAAGCACTTGTGCAAGGAATACAGATTTGATTTTTTTCCTAAATTCATTACAAGACATCATTGTTAAAAAAAAAATAAAGTGAAGGATTAATCAATGGTATGAAAAACATCAAGTTTTACCCTGAAAAAGAATTTCAGCAGCAGACTAGCACTGCCAGACCCACCCCAACTCTGCAGCTAGCAGTCTATTTGTTGTGCCACAAGCTTCATTTGACCTGAGCAGTGGCAGGTCTCAGCTCATGACCTGCTGATGATTTTCTTCCTCTCCTCCCTCCCAGGCTCATGGGGTAGATGCCCAGTGGTGCTGAACATCAGAGCTGAAACCACCACACCCCTACCAGGAGCAGAGAGAAGATGGATCAGCTCTGGCCACAGCAGGGACGGTGCAGGGATGTAGTGATGCGCTGTAACTTTGTGGTTCATTTAGAGAACAGCTGGATGAGGTTTCTTTCCAGTGAGGAAAGGCAGTAGCTCTTGGATTTCCCCCTTCCCAGCAAAGAAGAAGCAGCTGCACACCCAGGTGGGACAGAAACCACACCTGTGTGATTGACACTGGTCTGCCACAAGAACTTGTTCACTTGGAGACACTACACAGTAGACTAAACTTTCTACTAATACATAGAGAGGACAAATTTCCAAATTACAAGTTATCTTTTATTTTAAAAAGTAGTATTCCTTGTGCTGATGGCCACTGCTGATGTACCCAGGAGCATTCTCAGTAGGCACAGGTTTCCAGCCTGAGACCAGTGCATATGATGTACATACTCAGCCTGGAAAATGTTGCATATACAAGATATGACAGAAATTATGCCAGTGCCTCATTACACGTGGTCATCCTGCTGCTAAACAAACTACTTTAAAAACACCAAACTATATACTTCTCTTTTGTTTTTCTTCACATTTTCCTGCAGTTTCCTTATGGTTTTGATAAAGTCTTTGTGTTTTGAGAGTAGTATTGATATAATGGGTTAAAGTCTTTGTGTAAGAAGCTAAGAGCATTAGGCTCACAGGACTAACTGTGAGGCTCAGGAATAAGGCTGCAATGAATGTCTTGGGGCACATCTCTGTTATGGGAATCACTAAATTCTTGCCTGTGTCCAGTGGAAAAGAGATCCCAAGGGCATGAATGCCGTAATGTTACGGAACTGCCAACAGCATAACTTTGACTTACAGATGTGAATATTTGCTTAAACTTTCTCTAAGGGAGGAAACAGTGCTTAAAACTACATACAGCTCATTTCCATGTTTTTGTGTCAAGAATGGAATTCTCCTAGGATTGGAAATTAAACATAACAGCTGTTTATGTAAATTAGTTAATGCAGTTTTTTAAAAAATCAACACTTTTCTAAAATCATAATATGGACTTAATAGACAGCTGTTGAAGAAAGCATGAATATGGCAACATTATACTCAAGCTGCTTGAAGGCTTTTTCATAATTTTTTTCTTTTTACATTTGTTTTTTTCTCAAGTCTCATAAAACTTACTGCTTGAATAGGTGATACACAGAGTGTTAAAATGTCACTTCAATTCTTTAGATGAAAGTTAACAAATCCTACATGCTGAAGCAATGTGAAACCAATTTTAACAAAAGTCAGGTGGCTGTTATTTGTGTACTCTATCACGAGTGCTGGCAACTGTGCAGTGATAGAAGATCAAAGCAAAGCAAACAAAACCTTACAGTACTTGTATGCTTCCCCAAAACAAAACAACATTAATTAATGTTGCATAAAACACTTTTGGCTGTAAGCTGCTGAATATAGTCACAGAATACATTATCCTCCCAAAGTAGCTGTTATTCATTAAATAAATTATTCAAGAATAGTCTTTTGCAGTATTTGACCATCTCTCTATCTGGTTGAATGCCAACTCATTGAACAAATTGTTCAAAAGATAACAGCTTGATTCATGTATAATGTATTTGAAAAGCTTCTTTTCTGGTTCTTACCATCTCTGCTGAGACTAATATCCTGTGAATTTATTAATAATTTGTGACATGGCTGGCAAAAAGGAATGTAGGCAGCAATAAAGGACAGGATCTGACTTCTTGTGAGGTCAGTGGGAGTTTTGCCATTGCCTTTAAGTGGGTTCAGGATTTTGCCCAAAATGTTTAAATGATGACTTTGAAATGTGATGTGCATTGTTACTGTATTTAATTTTGTCCATAATCTAAGGAACTGATTCTATTTAATATTCTACAGTGATGACACTGTGCCATAACATTTTGTTATAAACTTTCTACAGATGATTGATATAGCAATAGAATCATTATCCAACATGAACAGAACTGTTTGTGTTAGTTGCCTCTCTTAAGAGTCATTCTTTGAGCTTATGTCAATCTGTAAATCACAGAAAGTATGGAAATTGCAGTATGAATTCAATGGGGATTTTGACAGGTTTTGGTGATAAATATATAAATAAAAAAACTTTGCAAATTTATATTGTCTCTGCTTTAAGCGAATCTAGAGTCAGAGGTGATACACAATAAGCAAGTTTCCAGAAGCCTGTTTGCTGAGCGGCTCCTGCATGCTGAAGACAAAGTGACAATGATAAAAGACCCATGCTGTTGATTACATTAGACAAGACAGGACAAAATAGCACAAGATGTATTAATGTTGAAGTTAAATTTAAATCCAGGTATAAATGACTTCAGGCAGTGTGCATAAAGAAAGAGAGCTCAAAAATAAAGCACTAGGCATTTATCCAAGGCTGGGGGTTCATCTATCCAGGCTGTGAATGTTTTAAGATGAAGTTTGCAACAACAGCGTTGTAATTTGACTTGGAATTCCATGGGCTGCGTTACTGCTTGTGAGCCCTGCATTGTACATGGAATAATTTTCAGGTTTTTTTTTTCCTTGCAACCTTTCAGTCTTACTTTCTAAAACACTGTCATCTTGTATGTGTGACCTTTAATTTGTACTTATTGCTGTGTTTAGATAAGAGCAGCTTATTAAATACAGTATTGGGATATTCTTACAATTTATAGCAATCTAGTAACAGGGGCTTTTTCATTCATTTTCTAAATGCAGTGCAAAAATTTTTTAATACCATCAAGCTTTGTAAATTTTCTTATAGAATCCCCACTTAAAATGCTTGGATTGCAAGTACCTAAGGACTTTCAAAGATAGAATTTTTTGCTATGTTTTTTTGTGTGACTGTGAATTTGTACAGTACAAGATTTTTACTGAGTATAGAAGCTGAAAGGAGATTCAAAGCCTTAGACACTTTTGTACAAGAGTCTTCCCAGCTCCTGATCACAGCTCCAAGGGTTGTCATTTGGCTTATTATGGAAAGTGAAGGAAGGAAGAATATTATCTGGGAGGGATGAAAACCCCCAGGACCTTTTCCCAGTCTTACTCTGTTAAGCCTTTAGAGTGACAGCTGCCTGCTGGGATCTGATTTGATTGTGCTTAGGGTGGCTGATACTTGGAAGTACTAGTGAGACCTTTTCTTACATCAGCACATAGGCTGAGTCTCATGATGACCTAAGAATTTTATGGCACCAGGAAGACCACCTTATTGATCTATTTCAGGTACCTGATATATTCACACCTGCCTTTTTTTGTTTTCAAATTTAATTTTAAATTAACTCAGTGTTGACTTCATCTAGCAGGATTTTCCAATGATTGCAAAGATTTACCCACCTGAATTAAGGAGGTGCTTGATGATACCTAATGAGATTGAAAATATATTTTTTTACAGATTAGAGAAATGTATTCCTAGAAGAGTAGTGTAATGGAAGATGCTTACTCTAGAAGAGCTAAGAGTCTGTGACTATTAGCACATTGCAGTACAGATAGTGGGTGCAGCAGGGTGCACCTGCATCAGCAGCCTGCAGGTGTAATGTTCTTTCCCTTCCCTACCTCTTTGAATTTTGCTATTATGTCCTCCAGTTTAGAGGAGAAAATAATTCAGCCAACAAGGAAAAAAACTGATTTGAAATAAAAGCTGGAAATACGACTTCTT